>VXBW01007174.1:286509-421350 GCA_013400375.1 Thinocorus orbignyianus
CTACCCTGCTGTGATGGAAATTGCAGGTTTTGTAATGGTGGTGCTTTTTCTGATGAGCATACTCAGCGTCTAAGAACCCCTCAGGTTCCTCTTGTGCACCCAGGCTTCCCCCAGGGTTATATCCTCCATCCTCTAACCCACCCCAGCCACCTTTGAGCATGAGCTCCTGCTTGCTCCTGTTCCCTTCTCTGGAGCTACACTCATGCTGTCTATCCTGCCATCCCACACTCTCTCCTAGTTTTGTATCCTGACTTTCAATTTGGGAGGATGTGTCAGAGGTTAAACTGAGCTCTGAGAGACAAAGAAATTATGTCTTGCTCCTACAGTCAGCTGAAGGATTTGCAAAAGCTTAAGGTGACTGACAGCATCTTGAGCTGCACAAAGATGTCGGTGGAGGAATTATAGTATGTACCATGATGCACAATTAAGCACCCCAGGGTATTTATTTGATCTAAGCTTATAGCAGCTGATTATCCTCTACATTAGTAATTTTTAAATAAACCATTACTTACTGGCCTAAACCCAATCCAGAGGAGCAGATTAGCAGGACTATTACGACATCTTGCTTAATGCCCCTCAAGATTTATTCCTGCTGGGAGCTCTAAAAAAAAATGTATAATCTCCTCCAGGTGACAGAATACGTTGGAGACATTAGCAATCACACCTTCCTGATATTGAGATCCTCATTGACTTCGGGACTGATGGATGATACTGTAGGAACAGAGATAAACTTGGCCCTTGCTGTATCATGGCCTGATTTCAAAAGCAGCATTTTTTTCACAGAGATTAAATGTATAGGCTTGCAATTTTAGAAGCCATTTATTTAGGGAATCCATGCTTTGTCTCTCCTGAGCATGTGAAACCCCTCAAGAGAGGCTCTATGGCCAGGCTACTGCTGCCCTAATTAACTCTCTTGTGCATTGGCATTTACAAGCAAATAATTTTGCTCTCTCTATTTTATTAAAACACATACAGTAAAGTGCTCAGCTAAAGAGGAAATTAAAATTTCCTTTCACACCCGAGACTTTTCCTGGTAATACAAATACCTCAATATTACGACAGCCAGCATGCTGTGTGGACAAAGTATGGTAAAAAAGTCAGAGATATACTTTGCAGAGTGTGATGAAGGACATTTGTGGACACATTAATTCCTCTTGCTGCAGAGCTGGGGTCAGATAGGGAAACAAGAATAACCCAAGTATATCTTTAGCTGGTGGAGTTTGGAGTAATTTAATTGATTCCAGAGAAGCCACTCTCCCTGACACAGTGTGGGTGGAAATTCTCAGGAAGGCTTGAGCTGAGGACCTAGCTATTCATAAGATGTCTCTTATGAAACTTTATTTTTACCATAGGCAACTCTGAAACAGGCTCGAAATGAAGGGTTCAGAAGAGAGGCCAAGGGTACAGTTATTGCAGCCATCCCACGGTTGGGCTGGGGGATGTTCTCCACAATGTATTTTGATCAGACAGCTCCATCCTGTAAGATCCTGAAGTGCTTTTAATTACTCACTAGAATAATTATTCAGTGGAAATACTTATTCAAAGGAAATATTTACTCAGGAGAAGGTAGCCATGGTCAGGAGGAATGAGGCAGCATCTCCACACGCCATCCGTTCATAATAACATTTACGAGAACAAGAGGGAAACAGCAACTTTCCTGCTTTAAACCACAAGTGAAATTATAAGCAGACGAAATCCCATTTGAAACTGAGCCAGGGCTGTGGGCTATCACTCCTACTCTTGTGGCAAGTGCAATGGGGTTTTTAATGATAAGATACAGTCAATGATGTAGAGTGATGGCTCCTGAGAAACAGGACGATGCCCTTCCATTGACATTTTCAATGACATTTCAAAGTCCACTCTTCAGTGGACTTTATCCTATATCCTTATCATTAGGTGGCAGGCATTACAAGTTCCATGCAATGTCTCATATGCCTCTTAGGAATCTGCCTTGCTTTTCTTTGGCTTAATAGCTATTGCTTTCAATTCTTTCATGATCCAAGTGTGCTTGGGTATTGAGTCAGCTCCTGGGAGAGCACCCATGGGACTCAAATGCCCTGATGGAACATTTTTCTGTTGGGAGGTACTGTATCCTCAAAATCAAAACTTTGGAAATGTAAGGAAAATCTCTACAACACTGGTAAATTATCAGATGCAGCATTAAAGATAATATCAAATACCTCCAGAACTGCAGAAAATTTATACTCATTTCAAAATCTTAAAGATAATTTGCTTTTAAAAGCTGGTATAAAAAGTGAAACATGGGCGAGATTACTTCTGGTTTGTTCAGAATATTGAAAAGTAACATTCCTGTTTAATTTGTAATGAAAAAAAATCCTGTAAATGCAGGGCTTCTGTAATGCCTTGGATGCAAGTCTGCTCTGTTTGGAAAGTCAGATTGCTGGTTTATTAGCTCCAACACAGGTCTCACAGGTCTGTACTGAGCCTCAATGATATGCAAGAGATTCTGATGAGTTAGGGCTAACTTCACCATTCTGCAAGTATATGTCTCTGATGTCTGTAAAATGCTTCTTCTGTGTTACAGTCTTGGGGAAACCACCAAATAAAAGCAACTGCCTCTTTCCTCTATTTTTTCAGGACGTTTGGAGCGGTGCAAACATGTAGGATAGGACTGCTTGCACTGAAACCTTTTATTGTAGGTACCTGTATGGGGTTTGTCTGCTCCTGATGTATTTGTGAACTTCTGTATTGCAAAACCTCCTATATTTCCTGCTTAGAGAAGCAGCTGGCAGTTCAGGAGTGGGTTGGTTTGAAAAATAAGGATGGAATGTGCTCTGAGCTAATGCGGTGGTAATGGTGGTTTGGATCGAAGGGAGAGCAACTTTACCTTCTTAATCATCCTGTGTTTGCTTAATTACCCCAAAGCATGTCTTTCATTCCCCTACCCCTTCTGAGAATGTGCAGTGGACTTGTTATAAGTATTAGGAAGTATGAAAGGTGAATTTCCCCTTAATTTAACGTATTTCTGAGTTGTGCACTCTCCCTTCAGAGCACAGCTGCTTTGACTGCTGTCTTTTGTTTGCTTTTCTTCCAGCAATATGGCATTTCTTTGGCTTGTTTTTCCATCTTTTCCTCCTCCTCTCCTGAGTCATATGTTGACACAACTCAGTGTTGTCCCTGGTTGTTAGAGTGGGCCATTGTTGCTGTGTATAGGCACAAAGAGGGTTTATTTTCATGCTTAGCATGTGTATACCAAAATTCCCCTAATTTCTGTTTCTTCAAAGTCAGGTAGTTAGTATCAAGATGTCCAACTGGTTTGAGTTTGCTTTCAGAGAGCTATTCTGGTGGGCACCAGTTGGAGTTGACAGAGATGATTTGCACCGTATGAGTTAATTTTTCCCATTTTCAACCTGGACCTGCCTTCTCTGAAGTGATCCCTAGACTGACCCCAGTACAGGCTGGCATCATAACTTGGAAAGGTTCCTTTTACACGTGTGTCTTATTGCCCAACATGTATCACAACAACATGATGCAGTGCTGCTACCCAAGTCCCCTGCTTGGGTTAGGGAAGAGGACCGTTTGTGTATCCTATTTTGAGGCATATATCATGTCCTGGGTTGACTTGAAACTTAATTTATTTTTTCTGAAATGTCCTCACTCTCCTCTGTAGCCCTTTTTCAAGTGCTGTGTGAATGCAAAGTGTTTCCAGTACCATGCAGGTATGGAAAGTCCTGCCCTGGTTTTGGGTTGTAAATGATGATGAAAGATGGCTAAGAACTGCAACTGTGTTGTGACATGACCAAGGTAATTTCGTCGTGGTATTGATTGCCATCTTAGGGTAGCTCAGCTGGCAGTCTTGTCCTGATCCTTGGACCCTTGGGCCTGATCATTTTGGAAGACCTTAGTCCCTGTGACCACAGGAACGCAGCTTTGTCAGGCCACTCCTGTGCATTAGGGTAGCCACTCTTTACTTCTTTCCTACTACCTTGTTCACTGTCCTTATTGATACGGAGGCATCACTGGTGAGAGATTGGGGCTGATGAATTTACAAAATACCACTTCAGACTTCATAGTAAAAATAGTTCAAAACTATGAACAGTTCTTAAATGGCAGAGATTTATTCTTCCTTCAGAAAAAATAAGATATTATGGAGCTGTTGAGCTGAACATTTCACTGGTGTCAGGGGAAAGAGTGTGCTGTTCCCGTTCCCTCTGCTACAAATCTTTTATGCCTTGATTTTCTTTTCTCTGCCTTTTGTCTTCCATGCTTAAGCAGTAAATACTTCAAGGAAAGGATTCTCTGACAGCTTGTTTTACAAAACATAGTGCATTAAAGTTCTTGATCATCGTTTTAGGCCTTGCGGTGCTAGCATCAGATAAAAATGAACATTGCTGTCTCAGATATTAGTGAATGTATGTTTAACAGAACTTTTTTCACCTTTAATGATGTGCTTTATTTTTAGAAGGATTTATGACCTTTTTATTCCAGCGTGATTCTTTTCTCTGTACTCTTCCTTCTCTGGGTGGTGGCTCAGTGTTGCTTGGTTATTACATCGGTCTTCACTCTGCTCGGAAGACAGTGTACAATGTACACGGGTTATGACTTGCTGACAAGGATGAATGAATGTGTGTTTATTTTTTTAAGAGAAACTGTGAGCCATTTTTTTCAGCTCAAAACAGGGCTGATTTTGATTTGAAGAGTTTTGTGACCCCTCTTCTTTGTTTTCTGCAAACATCTGTCAAACCATTTTTATTTACAACAGTATATTTATGGAAAAGAACACATCTCAAATATAGAAAGGAAAAAGTGTGACACCCTCTGAAAGCATTTTCTCAGCTGTTTTGGAAGTTCTTTGTGGGTGTTGGAGTGTTTTAATCATTCAGCAAAAACAATGCCATGTAATTTAGAAGTTCAGAGGCCATTTAGACAGCCTACTCGTTATTCTGAGGCTGGAACACATTGAGCTGCTCTTGACCACCAAAGATCTACTTAATTCCTCAAAAACTGACTTTATAAAGTTGAGTGGTTTCATTAACAGGATTTCTAAATGGAGCCCTTTCTGAATGGCTCACAAGTAAGTCACATTCAGAAATACTGTCATACAACATATTTGTCCTTTGTTTGTTTCTGTAAGAGCATGTTGTAAAAAGCTTTACCATCAGTTCTTATATAGCCTAATTTTTAAAAAAGTGTTGTAGAGGAAGTGATTCAAAAACAGGGGAAATAAACCCAAAGAGATGGACCACACAAATGAAATTACAATCCTCCGCTGGGGTGAATTAGGCAGAGAAGAACTACAAATGAAAGTAATAAGATGAGCCTCTGGTGGACTAAGTTAACATGAGATCTGGGCAGTAGGATGAGATGAGTGTGTTGGAGCTCTTTAAAATCTTGGAAGTGACTATGAATTGGACTAAATGCTGGATGAACAGTTAGGAGTATAAACCCAGGCAATGTGTCTGAAAATGGGGGTGATTTATTCCCATTTCTTGCGGCAAGAGGTTGTTCTGTTCACGATTTTGGGATCTTCACATGTTTCTGGGAGCAGGGATTTGGTAATTTCTCTTTTGCAAAGCAGAAATTGTTTCCAAAGGCAGGGTCAAGATAAGGACAGATGCTAAACATTCTCCATAGGTGAAGAAGGAAAGAAAACCCCAAGCAAAAATTCTTTCCTTTCCAATCGCAGGACATTAAACAGAATGCTTAATTAGGTAGCTGGTGATCAACAGAAGGAGGCAGGGTTTCATTAGAAAAGGAGTAAGGTGATATGAGAACAGACTGGGTTTATCATTATTCCTAGAGAAAAATCATTCAGACACAAAGGGCAGTATTGGTAGCAGAGAGCAAAAAAGGGTAAAGATTTGTAGGGGATTTTGTTGAAACAAATGGGTGATGAGCCCTATGCTCTGAAAAAAGTATTGTTTTAAAATATCATACATCAGCTAGAATTAGATAGCTGCTTGTGAATCACTGCTTCCTTGGAAAGCTAGTCACAAGTATTTCTTCAGCAACAGGAAACTAGTATGTAAATCATTGCAATATTTGTTTTTAATTCAATAATACACAGGGTTATCTGCTTTTATAGTGTGCCTGTACTTAATGTATTAAAAAGTGATCATGCTTTCAGCAGCTGTTTTCCATGCCTCCAGCTTCCTAGGATAAAACATGATATTATCTGTCTATATACCCATACCATAACACCAAAATACAACACATTTCAGCCTCCTTATGATAAGTTCTGCTCTCCATTTTAGCCTTGCTTTGAGTCTTCTTGCCTTGCAAGGACAGGCATTTAAAGAGGGACTCATATCCCGAGAAAGATGTTGGTTTACTAATTGTGAGATTGTTTTATCTGTGTTGCCTTTACTTTGTTTCCTGGCGTGATCATACTCCTCTCCCCTTAACTTTTAAACAAACAGACCAGGCAACCAACTTCACCAGAAGGATAGAAACATCAAAGATAATTTTGTTTCTGTAAGTGTCAGCAATAAATTGTTGAGTAGGGGAAAGAGAGAGATCTTGTGACTGAAAGGAAAGATTGAAGTGTGAGTAGGTTTGAACGTGCCCAGGAGAGATGTTATGAAAGCTCCACTAATGGAAAAATGATTGAGAATTCACACATCCGATGTGGCTCGGTAGCAAACCAGCTTTCACTGCGTGTTGAACTAGTAAAATTAATTGGGGGTGCTTTTGACTTGTGGCCTTTGAATTTGTAAGGTTCTCTGTTCTGCCTTCCTCTACAGTCTAGCAGGTTGGATTTTTTTACCATGAAAGTAGACATTGTTCTACAGCTTTATGTCTTTAGAAGCTGAGCTGTTAAGAAAAATGCCAAATAAATTGAGATTAATAGTAAAATTAAAGGTGTTGACGGCACAGCAGAGGTCTTTGGAGAATCTTGGATTATAACGGTATGAAGGCCCAGAGGTGATGTGCCACAGGAACTCTATGACTCTAGGAGCTCTAAGGAAACTGTTTCATGGCCATTATGCTGAGTAGGATTGATAGGAAAAATATGTTTCCACCTATACACTTAACTCCAGTTCCCTATACCTTCCCACCAACAGACTTATTCCACTGCCTCCCTGGATTAACTCTGAGGTCTCTTTGTGCTTCCTGAAATAGCTCAAGTGGTTTTAGAGGTATTAAAATCTTGCCTGGTCAAGACCTTGAACAGCCTTACCAAAGCTCTCTGTCTGAAGAGGAGGCAGGTTGCACCAAATGACCTTCACATACTGCCCTATGAGTGGTATTATGACTCTTGTGACATTGCTGGCTCATTTGAAGACGTTTGCAAGCTTCCCAGTCATCAGAGGGAAAGTTGTCTATTACTGGCAAAGCAGTCCAGTACCAAAGATCCTCTTTTTCCCTGCTCTGTGTCAATATGTTGAAAGACAGGCAGAAATAAGACTGAAGACTTGAGCTGATGTTTGCAATCTGACTTGCAGACACCTGATGCCCAGTAACTGGAAGACCTGGACAACTTAAGGGAAGTTGAGGCCAACAAATTACTCCAGGTCTAGGTCTGGGTACAGGCAAAGTTGCTGAAGGCAGAAGCCTGCTGGAGATACCAAACAAAGATCATGGTCCTGCTACCCACTTCCTTATACCAGAGTCCTGAAAAGCAAATAGCTGAGTCTGTTATTTCTACCGAAGAGGAGATGGGGATGCGTAGGGTTTGGCTTTTGCAGGAGGCAAGAGTCTATAGTAACAGCAGGCTTTTTACTCTGTTTCCATTGTTCCTTTGTTCGCATGGATATGAAACCAAGCTTTTCACATTTCAGAGCAGAAAAGAGACCTGGAAGCTTCACAGAAGTATCTCCTACACAATTCTCTCCGTTTTAATCATGAAAATTTAAACAAGGTCCATAAAGAGAAAACTAGAAATGAGAGAGGCCCTAGAAGAGGTCAGGGAGTTCCAAGAGCTGTGCCTCTCAGCCAACCGACTCATGAATCGTGCACCCTCAAACCATGAACTGTTTGTACACTACATATTCTGTTCTTCCCCCTACCAGGTGTTTTCAGCTGATGTCTTTAGATACATTACATTAGACTCAAGTTTTATTATGTACCTTAACAGCAGGAACAGGAATTTAACAACAGGACCAGTATTTTACCAACAGGAGCAGGAACTTTCTAAGTATTGAGAGTCTGAAAATGTTATGCAGAAACTGAGGCACTAAGGAAAATAACTAAATGTAAATATATATGTAAATACAAAATATTAAATTAAAAAATAACCAAAATAACCCATTAAAAATGGTAAGAAATGGTAATGTTGGTTTTTTGTGCACATTTGATTCTCTATTTTGCTGACAAGGAGTGTCTGCAAGAAATATGATAAATGGGGCTCCAGACTGACTCTTTGTCTGACCAGGGCCTCTGATGTTTTAGTTATATCTGAGAGTAAATGCCTATTTCCAAGATAAACTTCAACTCTCTTCCATGGGGTGGTGGGAGGTGTTACTAAAATAATATATCCTCCAACCAAAATGAGGAGGGAAAGAGTGGAGAGGAACACGTGTAAGCTCTTGATGGCACTGAGGAAAAATGCTGACTGAGAAAGCTGGTCTGTGCAACTTCATTAGACATGAAGCATCAGCATCTGTAAATCAGTATAATTTAACTGATGAAGCAGTCATTTTGCCTTCAACCAACTGGGTCACCGCCTCAGTCATCCCTCTGGTGAGGATTCCCTGCACTTTTTTGGAAACAATTATTACTGCAGATCTGTGATACATTTTTCTTTCAAAACCTTCTATATGTGCAGGCATGGGATGGGTGCTGTGTGCAACCTTTGTTAGGCCATTCTAATAGCATATTCTGGTAAAGTATTATTTTTATTTATGGATTTAAAAAACCCAACAAACTCCACCTCTACAACTTCCATGATCCATTGACCCTGGAAAATCCACAGATACTTAGGCTTTACGTCCTCTCTGCTCCACCATCTGACCCCTTTTTTTATGACAATAGGGTACTTTGAGGATTACAAGTGAAAAAGGTGAGGCATTGACATCTTCACTGCTGAAACCACAGTCATGAATTGTGTGGGTTCTCTTGAGCTATTAATCTTTAAAGGTAGATGCTGCATTGGTCAAAATGCTAATGCTTCCCTCTGAGGCTGTGCAAAAAAAGGGTCATGATATAGCCGCTAACAGAGAAGAGAGTAGTCCTTGTTTGGTGTTCCCAAGCTCAGGAGATAGGGTCTACTGCCTTATCCTGCCCTGCCTGGGAACTGTCTTTGTGTAAGATGTGACTGCCCTCAAACAGAAGGCTGACATTCCCACATCTGGACACATCTGTGTAGCAGATGATGTGGGATGCTCCTGGACCAGTAACCTGGAAATATCATCCACAGTTCCCTTCCAGCCGTGTAATTGCCCTCCGCTCTACTGAACCAGGGTGAGTTTTGCCATCCACCTCCCTAGGAGCAGAACATGCTGCTTAAAGAGAAATGGTTAGAAGTAGGCAGGAGGACTAAGCAAGCTGTTTGTCATAAATTGTCCTGGCAAATTTATCTTTTCCAGCTTTTCTTGGTGGAAAAGCTGTCTGTACAGCTGTCTTCTTTCGTGAATGAAGAATGTCAGTTCACAAATTACAAATTCATTTTGCCACACCCTTTCTGTAACTGAGTAATAGTTAAGATCAGATTAAAAATGGTTTGTAATAGAAATAAGACACTGATTGTTTATAAGGGGTTGGATTAGAAATAAATAAGATTAAAAATAGGATGGTTTGGTAAACAGAATTGTTGAACTGGATGAGGAGTGTGATTTGAAACAGAAAGCCTCTTGCTTCTATGATTGTTTCCCTCCAATATATTCAGGGTAAAGGAAAACTGGCTGGAAATTTCCAGTCAGAGCAGAGTTTTGATGGAAAATATCGTTTTTTCTGAAGCTCACATTGTACAATTTAGGTGGACAGACCCCTGCGCAGCAGTGATACAGGGCTCTGTGCATGGCAGCGGGCTCAGGGTGAAGGGCCGAAGGGAGGGCAGTGCAAGAGGAGGCCAAGACTCCTTTCCTCAGGAATAAGTAATTTTAGCATGTACTGAGCAAGATTTGAACACAATTAAACTTTGAAATTACAGGATCTTTTTAGCTGGATGAGAAGGAAGGTGAAAAATAAAGCAACCTCAATACCATCCCATCAGACGTAAACCCAGCATTTGTGACCATCTGCAGCAGAAGGCTGATGGTCGTTGGCAGAGCAGGCTTATTACTGGGATAGTAACTGGAAAGGAGGAAGGGGACGACTGCCTGAGGGCTCTGGGGTATGAATAAAGTGATTGCTGCTTGTACCTCTTTAATTGGAGTGGAAGATATTTGGATGGTGCTTTATAAGGGAGTATCCTCTGGGGAATAAAGCTTGGGTATTGGCTCCCTGCTCTTTGGAAGAGGGATTCTGGGCTATGCTATGGTGTTGTTTTTACCTGGTTTTCTGTTGCTTTGCATTATGCTTCTTCAAGCTCAAAAGGGTGAAAATTTGTCATACTGAATTGCCCTCTCCTGAAAAAAGGAAACTTCTGTTAGAAGTGTGCTGTGTTTGTGTGTGAAGGGGGGTTTCTAGGTGCTGACAAACTTATTCCAATCTAATTAGGCCCCACTAGGCTTAAAAGTTAAGAAGCCTTACGGATGGTTGAGCTATCTTAAATCTCCCCTTTGCACAGGGAGATGTTTAAAGTGAAGTGTCTTTCTGCTTACAGCGCTGCTTGTGATTTCTGCTCCTACTGTGACCGGAATAAACACTTCTATTCCTTTCACCCCTGTGTGCTTTGAGTAGCTCTAAAGTGTGAGACTAGCTAGAAACCCCAATGGAGGACCAAGCATGAAGATAACTTAAAATGGTTTGGGGTTTTCTTTGTACTCTCTTTGTGCTTTTCTGTGGATGAAATTGCCTTTAATACCAGCAAGTGCTCAGCTGCAGCTCTGTATCTGTTAAGAGTTAAGAGCCTCAATGCGTGCAGCAAGTAACACCTTTCATTTGCCAAGTTGTAGGTATTTTTTGTGGGTTTTTTTTTTCAGTGTGGTTAACAAATTTTACAGGTTCTTACCTGTAAACTATTCTTGGTGCTGATGTGCAAATGAGTGACAAAGAAGATGTAGTGGTAAAAATATACAGGTATTCTGAAATCATTTCTCCTCCTGACAGTATAGAAAGCTAGGGCCATTCATAGTACAGAAGCTTAAAGGCAACATTTCTTCTTGTGTGGGACACAAGCAAACAGACAGTGAATGATTGACCATGAGGAAGAGATACTGATTCACCTGAGACACTGCCATGATGTTCATGAGAAATAATATTACAAATACTGGGGTTTTTTTTCTTGCTTTTTCTTGGCTAAGGTAATAGTGTAGTTTTCTCTCTGTACACTTCAGATAGTATTTTTAAAACTTCCTATCAGCAAGCAGAAGAAAAATAAAATCTACCTTTTGTCCTAAGGTAAATTTTTCTTCAGTATTGTGGCCATTCTTACAAGGAAACAAATTGATTTTAAGAAGAAAATTTGTAGGGTGTAAATAAGAGTCTACTGTATTTTGTCAATTATACCAATTCTAGTGTTGGTTTAGTTTTTGGTTTGGGGTTTGTTTTTTTTTTTTCATTTTAAAACCACTTGTTTGTTCTCATATGAAAATAGTGAAAGTCTTGTTTTCTTATTTGGAGAAGCGTGAGTATTTCTGCAGAAAATATTGAAAGTGCTTTTGTAAGGAGGTCTAGACAGAGTGATATTTCCCTCTTTGCTGAGTAACGCACAGAAACAGCCTGAGACAAAGCCTGGCTTGTTTATGGAGAATGGCACAGATAGCAGCTGCAAGCACTTAGGGGTTAGAGGAATCCTTTCATAGCTGCTGTCTTCCCCTCACAGACCCACCCATTTGTTACACTCCTAGTCCCTGGGGAAAAGGCAGAGTAAGGTATTAATGTAAACCACTGTTTCTTCTTATTCCTGTTAAGAACAATCTGGTTTGGAAATGGTGAATGTTAAATTTAAATAAATAATGGCCTGGGAAGGCAATACTTGTGAATACTCTTAAAAATGTGGATAATGCTAGTACTGCTAATTCCCCAAAAGCCCTTAAAAGTTTATTTCCTTGTTTGGGTAGTTTTGCAACCAAGGAAAGTAGGAAAGTTTTCTAGTGCCAGTTTCTAAAAGCCAGGTACTGCTTTGGTCTTGGGGGCACTTGGACTTCTGTTAGCCAACTTCTTTTAGCTTTTTTCAGAAACAGATGTTCCTGTGGGGCAAGCCTGTTCCTTAGCCTTTTGTTGATGCCTTTGAAACAAATGGTGGTTGGCCAGTTGCCAGAAACAGCCATTCTCCTTTAAGTGTGAAAGAAGAGTGCAAAGAAGGGAAACGCATCCTTTCCCCATGCATTTGGTGCTCCCGCCTCTTGTTCATTCCACTCTTTCTGGTGAAAGTGCAGCAGTGCTCCTCTAAAGTATGCTGTCGTGCTACAAGGCATGTTTTGAGTGTGGGATGAACTGGATAATCTCCATCTGGAATCTCTATGAACAAGGAGTTGTATTGCAAAGTCTTCTCCAAGTTAATTACTGTGTTCTGGTGCTATATTTGCCTATGGTTGTGGCCATAAGATGATGGGAAGTTTACCCCAAACCCAATAGATTGCAGGGAAGTGCTATAGTTCAACCTGAAACACTAACTTGGATACCTCCTCTTTATTACAAAGGTGTAGGATCCCTCCTGCAGACTTCTGGCATCTACCTTCCTTGTTCCTGGCTTTTACAATTCTGGAAAAACAGGCTGTTGAGGGCTCACAAAGTGAAGCATGAACTGTTCTCATGTTGAGTTTCATCTATTTAAACTGCAACCATCAACGCCTTTGAGCTTCACCCAGGTGTTGTCTCCTGTGGTAAAATGAATTGTTTGACCTGCTGCTAGAGTAGCGGTGATGGGTTATCAGCTTTACGCTGTCTAAAGCAGCATTCAGCTCACAGCTTGGGGAGGTTACAAGCTTGATATAACTAAGTACTATCTTCTTTTAGCTAGCTGGGTGCCCAGTCTGTGTTGAGAGTCAGTTTAGAGTATCTTGAGTGCAGGTAAACTGTAAAATCTTCCTACCAGCAGGGAGATGGGAGATTGGGCCATTGTGATCCAATATATTCCATCTTCCTACTGCTACATCTGGCTTTACATGTGTACAGTGTTTCCAGACTGTGTCTGAAATCCACTATAAGGCTGGAGACTGTGGCCCAATATTCCTCATTTTCCTTTCACTTTTTTGAATTTTCCTAATCTGATCATTGCTCTCCCTAAATCTGTATGTTGCTTTTCTCCTGGCCAGCCAGCCTTTGGTTTTCTTTGCTTTGACATTCTTCCCGGCTTATTTGTTGATCATGCAAGTAAAATATCAATGCTACATTTTCTCCACTGGATTCCTACTTTTGAACAAACAACAAATTGCACTCACTGGGAAGTTACTGGTGCAATTAATTTATTTAGTGCAAATGTCTGAAACCTACCTCTTCAAAATATTTAACTCTCTATAATCTCGGGGGAGTAGAACAGTGGTATCTAGTGCATTTTAGCACCGATTCCCTGGTTCTCTGTGGAAGAGCATTGGTTACAGGAGCTGTTGTTATTCCTTTGCGTAGTGCCAATCGTTTACTAAGTAAGAAGTGGTTATATGAGTAAAACTTTTGCTGATTCTGTCCTAAGTTAGAAAAAGTTAAACACTTATTAGATGTTAAGTATCTCTCTCGAAAGACTGGGTGGAAATATGATTCATGAATACATAAGACAGCATTTCACACCTGGCTGAAACCTCCAGAGCAGCTAATTGCTGTCTCCAGCGGAGCTGTTGCCCAAATAATTATGACCCTGAAGTCTGGCTGGTAGAAATTGGGATTGGAAGCTTTATAAATAATATTTACAGTCTTATGTTTTTTCCTTCATTATTTGATCTAAAATCATTATGAAGTGGGGAAGCCATGAAAAAATGGACTGAAGCAATAGGCAAGGAAGAGAAGCTGGGGTCAACTTTAAGGATTACAAAGCATGCATTGCTGAATATTTGTTGGCATGTAAATAGTGCTGTCTTAGCAGTACAAAGATGCTGATCACTAGCAGTCATGTCTGTAATCTACTGACTCCTCTTCACAGGGTGCATTGCTCAACAGAGGCCTGTGATGACAGCTAGGGGGGCAGGAAGGCTCTTGAGACCAGATGTGGTAGGAAGTCTTCTGACAAAGTTTCCACAAAAAGAAAATTTGTTTTAACAAATTCAAAACTTTTATGGTGAGATGCTGGCATTGCTGTAGCTCAGTCACATAAACAAATGAAGATGAAGGATTTCCTTTCAGAATAATGCTTTCACTGAAAATGTGTTGAGTTCTAGTATTATCAAACTTCAAAACATCATTGTTTGAACAAGCCTTCTCAATTTTATTGAAATAGAATGATTTTTTGACTCCAACAGACATTTTCCTAAGATGGTAATTTAATTGTTGAAACATGAAACTTCTCAATTTGGAATGAAAACTAACTTGGAGGTTTTCAGTGAAACTGAAATGTCAGTTCCTATGTGTTTGATTGGGAGTTCTGCATACGTCCAACACATGGAAGGAAACTTTGAATGACAGGGTGGAGGAAATGGCAGACCCTGGTTTTAGTGTATAATGCCAACAATGGGACTTTCATGAATTAATTCCTGTGTAATCAATGAATATGTACCATGATGCTGGCAGTAGTTCACAGAACCTCACTAGAAGTAGGTGGTAGAAGAGAAACAGTAGTCCACTCCCTTTGGTGATCCTCGGGCCCATAAAGTGACATACTGATTTGGATCTTTAAAGCTTATTCTAACTTATATAGCTGTCTTTCTAAACTGCAAAGGAGAATTAAATGTCTGTGAAAATGTTTGGGGCAGGAGTGGAGTACAGAGAAAGTGACTTGCCGGGGTTCTGGGGACCCACTGTACTAGGGAAGGCAGTGTGGAGACAGGTTTCAGCACTCCTCAGAGTGCTCAAAATATGGAGTGTCAATGTTGTGGACATGAGTCAGCCTTTCAGTTGAGCTCCTGTGTGGCTGAAGTTGGGGATGTGTTTAAATGTTGAACAGAGACTGTGAAGAAAACATCTAAAGAAGGAAACAGTTTAAGATACTGCTGGCACAGAGTTGCCACAGTAGGAAATCCTGTGGGGATGACATTTTTTTAGCCAAGTGTGCCTCTGCAGAAGGCATAGGGGAGACCACAAAGGTGAGCAAAAAGGGCAGACACCTGAAGTGAGAAACCTCCAGGCTGGAAACCTGTGTTGCTGTCAAGGGTAGCTGAGCACTGCTCCCTGTGGCCCTCTCCTGTCTACCGCTTGTGTCCATAGCCTGTTGTCCTAGGAGCTGAGCTATCAAACCAGTCCTCCCTGAGGCATGGCCAAACCTGCCCGTTAGGAATGCCACTAACTGAAGCTGATGCTGTGTGGCTTCTTCCTTTACCAGGTATAGAATGAAGGTGCTGGATGTTGCCCCATCCCGGAGCAGCTGACTGTTCCAGGGCGTCATAGGAAAGAGCAAAGAAGAAACATTTCAGTTTTGTTGGCTAAAAATCAAACTACTGACTCATCACCAAAACATGGAAGGAGAGATGGGAACCTGGTTTTCCAAACCAGCCTCCTGCTGCCCTCTAAGTATTGTGAGTCAGTGCTAAGGAGATAACTCCCTTACTTAGAATATTCTGTGGTAGATATCTGTCTCCCTGGCCAGTTGTCTGCCCTCTCCTGTGCTTGTGTCAAGTGCAAAGACTTCTTCTCCTTTGGACAGCTTTCTCCATGGGGTCAGATGTCAGGTTTGATAGTTAGGAGAGCAAGGACCTTTGCTGGTTTCCAAATAATAACTATTTGCTCTGAGGGGAATAAAGCCTCTATTTAGGCAGGATGCTTTTGAAGCAGACTGCATCTTTCAATTATCCTTGGAAAAGAAACAATTGCTTAATAGTAGTGACAGAAACACTTTACTTGAAAAAGTAAAGACGGAGGAGATTTTCTGTTTGTTGAATAAAAAGGTCTCTGCCCTCTGGGTTATGATGTCCTTATGTCAAAATTATCACAGAAGAGGCAGTAATAGATTGGGCAGTTTGGTTTCTAGTGCAAATTAGAGAAGCTCTGGGACTGTTCTTGCCCTTCATTATATTCCCCAGAAAGCCAGGTTAAGAACAGATCCCTGTGATGCCCAAGGAATGATGCATGTTGTAAGAATTTCTTGCCTAGGAAGTTTATCACCTAAAGCAGGAGATGAGTATTGCTTTCTTGCTGATGCCAGGCTTTTCGGACATAAGTGGAAAGCAATGCTAATACATCTTACTGATGTTTTGTCAGTCACAATGTGGGAGGATTCTTGTACCTCTGGGTCATATGAATAAACCATGAACTGCATCTTCCCTTCCCTGTCCTTGGCTTCTCCAAAGGAGCTTGAAATAGATAAGAAACCCTTTGAGGCAAAGGAAGAAAGGAGATATTTGTCCTAGATCACAAGGCAGGTTACACCCCCAGAACAGACCTCAGAAACCTTGCTTTTACAAGTCTGTGTCTTCTCTATCTGCCGTAGAGCTTTGTGTTGGGTTTGGGCTATGAAAATATCTGGGTGCCCTCCAATAGTCCTAGTGATACTCGCCTAGAAACGTCATTTTATACCTCATTTTACCCTGGCTGTGCCCTGTACTCTGAGTGCTGTGAAGAGGGTGGAGTAGGTACTGATGCCAGTTCTACAGTAAAATGTTTCCCCATGTCCAGAGTATTGGCCTTTGGCTGGCTCTGGGTGGAGTTCAGGGCACCAAAACAAACCAGTCCTGCAGGGACCAGGGCTGGTGGGACCGCTCTCGCAAGACTAAATGTAAATGTCTGAGTGTACTGAATGGAATCAGTAAATGGCAAAAGTTTGTAAGCATTTGGATCAGGACTTATATGGTCACATCAGCCACAATCTACTCTATGCCAGGATCATAAAATCATGCTAAATCCTTGTTTGCCAGCTCTTCATAAAAAGAGCAAATCTGTCTTGCAAATTCCTTGCAGATAAAGCTGTGTGTTTAATCACTTCCACACTGTAATTTAGTGCCTTTTTTAAACTGCTCAAAATTGATGACTTTGTTGCAGCAGACACAACTTCAATAGATAAATATTATTTTGAAGTGGTGTAATTGTGGTTTGTTATCCTAACATTCAGGCAACACATACTGGTCTACTAGCTAAAATAGTGGAAAGTCTTTCAAGTTTCTGAAACTTTCAGGATTCTATTTTTCAAGCATGTGGGAAGTTAGCTACTGAAAGTGTGAAATAACTCATTGAACAAAAAACAGTTGTGCTAATGATTGAGGATGAACTCATTTCACAAAAGCCAGGGTTTGATTCTACTTGTAGGAAAGCTAATGCTCATCCCTGATGTCACAGCCTTTATAAACTACTGTTGTAATGTTCCAAGAAAGGATATTTTTGAATGAAGGTGCTCTTTACTCGTATTCTTTTTGGAAAAACTTTGACAAGGAACTTTCTCACACTCTACAAGCCAAAAGTAATCTTACCTATTCCAAATGGGCAGATGGAAAAAACATTGAGTGCTTTTTGAACCTTGAAATGGTTTGACTCATGTTCTGCTCGAGATATGGCTAATATTTGAGGTGAGGAAGTTATCTGATGTATTGCTAGTGTATGTTGTTCCCTGTCACTGCAGTAATCATCCTAAAGTGATTTCTCTTGACCGCTTCTGGGGAAAAAAAAATCTGTTGCTATTGTACTTGTAAATAGGTCTTCACCTCTTACTTCACTGCAGTTAATTCTGGATTTGAACATGCAGTGAGCCATGAGACCTGCTGCAAGCCTGGCAGTGAAAGGAAATGATAGGTGCAACGCTAGCCAGAGATGTACAAAAGGGGTTAAACTGGAAATTGTTCGGTGAAATAATGCAAAAACTTTCAGTGGCATTTCACCAGGAGCTCAGGGAAGAGAAATATGTCACATCAAGCATAAATTTCTTTTAATGCAAAACAGAATAATCCAAAGGAGCTGGAATAATTTGATGGGACTTCTTTGATTAGAGTTGATGCATCTTGCATCGGACACTAAAAGCAGATGATCATGCGTCGTACTGGCTTGAGTTTGCCACAAGCCTCAGGGGATTAAGATCTCTTGAAGTCTGATGTTTTGTGAAGCTTTGTTTTCTGTTTGGAATTCTTAATGGCTTTTAAATTACTGTTTATAATTGGCTTAAGAGTATGAATATTCTTGTGTGGCTTACACCAAGATATGTTGCCCAGGAAATACAACATAAACGCAGAGTACTTATTTTATTATTTTTTTTTCTTTTTGAGGACACTGCCCAGAATAAGGTGCCTCACTGCATGGTACTGGGGTTTTGTCCAATACTCATCAGACTGAGACTTCTTCTGAGGCTGGATATGAAATTCAGGCTTGAAAACATAACAAAATGTCTGATCTGAAGGAGGGAGAGAGACTTCCTATTAGGGTGGAGTGTTTACTTTGCTCTGTGAACTGTTTTTACAGTGTTCTTTATGCCTTCAAAGCTCTCTGTGCAATCATTTAAGAAACCAAAATGCTGTCAGCCTTGTTAACACTAGGTTCTAGGAGCATTTTTCAAACCACCTCTCTGATTCATCCTGCCAGTTTTCTTTCACATATCTATTATTTCTGTCTGTAAACAGTTTATTTAAAGTTTCATATTTCATGCTAAAAAGGGTGCTCCTGCACATACTTAAAGCTTACATTTTTGTAGTGAAGAGGTTAGTCAGCACAAGTACAGTCATATTGGTGCCTTCTCAGTCTGTCCAAACATAATACATTCTGCTCAGAACCTTTCTTTAAATTGCTTTTGGCTTTACTATGTAAGGACCTCAGAGTATTCAACTAATTTTAGGACTAATTTAGCTGTATTCTTTTTGACACAAAAATTTGTACATAGAGTCCTACTGCAGGCAAAACTTGGAATGGTGGGAGCCCCAACATCCATGAGGCTGTGGTATCATTTTCCATTAAATATGGAAATTATATATATCTCCTTCTGTGACCTGGGCAAGGCTGTCACCACACCATCCAGGTGGCAAAGGCAGGGACTGGGAGAATGAGGAACTGCCCACTGTAGGAGAAGACCAGGTTTGAGATTATCTGAGGAACCTGGAGGTGCACAAGTCCACGGGTCCTGAGGGAGCTGGCAGATGAAGTTACTAAGTCACTATTCATCACGTTTGAGAAGTTGTGGCAGTCCAGTGAATTTCCCACTGAATGGAAAAGGGAGAACATAGGCCCCACTTTCAAAAAGAGGAAAAAGCTAGATCACTTAGCATGTGACTAGTCCTGCTAGGGTCCTGCTGACCCTCAAAAACATTGCAGCAAATAACACCTGCTTCCCCCACCTTGTTTCAAGATCATAATCTTTTTTGCCTTTTTGTTCTCCTAACTGCAGGCGGGCTTGGTTTTTACCTGTAGGCAGTATTCAGGCTGAGATTAGCTTGATGGTGGAGGAAAGAAATACTGAAGGAGGCTTAAGCAGTGCCCCGCTCTTGTTCTGACCCTAATTTCCCCCACCTGATAAGAGCTAGCTTCCTCCTCCCACAGAAAACTCACAAACAGCAGCTGGTTATACAGTAACGGAGATTAAGAAAAAGGAATTTGCTGAAGACCTCAGCACTCTGGGAAGTCTCTTGTTTAAACCCTGTTTTGCACTTTGCTATCGTAGTTTACTTGGGTTATTCCAAACCCAAGGAAGGAGAAGGTGTGCTGCCAACTCATGGGTCATTAATTTCCAAACCATGCTGAAAGGTGCATGTATTTTTCTTGGTGTTTTACTGACAACAAATATTTGTGTTTGGAATATTTTTGTGAAAAGCAGACACCAGGACTGCTCACTGGCTCAGAGGTGCTCACACCAATCTACAGTGAGGTATTTGGAAGACCTTAAAGCTGTGTGGGACATGCCTAACTGGCCATGGCAGTCATTCTCAGCTTAAGATTTACAGGATGATAACAGATCCTGCAGGGGCTTTTGTCAGCTGTATGCTAATACTTTTCCTTTAGTAAAACTTACCCCCTCCAGTTCTTCACTAGATATTCTGCAGCCTCCAGGCTGTGAAATTTTGGAGTATGTGCCTCTCCAGCTCTCTTAAGCTTTGCTGTGCAACAGCTTACGTCTTACAGGTGATGATAATGGTACTTAAAGCAGTGACACTCTCCTCTGGGGTTTGCTGAATCAGGATGAACTATCTCTGGCAGAGGCTAGATTTTTTCATGAGATGCAGAGGCGAAGTGTTGACTTATGAGCATACTGCTTTTGGCATGCCTTTTGTTTAGGGAAGTGATGTAAAGCTCAGTTCTAGTCAAGTTTTAACTTGGTCTGTTATGTTCTGCCTTTCTGACTCTTCCGTGAACTCTTATTCAAACCTGAAGACTTTATTTATTCATGTTTTCTGTGGTACAGAATTGCTGAAAAACTTTATCTTGCTATAAAGGTGTCTATATTGCAGTGGTATATAAAAAAAATCTTTCATGCAAACACCCTTCTGCAAATACATAAGGTGATGGGTAATTTTAAATAAATGAATCATCTTGAGTTGGGAATATTCCTATGAACAAAAGTCTTTGGGGTTTTCCTAGGATTTGAATGGGTTCCAGATGTAAAGCTTTTTGGAAAGAAAGTTTCAGTGTAAAATACAGTTCTAAAGGTTTGCTTGCATTTACACAAAACTGCATTACTTCAAAGTTAAAGGGATACCTTCAATTTGTACCTTAAACAGTGTAAATGATTTGTTACAGGTAGTTTCAAATATCTTACTTGCTATGCTAATTTTTATGATCTTACAGTTACGCTTTCCTACAGTTAAAAGACTGTTTTTCTCCTTGTTGCTAAGAGAAAAACACACAAACAGCAAAGCAAGCTAAACTCAGTCAGTTTAACTATTCATAAGGAAGCTATGTTAAATGTAAAACCAAATAAAACCCCTTCTCAATTTTTTCATTTGCAGTACAGATATATTTCACAGAGCAATAGTAAGTGAGATTTTTGGGCAGGAGCATAATTAAGACTGTATGTTTTAAGGCAGTGATAAATTGTGTTTGTAGAGCTGCACACTTAATACATGCCTCAGAAAATGGTGTTTTCATAGCTGTGGCGCTTTAAATCAGCTCTCTGTATTCAAAACCATATCTCAGGTTTTATTATTTTATCTTGGCTACTATATCAGCTATGACAGTGTTGTATTTACACACATCCACGATGCTGTTCTTATGAACGCTATTATAAATAAACATAAGCAACAGTGATTTTAAGTTTGAAATGCACAATAAAAGAAGTCACCCACCCCAATGTATCTATTTACATTGCAGGCTGTCCTTGTTTTTTCAAGTAATACAGTCCTAAGGGTTTGGGGGAATGTTTTGTTGTCTGTAATGTGGCTTTTGTCTGGATTTTGAGTACTTCAGTGTTAGATCTTGGTAGTCAGCGGTGAGGACTTTTCATGTGGAAATTGTTGCTGCTTTGAAATTCCTACACGTTTTTAAAAATACAAACATTAAAAGCATGAAACCTTGAGAACTTGGGGGATGGTAGAGGAGCTCTCAAGAAAATAATGTAAAAACTAACGATAAATGGAAAAATGTTAATGAAGTGAGCATAGGTGAGTGCTATATGTACTGCGTGTGCTTCTGTGGGCACAGGACAGGAGGTGTGCTGCTGAGTGGCCATCTGCTCAGGCCAAAGCAGTGTGTGACCCTTAAGCTGTGGGATGTACAGATATCCTCAGGAGCAAGAGGGAAGCTCCCTTGGGAGTCAGAGAGCCCGTACGCTGAAGTTGATTAATTGGGAGCTTGAAGTTAGAGAGTGAGAATGGCCCCCTCCACCTCACCCCCGGCACAAGTGCATGTAAGATGTGGCTTATGTGGCCTGTGAAGAGACATGAGTTAATGCTGGGTATTTCTGGATGCAAAATATGCACAATATTTAAAGATATGTCATCTGTGTAAGTCGATTTACCAAGGTGCATTAAATAGATGCAAGTGTGATAAAGGGTTTGAAACCACTGCCCTGCAAAAGCCAGGAAGGTACAGTGGGAGGTATTCCTGTGGACTCACTCTTCTCCTCAGTCCTCTCCTCCCCAGACATGCTGTTAGCTGTAGTTAGATACTGTGTTAGATCTACTGTGATTGCTTTTATATCTTCAACATTTCCCCAAAAAAGTAGGAAATGTGAATTATCTTACACCTTATCAAAGGTGTAGAAATAGGTAAAATCGTTGATAGAGTAGGAATATTAATATATACAGGTGTGAACAGGAAGTTCTCAGAACTGCTGTAAACCACGTGTGTAAGGAAATGAAGAGAAACTTATATATGCAGGGATGTTTCTCTAGCATGGAGAACTGCATGCTTTTTTTATTGGGGATTATGCTTAATTTGGAGACTATGGTATACAGTGCAAGGGGTCAGCTTTTAAAAGAGAGCATTGGCAGAACCTGGCAGCATCACTGGGGAGACTATAATTTTACAGTGACTTCAAATATGTGGATAATATGATGGAGAGTGTATGGAATGTCTTCTAAATATAACTACAAAACGGGCACATACAAAAAATCATGTATAATAGCAGCATATTTTCCCCAAAATTGACAGATTTATGTCAATAAACGTTGCGTATTAGGAATTTTGATTCACCTAGATTTTGTTCAGATCAGGTATAATATAGTTTTGTAGCCAAAATAAAAGATTTGAAGAATTTTTCTTCAGCTTCTCTGGAAAATACTTCAGAAACTCTCTAGTTTAAAATCATTAAAATAACACTTAGGAAACGCAGAAGACAGAAAAAATAGCTGTCCCAAGTTGCAGACACAATGCACTCTAAGATACAGCAAACGTAACCATATAGTTCACAGCCATTCTTGCTACTTCTGCTGTCTCAGATTTTTGGAATGAGTTCTAGACAATGGTTTAAAATGCCAAGGGCTGGGGGGACGAGGCGGACCGGGGACCCCACACTTCACTGTAAAGATACCTATCTTGATGAAAAGTTTATCCTAAAGCATCCCAATTAAAATTTGTCTTTAGAAACTCATAATAAGATTTTTATCAGAACCAACAATCCTGTAGTTGGGACTGGCAGGTAGGGCACAGCAAAGTAGAGAAGGGATGTGAAGAAAAATTTCAAGTATCTCTGAATGTCTTATTCATTAAACTAAAGAAAACAAGAACACTTAATAGTGTCTTTTTGGTAAAAACCTTCCTTAGATCCTTGCTGCTTCTTTCTATCAGAACTTCTCTGCTGGATTTACTCATTACTTATGAATGTAAGACTAACAAACTTTTATCTAAACATTTATTTATAAAGGCTCTTGCTATTGCTTTGGTATAAAGAAAAGTACACAGTTTCTGATTGTTTTTTCTAACAAAGCACATGGTCCTCCTAAATGACCAGTTAGAGACAGCTTAAAATAAATTCTGGGTTTCTCCTATTTCCCCTGCAGCAGGAGAAACTTGCTGGAATAAGGCAAGCCCCATACTATGTCTAGCCTCTCCTAGTCCTGCCTCTTCAAACACAGCCAGCTTCAGCTTCCTCCTGTGCTTCCAGGGTTGTACCTGAATCTGTGCATCTGCCATGAGTTCTTCACTTTTGTCCTGTTCTACAAGCCTTTGAGTGACTTTGTCTAAGACCTTGTGCTGTTGCTACGTGTCACATTGATGCAGCTTATTATTTTATTTGCCATTAAATGTGATTCCAGCTGTTGTCGTAAGCATTTGGAGCCATAGAAATGCTTAAAACCTAGTCTGTTTTTATTAAGTAGTCCAGAGACACAGTTGGTCCTCTCTTTCTAGTGTTATTGTTATGTAAGGAGCAAACCAGAAAAATATCAAGAACTAAGTTGTCTCTCTTTTTAGAATGTATCCTTGAGGATTTTGATTTCTATCCAGCTGTGGTCAAATAAGCCCTTGTTCTTGCAGATGAGCAGTGAATTTCCAGTAGGGATGGTCTTAGGAGGCTGGTAAATACACATGTAGTTTAATCTGTTTCTCCTTGCTTTTTGCCAGCCAATGTATCTCCTGGACACTTTCATTTTGTGTACAAAGCCCTTCTTATCCTATTGCTGAGCTGCTGCTTTTTTTTATTTCCCACTGTCTAAATGTTTTCTTCTCTTAACCTAGATTAAGGACACTGTCTCTTTTAATGGGTGTTTAAATCATTAAAGAAATCTCAATTCTCAATATCTCTGGGTAATTATCAGATAATCAAGTCTCTGATATCTGATTGTTCTTACTTTAAGTTAGAGTTTTGAATATTACTCATCATACTTGGAGAAACTGAGCTGTGAACTGTAACCTCATACGTGGGGGATATTTGGGAGTCCCCAGCAAGGAGAACTGTTCGTAAATGGTCCAAGTTGAGGAAAAGCTGCAGTTGAAGCTGAAGGTTGCACTTCTGGTTTTTAGATTCCAAAGCTGATCAGGATGCTCCTGAACATAACTGAGGACAGTTAGTACAGTCAAGTATACTTGTAGTATAAACAACTTCCCCTTTTTTTTTTTTTTAACAAGGTCAGATCCATACTATGGTCACCAGTATGGGTAAGTCCAAATAGCATCAATATAGGTAATATATAAGTCATCAGTGAAAGCCTATAGATCATGCTTCAATAAGAATGATGCAAAATCCCTGGGCCTCCTAGCAGGCTATTCCCCTGAGCTATAGTCCATGCTTCTGCGCTCTGACTACTACTGGTATCTGTGCTGGCTCCTTGAGTCCACCTCTTCTGTGCTCTGATTTTTTTATTAATATTTGTGTTGAACTTATTGAATGTTATACACAGGCCTCCTTTTCTTTTTTGTAGTGCTCAAGGTAGACAAATTGTGCCATATTCCGAGCATGTCGTCTTTATTTACAGCAGCTATGTACCAATAAATTCCTAGTTGATGCTTAACTCTTAATTAAGAAGGAAAATAGCGTTCTTTTCCAGTAAATACTGTCAGAGTGGCTGCCTAGCTGTACTTTGTGCAAAGAAAGCTTTGACAGTGGGTGGCTGGGCTAAATAGCTCTGTTTTGCTCTTCAATCCTTCAAGTTTCTCTGCTGCCTGGAATACTGAGAAGGACTAGTGCTGTTTTGTACCCCTGCGGGAGGCTTTCTACCCCATCATGGCACAGGCAGTTTAGCATTTGAAAGTAAGTTGTGTGAGATCTTAATGAAACAGGAATGAGGATGGCAGAGATTTCAGTACCATCCTGACAGCTCTGCTTTGGGGGTTTCTAAATGCACTGACAATCATGATTTTTTTTTTTCTGGACTTGTTCTAAGCTGTTCCTAAATGTTTGGATTTGCAGGGATACCTTCCAGCTGTCATATCCCCTCCTCTTGCAGAGCAGCATGTCTCTCCTCACCATGTCTTTTTGAACAAGATAGCAACAGTCTGAGTCCAAGATAATAGTAAATGTTTCAGATTCCCCCCATTTTTGAGAAATGTTGTGGTAATACGCTTGCATAACATTGGTGCATTCAAAACCTATAGGATATTATCTGGTAACTGTCTTCTAATTGGTCTGAATCTGGGAGGGTGAGAGCTCACACATGGTGCAGGGTGATCTCATCTGGCTGTCAGGAACCCTTTACTTTCTATCCCATCTGCTTGTGACACCACTGAGTAAGAATTATTAATAAAATACCAAACTGCAGGGTGCCCCAGGATATGGTCTGGCTTTGTGTGAGAAACAAAGCAATCAATAGGGAAGGGAGCCTACAGGAGAGCTGGGGAGGGACTGTTTGTCAGGAAGCCTAGTGACAGGACGAGGGGTAGTGGTTTTAAATCGGAAGAGGGGAGATTTAGATTAGATATTAGGAAGAAGTTCTTTACTGTGAGGCTGGTGAGGCACTGGAACAGGTTGCCCAGGGAAGTTGTTGATGCCCCATCCCTGGAAGTGTTCAAGGCCAGGCTGGATGGGGCTTTGAGCAACCTGCTCTAGGGAGAGGTGTCACTGCCCACGGCAGGGGGCTTGGAACTTGATGATCTTTAAGGTCCCTTCCAAGTCTAACCATTCTGTGATTCTATGATTCTATGAATAATAAATAAAATAATTTGAAGAATCATTGCTAGAGCCTCTGAAACCATATCAACTCTATTGGAAGAATTTCCAGACTGGCATCAGCTCTCAACAGCTTTGATTTCAATTGTGAGAAGGTGTGCCAAGGGGTCAGAGTTTAGTCTGACAGTTCTTAGTAATGTCAAATGTCATACCCACTGACTGCAGTACCAGATTAAAGATAAGACTTGGGATTTTAACTTTCCTTACTTCGCAGTTTGTGAGCTGAATTCCATTTCTATGGAGAAAACAGAAGACCTAAAAACCTAAAAACTAAAACTTGCAATCCTATATAAGACAGGATTGGAATAAAATTTTATTTGGGAGATCTTGGTGTCTCTAGTGTGTGCACCAAAGCAGAAGACTTCAGCAGGGAGGAATTTTGTGAAGCACCTCTCCAGGGAAGCTTTACTTTGTGTAAAAACAAAACAACAACAACAAATAAATCCCAGCTGGCCAGGAGAACAGCGAGTGAATCAATTTTAGTGGTCAGTTCTGTCTTTATTTCACACAGAAGGCCTCTCCTCAGGATAAAAAGATGCTGTAGCCGTTGAAAGTGATTTGTCCGTCTGGTGGGAGGATATAGGGAGTATTTTGAATGTGAAAAAATACTTGATAATTTCATCGGAAGAGCTTAACTCTGAATCAAGGCATTAATCCCATCCTGCTTAGCCTCTGTCCAAATACAAGTGCACCCAATTTTGAAATGGAGAAGAAAGCTCTTTGATTGTATTGGATGCAATGCACGTCTCTGCAGTGTAGGGTGAGAGATTTTCTCATGAAATGGATGGGTGTAGAGCAAAACCAGTTTGGGGGAGTAATGGTCTAGCTTGAATTCATCCACTACTGTTGGCTTCTCTTGCTGGGAATTCACTGTTTGCTAGAAGAGACAAATTGTTGTTTTCCTCTACTGGGATGTGAACAAACATACTTAGCAGTAAAAACCCTAACCCATAAGAACATTTGGTTTATTTTAATATCTCTTCCCTTGTTCGTCTTAGGTATAAATAAAACTATTTTTACTGCATAATTCTAGCAGAATAGATTGCCCTACTTGCCCTTCACAAGTATCTCTTGATAGAAAAACACGAGCTTAGGAACAATTTTCAGAAGGAAGTTAGTGAACTGCTTATGTGGATCGTATTTGGCAAATTAATCTAATCTCATTCTAATTCCTTCCAAGGAATTAGAAACTTACTAGAAACTTAGGTCAGTATTGTAAAAGCTATGAACAATAGCAAAGGATTTGGAACTAATTTAGATTGAAATTAGCTCAAATCTTTTGCATCTCTTAGCAGTGTACCAATGACAAGGTATTAACTTTCTTTAATGAAAGGAATGTTTTTATAGGGTGATAGATGTTTTTCAGACTCCAGGTTGGGAGTGGACAATTTCTGTGTAAACAGGGAAAAGAGATGGTGCTGGAATATTTTCTTTTTTTCAACCCTACATTTTCATTAAGGAAATAGCAAGTTGGCCTCTACTAGATGCTGTGAACATTTACTCCAGTGGACTTGAAAGGGACATGAGTAGTTTGCAGGTCTTGGGGAAATGTTACATGGTTGAGTGTTATGCACTTTCTCCTCTAGGAGATATATCATGATTTAATTACAGGAGAATACATTAGCTACACTATTATGGTATCAGTCATTTGAGGTATGAACTAACTGTTAGAAATGCTTATGGTAGTGCTGGGAATGTCCTGCTTCCCAGTCTGGGAATGGTACCGTTTTCTCTGCTTGAGCAGGGAAGATGAATTCACCCCCCCTCTTTGATATGAATACACTAGCAAGGCTGACATGGCCATTTGTTGTGCCTTGACTAAGAGGGTGTTGTGTCCTAATTGGCAGCACTAATTTTAAAGCACTTTGTTTCTGGCGATTATTTAGTCATGCCAATTTGAGTGTGTTAAGCAATTTCTTATTGGAACTTTACTTACTGTATAAATTTTTTTGTTTAGATCTGGTGCTTTCTTTGCTTAAGCTTAATGAAGCAATGATCATTTTGGTCTCCTAAAAAGAAACCCTTCAACAGCACCTCCCTTTCATTTCTGCTTGTTTCTCCTTTCTGGTTCCTCTGAAGTTTAGAGATTTCATAGTCTGAAGTGATGGTCATTTGGGAAATTTGTTATACAGAGTTACGAGGAAATCGAATGTTTCTAGCTCCAATTAAATAAATGTCTCTAATTTCTTGTTAATGAGACTATTTCTCTTGTTTGTTTTTTTGTTCCCCTCTGGGAGAGATTTTCAGCAGTAACGCTCTAAGACTGTATGGCTGATTTGCCCTGACTTCAGCGCTGCTCTGATTTCAGTGGAATTGGGCCAGCAGAGACTTTGGCCCAGTGTTTGTGTAAATTTCTCAGAAATGCTTTTCTGAGCACATTTGCATTGTTTCCCAGAGGAAGGCTAACTCCACTTCATGTATTAAACTCCACTTCCAGAGGAAGGCTAACTGCACTTCATGTATTAAATGTATTAAACTTCATATATTAAAACTTGCCATGCAAGAGCCGCATGGCAAAGTGCATATATGGGAGTGAAGGCTACCTTGCATCCAGGTCCCTCAACAGGTTTTATAGAGCATGAAACAGTCAATAGTAACTTTACCATCTTCATCTGGTTATAAGGAGCTGTTAGCCATTTGTCTGTCACCTGAATGTGTCTCTCTCCTCCCCTTGCAACTTTTGAGTACATAAACCAACTTCTTATATATCACAGGACCGGATCAAATCAAGTAGTAAGAGGTTTCCCATTTAGATACAGTGGAGTTGAATCTGAAGTTAAATGTCAGCTATAATGTACTCATAAATATATTACAAAGATCATGTCATGTAATCAGTAGAGTGAATTATGAGGTCCACTGGCTTCTGTTTTTTGCAGCTGGTATTTGTTATTGGTACAAGTGATTTCCGGACACTGATGCATCTTGTTGGATAGCTATCAATTTATTATCGACAATTTGGAGGCATCTACCTAAACCAGTCAGCTGAGAGGAGTTTGCATAGAATTATAGAATGGTCAGAGTTGGAAGGGACCTTAAAGATCATCAAGTTCCAGCCCCCCTGCCATGGGCAGGGACATCTCTCCCTAGAGCAGGTTGCTCCAAGCCCCATCCAGCCTGGCCTTAAACACTTCCAGGAATGGGGCATCCACAACTTCCCTGGGCAACCTGTTCCAGTGCCTCACCACAATCACAGTAAAGAATTTCTTCCTAATATCTCTAAACCTCCCCTCTTCCAATTTAAAACCATTACCCCTCGTCCTCTCACTAGACTTCCTGATGAAGAGTCCCTCCCCAGCTCTCCTGTAGGCTCCCTTCAGATACTGGAAAGCTGCATGTTGTTGGATGCTTACAAAGCAGGAAAGTCTTGCCATGCTTGTGTCTTTAATCCACAAATGCTGGCATATCTGCCCAATATAAACATTTGTGGTCCTTCATTGTGAAGTCATATAACTTACCAAGCCCTGAGCAATTAGCTGTGTGGGATCAGCCAGACCTGTTATTGCACTTTCCTTGAGCCAGCATTCCTCCTTGGTGGGACTTCTGTGCCTTATTACAGGGCAGAGTGCTTGTCACTGAATAAGGTGACTCCTTTGGACTGAGTCACTGTGAGGGAGGGCAATACTGTTCTTGGAGTTATGGAGGGAGTTTCAGGAAGGTCAAATCTGTGTCCCTGCTCCAAAACAAATGGGTCACAAGCAGCATGTGAACTCCGGTGCATACAAAGTTCCATAGGTATCTGATTTGCTTGGAGTCCCTACTCTATAGGAGATTGTAATGCAGGAGTCTTCTCTCTAATCCTAAAGCACGGCTCAAAGTTTGGGTGTTGGGATCCACCAAAATTATTTTGCATTGGATAAAGGGGAGGGATTCCTTCAATTTCTGCAGCTTTCAGACCTTGTTGAAAACATCAGGCTGTTTGACTGCATATCTTCCTGAGAACAGACTGAGTCACTGGCCGGT
Source organism: Thinocorus orbignyianus (assembly GCA_013400375.1). NCBI lineage: Eukaryota > Metazoa > Chordata > Aves > Ciconiiformes > Thinocoridae > Thinocorus > Thinocorus orbignyianus. The sequence goes on from VXBW01007174.1 coordinate 316,502, forward strand.
TCAAATGTCCCTTTTTGCACAACTGGCAGCACGTCTCTGCTTGCTTATTAGATGTGGAAAAGTTGTGGCATCTCTCCCTGCTTTGGCCAGAGGCACAAAACAGACTTGTCGCTCTGTACAAAAGGCCACAGCCTTACTGACAATATGCCATCATATGAGTCACATAATAATAATAATAATATTCCAAGCTGTCTGAGCAACTGTGAGAAAGATCCTGGTATGAAGAGTTTTCTGAGCTCTAGCCTGACCGGATCCATCTTTTCATGCTGTTTTCCATTGTCTGCTGTTGAAAACAGACCTAAGAGCAGCTGACTGAAGAGCTAGAGGGAAATTTCCCAAGTGATCCTAAAAGAGAAACCACCCAAAATTGCTGCCCAAAGACAGTAATTAGGGATGAACCCTTCTGTAGATGAGAAAAAAGTTTATGGCTTACTACTGCTTAGAACAACTTTATTCTCTTCCTTTTTTTGAAACTTTTCTTGGTTGTGTTAGTAATAAGTACTTCTGTTGTGGGACTAGAATATGTAACCAAATACTGGAGACAGATGCATCTGCACGGTCCTCTGCAAGTTGTTCTTCCCAAAGGAGAACTGGATATTTGTGTGACTGAGCAGCCCAGAAAGCCTGGAGGGTGTAGGTGTGAACCCACTGCTTCCCAGTCTGCCCATCTTTTTGGCAAGCTTCAGTAAAAAAATGGAGAAGGAAGAGGCATGGTGATGGGGAGAGTGTTATGCTCCAGTGGATCTGTGCCCTAAAGGGCTATTCTCAAGCAGACTGGAGGGAAAAATCCCTTCTCCTTCAGCAGAGTCTGGGAAGACAAGGTACAAGCTATTTCTCTTGCACCTGTGCTAGCTCAAGAACAGGAGCAAGTCTGGCCCGCCAGTCTGTTTGTCCCTAGAACACCGTAATCATTTACCATAAAACAGCAGCCAATGGAGCTTCCGTGAAACACACTCTGAATAAATAATTTTTTCTCCTTCGTCTATTTCTGTAAAAAGGGTCTTTTGATGAAAATATCACTAGTATGTTTGAAAAAACCCCATCCCCTGAGTAGTTATTTACTGAGTCTTTAAATACACAGGCTGAATAATTGACTCCTGTGAAAACGCTGCCACCGTAGACCAGGCAGAAATGCCCCACGTCTCGGTCTGGAGCCTCCAGTAATTTCCTCCCTGTGCTTCAGACAGTGATGTGGCTGCGTTTGTGTGGATGTCCAAGGGGGGAACATTTGCTACCACTCCCTGTCTGACCAGCTGGCCCAGGATACAGACAGCGTCTTGGACCTTGCCCTTTCCTGTGCACTATGTACCTGGCTGTACTCAGATGGGGAGTGGGGTCTTAAAAAATAAGTGAAAACTGCAGAAGATGTCAAGGGGAACTGAGAATTTTCAACACCCCGGACCTCTGGAAGTGCTCAGGGCTAGAGTTGGTCTTGTCTACCAATGTTGAGACTGGTCTTTTTGTCAGACAGTAATTTTAGTAGAATTTAAGGAGTTTCAGAGAGGTCTCTGTTGTATCCCCCGGTGTCTCTACCAAGAGAGGGCAGGTGGTGTGCTCCTCTAGCATCTAGCCAAGCACTCTTTCTAAAAGGCTCAGGCGGTGAAGTATAGAGGTCACCATCTACAATCAACAGTATCGTCCTCTCACAGAGATTCTGTTCAAAGTGAACAGTGGTACTGGAACCACGTTGAGGGTGGAAATCTATAATAATGGATGATTTGGTGAAAAATTATTTCAGAATGTGCCTTTTACTGAACATGATCTATTTTGCTGCAAGCCAAACATACATACATACGTATTATATCTAAAAATAGTTATGAAGTTGAGAGGCTGATGAAAGGTTACCATATAAGCAGTTGATAAATCCTTGACCCATTTCACATCTTGCTGAGCTTTTTACAAATTAAGGAGGTGTCAAATATCCTTGAACCCTCATGACCAGCAACATACGAGATGAATAGCCATACTCTCACTCTCCTGCCAGCTCCTGAGAGTGAAGCAGGAGCCAGTAAATGGAAATGGTCTTGGTTTCCTTTGCTGTAGGTGTTATAGATGTTATTTCCAGTTATACTTTGCTTTTGCTGTAATGCGCTTGGGGTGCTGCAAGATATTGGTTGTGAGCAGCCAAAAGATCTCATTAGACAAGAGCTGATCGGATTTTGTTACCTTATGTTTGTCCTTACTTAAGAAAGGATGCAGCTGAGTGTGTGGATGTATACAGCTCTATCTGTATTGTTGGTGGGAAGAAGACATGCTGCAGACTCTCCAGCTCCCACCTCTGTAGCATATACCCTGTCTCTGCAATGTAGGGCTTGTTCTCTCTCCTATCTTCTGTCTGGAGTTTTTTGAGGGTATTGATGTGCTAAAATCTGATAGGGATTGAATTTCTAAGCTGAGATGTTAAGTTTTACAAGCTGCACACCGTATTTAGAATTACTTCTTATCTACAATTATATGCCTATCGTTCCCTGAAGTTTAAATTAGATCAGATGAGGAAGTCAAATGTTAGTGTTTTTTTCAATGAAAAGCAAAATATATGGATGAGCTGAATGAAAAGAAGGGTCTTTTTCTTTATGCGTGCAATACACAAACTGAAATACAGGCTGTACTAAGTCACTTAGTTTTCCAAGACACTGAGATTCTTTAAAAATTACATGTACTTTCAGAAAGATACTGGGGTGTGTTTTCTTAAAAAAAAAAAAAAAAAAAAAAAAGTTGCCTTTTTCAATCAGTGTCAGTCTGCATTTTTAGGTGCCTAGAATAGCTCTTGATTTGGTCCTGCACCCCAGAATCTTTAAGGTGTTTAGGTGTCTGCCCCTCCCTTCAGGTGCAGTCTAGAAAAATAGGACTTAGGGTCCTAAATCCAACAGAGTGCTAACTGAAATCTAACCTCTTAGCAATATGCTGTAGTAGAAATCATAGTTGCCCAACCACTTACCTCCAGAAGCTTATAATATTGCTATTTTTATTATTGTGGGTAAATAATTATTGATTTCTCTAGAACCAGAACAGTCTTGTAGTTGATTGTTGCCTTGCATTCATTCTTGGCTGCTTTTTCTATTAATCATGAATATTGTTTTCATTATCCAGCAAGGTTATGGTGTTTTTAATATAATCTTAGCAAGAAGTTTACTAGTATATTTTGTCTGTTTTCTCTCTGTTAATGAATAGGTGCTATAACAGTGTTACTAACAGTCCTGCAGTGCCAGAGCAGCACAAAGCTAAGCCTTCCAGCTAGGAAGTCAGCCCCACTGGGCGCCCAGCTGAAGTGCCTTTACACAAATGCACGCAGCATGGGGGACAAGCAAGAAGAGTTAGAGATGTACGCACTCCTCCAGGGTTATGATTTAATTGAGACATTGTGGGATGGCTCTTATGACTGGAGTGTTGGAATGGAGGGTTACAGACTCTTCAGGAAGGACAGGCTGGGCAGATGCAGAGAGGGTGTTGCCCTCTATGTCAAAGACCAGTTGAAGTGCGTGGAGCTTCACCTGGGGATGTAAGAAGACCTGACAGAGAATTTATGGGTTAGGATTAAAGGGAGCACAGGGGCGCGTGATGTTACAGTGGGGGTCTGCTACAGACCACCAGATCAGAGTGACAAGGAGGATGAGGCCCTCTATAGACAGACAGGAGCAGCATTGCACTCGCACACCCTGGCCCTCATGGGGGACTTCAACCACCCTGATATCTATTGGAAGGACAACACAACAGGACACAAGAAATCCAGGAAATTCTTGGAATGTGTTGATGACAACTTCCTTCTTCAAATGATTGAGGAACTAATGAGGAAAGGAGCCGTGCTGGACCTTGTCCTTACCAACAAGGAGGGGCTGGTGAGGAATGTCAAGTTGAAGGGTAACCTCGGTTGTAGGGACCATGAAATGGTAGAATTCAATATTCTTATTGCAGCAAGGAGGGTGTGCAGCAAGCTTGCTACCCTGGACTTCAGGAGAGCAGAGTTTGGACTCCTGAGAGAACTGATTGGCAGGATAGTGTAGAAAAAAGAACTGGAGGGGAGATGGGCCCGTTAAAGCTGGTTAGTGTTCAAGGATCACCTCCTCCAAGCTCAGGAGAGGTGCATCCCAAAAAAGAAATTGGGCAAAATAGCCAGAAGGCCTGTGTGGATGAACAAGGAAGTGTTAGACAAGCTCAGAATCAAAAAGAGGGTGGAAGCAAGGACAGGTGATCTTTAAGGTCTGTTCTAACTCTAACCATTCTATGATTCTATGAAAGTCACCAGAAACTACTAGCATTACTCTGCGTATTCAGACATAGTTTGGTTAAAAATGTTGGCTCTGACTGTGCTGTCGATAGGTGGATGGGAACACTTCATAACGTGTAATTGCTTTCCTGGTGTATTTTGCATGAAAATTGAAATACTTGGTAAAGGTCTCGGTTTATCGATGTGTTACTACCATACACCCGCTGAAACCAGTTAGCTTTTGAGGTTTAATGGTATATTAAGTCTTTCTGCTTGATTCTGGGAAAGATTATTGAACAGATCCCTTTTCTGCTACCACTGCCATCTGAAGAGCTGTCAGTCTAGTCTGGTATTCAGTTCTTCACATTTAAACTTGGGGAGGGAGTGTTTGAACCAAACCTGTTTGTATAAATACTGTCTTGCTTCCTCAATAGCATCAAAATCCACTTAGATATGTGCCCCAAGTTGCAGGGAACTGAACTGAAAACCTTCAGCTTCCCCTGTGTCTCAGATTTGTCTGTCTCTGGAGCTAGATTTGTGAGGGTACAAACTGCCTATTTTAAATACATATTTTGAAATATGTTGTTTAAGGGGTGGAAATCGTGCCTCCATTTGAAGCATTTTTCATTTTCCATAGTTCCCAGGCTAGTCTCTTAATAAGATAATACTGATCATGCTTATATTCATGCTTATAGTGTTAAGGGGAGGGTGGCTTTGTATTCTCCTCTCCCCAGCCCATCTGTAGGCCACAGTGGTGATCCAGCAGTGTCAGCACAGCAATATTGCTCTCCGATGTTGTGTTTGAACACTTCAGGGCCCTTTTAGAAATACCATTTCACATTCATCTATGCTGCCATGCAAACAGCATCTCTTTATTTACTTATTCATGTAACTACCTATTCTGTTACTGTTTCCATGGGAAAAGCAGATGTGTGTTTTCTGCTCCTTAGAGCTTGGTGTGCTCAACAGAGCTCAGAGGAGCCACATGTCCCGTTCCCAACATAGACCCTTTTTGTTCTTTTCAGTTACCTTGAAAATTTCTTCTCTGTATTACTATTGCTTTTATCTTAAAGTAACAAAGCTCATGCTCACAGGAGAGTACAAATAAGATGCTCAAAGTAGCAAAAGGGACAACATCTAACTTTTTCTTATAGTAGGAAGGGTTATCCCTACTATCAGTTATCCCTTACTGTCAGCATTACACGGATACATTACATGAAGCAGCCTCTCCTTGAGAAACTACTGGAACTGCCAAAAAAGAGCAAACCAGAGACCTGTTGGGAAATTGTTTGTCAAGTACCTTGCTCTGACTGGATAAGGAATAAGCTGTTTCCCATATTGCCAATTGTTTTTTTGAAGAGGATGTCCTGAAAGGAGGCTGCAAGAGTGTGTGTATACATACATAAATATATTTATATACATATATATATATATGGTGGATGGGAGGAAATAGAAATAGAGCAGAAACATTATTAGCTGTAGTAACAGTTCTTAAGAAAATGCTACAATTTTGTATCGGGCTCAATGGGCAAAATGATTTAATTTATCTGGGAAGACATCAGAAGTGGAGAGGTCTATAGCCTAGTGTATGTCAGAACTTTATTAGGTTTGGGAGCTGATGGCACTGTTAGGGAGGTCAGTTGAATGTTGGTGCTAATATTGCTCATTAGTATGTGTATGGTATGACATAGGATCTTTCACATCTAACCTAGATGTCCTTGCCAAAGTTGGTGTATAAACATACATTTTCAGCTGTCATTTATCAGTGTCGACAAAACTAAACTGGGATAGATGCTATATTTAAAGCAGAAATCATAATAGTACTTGCTATAGTTATAGGCTTCCCACAGTACCAGGAAACATGACAAATCCAAGCCAATGATTTTTCCAGATTTTGTGCCAGAGTTCAATCTGCATAGGTGGCAGTATTGGAAACTCTCCAGAGAAAGCTTTTTATCTGACCATTCACTTCTCCTAGCTGTTCTCATCTTGAATCCCACTCAAGTTGAGTCTAAACCTGCTGTAGCTGTGAAAGGCAACTGCTCTGCTATCCAAAACAACTCACTGGTTTCAAACCTACCGCAGATGGAGACAAGCAAGTCTCGGATAAAAGCAGAGCTGGGCTTTTCCATTTCCTCTGCTTATCGGAGCCAAAAGCACTTTTCTAACAAGTTGAACTCCCCCAAATGAACTAAAAGGAGAATACAGATTATTGGCTGGTTGCTTTCTGTACAAGTGTGTAGGTTTTCAGCGTTAGCGCAGGTAAACAAAATACTACATAGCGTGCTGGAATCCACCCACCGGACAGATAGGTGGGCAAATGCGAATTTGCTCATGGGCTGTTCTTGCTGCACTTCAGAAATTTGGAGGTGAGAGGGGGGAGGGAGCTGTAATTAGTTCCCTCTGACATTGGGACTTGTGTCTGCACCTCAGCTGAGTGACCGACACCTCTGAGCGAGAGCACTGAGCAACTAATAATAAACAACTAATAATAAACTTCTAATGAGTTCTCAGACAAAGGATCTGTTGTAGTGAAACTTTGGGGAATTAGGCTGTTGTCCAATATCTGAAGATACTGAATATTCTGGTTCCACAAATAATACAAGAAAAACTCTGTAACTCTTCTAGATTACACACATATCCACGTATGTATGTGGAAAAAAATCACAAGAGTTTTAATTTTTGAGAAGTTCTACCCAGTGGCCACCCACTCGGAGATGGTCCATTTCTGGGAACCAAAGCTGAGTCTTTTGATCTGAGGAGCTCTTCTAGCAACCTTGGAAACATGACCTATTTCTTTCAGCCCTGTGTCTTCTGTCTGTATCTGGAGGGAGCCAAGAAAGATGGCCACAAATGGGGTCACCTCTGATATTCAGGGATGTGAATGGGGATGATAGTGATGGGTGAATCCATAAGCAGCTGAAAATGAAGCAGCTTGCAGCCCAGAAAGCCAACTGTATCCTGGGCCACACTGGGGAAAAAAAAAAAAAAAAGGGGGCCGGCAGGTCAAGGGAGGTGATTCTACCCCTCTACTCTGCTCTCATGAGACCCCACCTGGAGTACTGTGCTCAGCTCCAGAATCCCTGAAATAAGAAGGACACGGACCTGTTGAAGTGAGTCCATAGGATGGCCACACAGATGATGAGAGAGTTGGAGCACCTCTCCTATGAAGACAGGCTAAGGGAGTTGGTGTTGTTCAACCTGGAGAAGAGGGAGACCTTACAGCAGCCTTCCAATACCTAAAAGGGGACTCACAAGGAGGGGTGGGGAAGGACTCTTTTATTAGGGAGTGAAGCAATAGGATGAGGGTTCATGGTTTTAAACTGAAAGAGGGTAGATTTAGGTTAGCTCTAAGGAAGAAATTCTTTACTGTGAGAGTGGTGAGACACTGGGACAGGTTGCCCAGAGAAGCCGTGGATGCCCCATCCCTGGAAGTGTTGCAGGCCAGGCTGGATGTGGCTTGGAGCAACCTGGTCTGGTAGGACGTGTCCCTGCCCGTGGCAGGGGGGTTGAAACTCGATGATCTTTAAGGTCCCTTCTAACTTGAACCGCTCTATGATTCTGTGAAACTGTGCCCAGCAGATTGAAATCTCTTGGAAATTGTATTCCTTGAGAGCAGCATTAGTGCTAAGCTCTCTTGAAATTCCTGAAGCCATCAATCTCTAAAGGCTTGAACAGCCACTAAAACCTCTGCTGATGTTCTTTTATATTGGAAAGGAGAGGAAGGGTCACAATATCATGACTGAGAATATCCTGAGCATGTTAAAGTGTTTCGAAGACTGAGGTTCCCCTCTTCTCCAGGGAATATTACTACTTTTTGCTGAGTATTGAAAAATCAGACCACAGTACGTCCAAAAAGAAGAGCAGTTAATGATGCTGGGTGAACTGGCTGATCTCAGATGTGGAATCCTATGTACAGAATCTGCTCCCATGGGATTCCTACTGGAGTGTTCGTGACTGCAGCAGTAAACAGTCTGAACCATTTGGTAACTATTTATAAATTCTTGTTTTCATTACAAATGAAGGACCATTGCATCTTTTATATTCACTTGGATCCCTGCATTTACGCAGTTGGTTTCTCCATTATGTTTGAAGGGTTGTAGTAGTTCCATTGAATGCTATGAAGAATTTGAACCAGTGGGGAAGGAAGAGTGCAGCTGTTGCTGCCCAATCCTGCTACAACGTGGCTACCTCTGGCAAAAATAACTTTTTGTTCTTACCTAAATAGAGTATGGCTTTTATGTTATAATATAGTGCAGATACTAACAATTCAACAAACATCAAGGGATTTTTTTAAATCAGGGAGACCTTCATAATGAGCTAGTGTTAGCTGTCAACACTTCGTCATTCAGGCAGTAGGCTGGAACTTTTGACCACCATTTATTCAAAACAAGTGGATTTTAGACCAGCCTCATCAATTTATTTCTACCACAACAGTTTCCTGCCACTGATCTTTTCACTTGTAGATGGCAGTTAAAGATTACTATTTTTTTAAGTGTCCTTCATAGTTATATTTTAGGCTTGTGGTTAAAGTATTTAAATACATACTTAGTTTTATTCATGTCATTACCCTATTGACTTCACTGAGATTACTTATGTATTAGGCATACGTGTAGGTAACTCACCAGAACAGAGTTTAACCGTGTATAAAAAAAAGTTTTCTCTGTTCTCTAGTCCAGGAGAAACAGGGGTTGTACAAAGCTGGAAGGCATAGCCAGTTGGAAGAAATGAGATTCCTCTCATTAAACGCCTCGTAAGACTGGGGTTAGAAAATTAAGCCAAAGCATAATAGGAGTATCATCGTAAGGTAGAACTTGCCAGTAAGAACTGAAATGCTGGCTAAAACAAATATTCGTACAAACCTGTGCAGCTGGATTGATTGGAGAGCTTGATTACTCATCCTTTCCTGTCTAGACAGACCTAGTTTTTAGATTTCAATTTAAAAGTTAATACTTATCATGTTTGATGGCTGTCTTGGTGCTGGGGTGAGGTTTTCTGAATTACTGTCAATATGATTGGAAAGGGCCTTTGGGAAAGTGCTAGCAAAATGGTCTTACCTTTTGCTGTAGCTTAGTGCAATAAATGTCCTCTTCTCCTTGGAGTTATAAAAAAGAGGGAACCTACTCCTGCCTCCTTTTCTGAGTTTGATTACAGCAAATGCACTTGCCGTATTCTAGGCTGGCATATTTGGGAAAATCATGGTTCATTTGCCTATAAACAAGAAACATTGCATCATACGAGGACTTGATGTAAACCAGAACAAAAACAGTGTTGTCAAAGGTATCAGATGTATAGAGAAAGGAAAGTAGATTAATTTGTACCTGGAAGACTTTTGTATCTTGGGGATAGCATAGCTTTTTTATAGCTAAGACTATAGCCTTTACCTATAAAGAGAGAATGTGATCCACGTAACCTGGGCTGCAGGCTTAACATTGAACGATGATGGTGAAGCTGTCCACTCTCTCAGTGCATGCCCAGGCAAAGGATTTATTTTTCCCCTTCCATCTGTTGCTTTGGTTGCAAAGTGATTTCTCGTTATTGATGGGGAGAAGAAGGGATGAGGAACCACAGAGCTGGCTGTGTGCAGAGCAATTTTTAAAGTGGGCCATTTGTTGTCAGTCCAGTCACTTATACGTGTGCTACACTTATACACCAGGGATGAAGACCCTGACTTGAACCAGTCCAATGTGTTCTGATAGACTTCAATAGATTCAAAGGAAAAGAACATGAGAAATAGATAGATATGACATTGTCAAAACTTTGAATTTTGTTGGAGTAAGGGAATGGTCATGGCTATTTACTCATAAAATAACACTGCTAATCAATATAAAACATGGTATTACCTTAGTGCTTAGTGCTGCCTATTTCTGTATCAATTAAATTCTGAACATATTAGATGGTGCAACCAGCCAATATTGCACCAGCCACTTTTTCAATACTTCAAATGCTGTTGCTTCAAACAGGCAAAATTTAGAATGGGAGAAATTAGGTCCTTTTAATTGGAGAGAAGCCCCAGGCAAATCTAAGATCCAGATTTTTAGAGTCTCTTTAATTGGAAGAGAAATGGAGTGTGAAATACCTGCAGAGATCAGTGGTGGAAGGTCATACCTTAGAGCACAGCTGAGAACGGAACAAGAGTTTCATTCTAGTGCCTAACTAGATGGTCTTTATAGGTAGTTTATACTACTTCAGTCTAGTATGGAGATCACTGAGAGATCATTATGAGAGAAATCCAGTAGAGTACTAGAGTATCAGACTGTGAGCTGTCTTCATTAATGGTCTGGTTCTGACCTCCCTTCACTAGCTACAAATTTAAGTAACTCCCTGTCAGTTTTGGATACTCTAGCTCCAAGCGTATCTGATCCTGAAAGCTAGTCAGATCCTGAAAGTGACCTTGGAGAGAAGCTTTAAGGGGTATTTGCTGGGTCCTTTCATCTTTTATGAAGAGTGTTAACACTAAGTGCTATTTGGCTGCTCTTTCAGGGAGCTGGCAGAAGCAAAGTGGTAAGGAACTCATTTTAATAGAGCTGGACTCATTAGCATTCCAGATGCTGAAAATCTACACAGCTGGATCACTGCCAAAGAGCAGACCTCCTCATCTGTGGCTTTCTGCTGGCCTAAAAATAAAGTTCAAACTGACTTTATGAAAAATTTCTCTATATGTGTATCTATGTAACCGTCTATATTTATACATATATATAAACATACGTTATGGCCAAGTTGATGTTTGCCTATTACCTGCTTAAAGGATGAAGTCCTGCTTTGTTCTTTGCTGGTGGACAAGTGTCAGATTGCAAGAACTATGTTCACGTCCAAGTCCTGAGGTAAAAAGTTGAGTCTGTCACACAGCATGGTGTTGAGATGTGCTGCTAGTTCCTAAACTTGAAGAGGGACTCACTTCAGAGTACTGTATGGCCTTGGTTGATACGGCTGTGTCTCCTCTGGGGCCCAGGCTGGAATTTCATCATGCATATGTACATCTAACTTCTAGTGGGCAGGAATGTTTTGAAACCCATCTTTTTCTGTCAAAGCTGTAACAGGTGATTGTGTGAAAATGTCAATTCAGCTTGAGTAAGAAAAAGACCAAATGGTATTAAGAATTACCAGAAGAAAAAAAAAGAGAATAAAACAAATTTATAGCAATGTACATCCTTCTCTTAAGAACTGCATGTTGTATTTGATACTCAAAAAGAAAATAATAAGTATACAGAGAAGAACATAAATAGCTGAAGGATGTGGAATGGCTTTTGCACAAGAGGTGGCTGAAAGCATTATTTGTTTCATTGTGGAAGAGATGAACAGGAAGGAACTGTCTTTAACTTCATGACCTGCAGGGAGGAGGTCAGTGGGATCAAACTAAATTACTAGCTGAAGTCTCCAAAATGAATGAGAGGAGGTACTTTGTCACACAACATATGATTCAGGTGTGGAAATCATTGCCAGAAGTTGCTAAGCAACTACTGAAATCCAAAAAAGGCTTTAGAGAAATTAGCAAAAAGAAGATTTCTTGGGGATTATTAAACACAAAGGTCTGTTCAAGCACGCAGACTCTGGCTTAAGGATTCTGAGTTGTGCATTGCCGAAACCTGAGAGAATAGTGTGAGGCATTGCTAAGGGCCTGTCCTCACATGCTTCCTTATATAACTGGCTCCAGCAGTAGGAGGGAGGTTACTGAGCTTGGGTGACCCTGTAGTGTAATGATAGAATCATAGAGTGGTTAGAGTTGGAAGGGACCTTAAAGATCATCGAGTTTCAACCCTCCTGCCATGGGCAGGGACACCTCCCACTAGACCAGGCTGCTCCAAGCCCCATCCAGCCTGGCCTTGAATATTTCTAGGGATGGAGCATCCACAACTTCCCTGGACAACCTGTATCCATGATAAACAAGTCCTCCAAGACAGATAAAAAAGCCTATTTAATTAGACCTGTATGCCTTGTTCTTTTATTCTCTGTTTTATCAGCAGAAAGGACTACCTTTCTCTAGCTACTTGCACTGGTAAAGACCCCTTCCTTCACCAGGCTCGCCCATTACTGGATTTGTACGTGCATGTTTCTACTTGGAACTTAAAAATTGGTGGTGCATTCGAGTAAGCCATTCAATGGTGCAAAGCAAATGAGGGATTCATAAATCACAGGTGTGGACAGGATTGATTTTAAGGCAAAGGGAAGAAGGAGAAAAAGCTTAGCAAATTTAGTGCAAAAAAAAACAGACTGTGGGAGAACGGTGCCGATGAATATTGCCCTACGGAGCGAAGCGATAGCAAAGTGCTATCGAATCACAGCTGCGCTGAAAGATGAATTAGGCAACCTTCTCAATGGTGACAGTTTACCAGAAGATACCTCACAATTGCAGACCTTTTAAGGGTTTGTAAGATGGAAAATATCCATCTACCATTTGTTTACCTGGACATGGTGGCTCAATGAGTGTATTTGCAAATGTGCCCAGTTCCCAATAAGATGATATTGTTGGATATAACCGCTATTTTCCTATCACAGTCTAGTTCAAAGTTGGCCTTGTGGGTTTATGGCTGTCTAGTTCACTCTCAATTCTGGTACGTGGACTCATTTTTAATTAAACACCCATCATTAAAGGAACTAAAAACAGTCCCAGAAAGTTTTGTTGACCAAAGTCTGAAAATATGAAATGTTCTTTGGGGGGTTTCGGGTGTGGATCATAAGGCACATTTTCGTAATATTTAGTATGTCATCTTCAAGCAATGTTTTTAAACCTCAAAACTCCAGGGAAGTTCTGTAGGCTTTAGCAAACAGATGTTAGCAGTCAGGAAAGTATTACGATTCCTGCCTAAAAATATTCCCTCTTGCCTATCAAGATATCCTGACACGCAACACTTTCAAGATATGTCTCTTATGGAAGTGGGGACACCGTATTTTTGCAGGTTTGTGAATCAATAGATTAGAAGGAGGTCTTGAGTCCCTTTTAATCAATCATCAAGGCAACATGTCATTTTGGATGTTCTAATTAACAGAGTGTGTGTGTATGTTAGTTCACACTTTGTTCCTATCTAGTAATTGCCTAAAGTTGTTTGACTCAGCTGTTGCTTCTAAGTTAACAGTCTTTTAACTTTAATATGTGCACCAAGATCCTACATATCCTGAGTTCTGTAATCTGTTTTGGGGATTAACGGGAACTATTGAGTATGAATCCAGACCCTTGCTGTTATGAAAACTGGGGAAGGGTTGGCCCCAGGGTTCTTGAGGGGTGGGGTGAGGGAAGTGACAATACCTGGTCAACAGAAAGTTTAGTGTTGCTTCCATGGAACTACATCAACTTCCTGCCATTTTCTATTTAAAGCTTAATGATAAAGGTGTAGAGAAGTTCTTGAGACACAGTATGAAACCATGGCTGACTGATCCAAAAGTACTGGGGGCTTCTGCGTTTTTACAGATAATTTGACAATGTCCTCATGAAACTAAGAAGTAACATTGGGATAACATGTCAGCACTTGAAAATGAGTTGATATTGTGCTGATGTAGATTGAGAAGCCAAAGGACTGTCTCTACATTCCTGTAGCAGAGGAACCACATAATAGCATAACTTCATCATCTTTGGGTTGATGCAACTCCATGCTGCATCTCTCCCATGGGAGAGCATAAAGGATATGATTGCTCATTTTTTACAGCTCTCATGCTTTAAGATTTAATGGAGGTGTCTGAAATCTTGCTCTATCTTGCTTTCTTTGTGGCAGTTCTCAGTGTGGTTAAGATAAAAACCTGTAGACAACTTGCCTATACAGCCACCTGTGGAGTCTGTAGCCTTTTGTTGCCTGTTGCCTTCTAGATTTGGGACCCCATCAAAAGCTGAACAGGATGCATGCTTGACAGCAAGAGAGCTCTCTTTTTGAATCTACAGGTGTCTGGACTCAATCCCTGCAGATGGCTTTACAGTTGTGCTGCTTTTTTTTTCTCCACTTTTTCCAGGGGTATAAAGAAAAAGGAAATTAGGGACGATGGCTCTGTAAAGGACATTGTAACTCTTGTTGACTGTGGTACACTCTCCTGCTGGCTTAAACATCACCTTCTGATATTCTGCTGCTGTTACAAGTGTATGTCTTTCCATATCTTCCACTCTTCATTCCTGTTCCTGAAAGTTACCTTTCAGTGTGAGTTCTAGCCTGACAACTTCTTTCAACTGCCTGTTGAATACTCAGTTTCTGCCCTTTAGGTCTAGAGAAACAGCAGCCAAAACCAAAGGTTTTAGGTTCCCTTTTAGTGCTTTTGTAAGTGGGAAGCAGAGAATACTTTTTGGTATCTTCTCTGTTCTCACTTAAAATGTAGACTCATTTTTATTTCTCTGAGAATCCAGTGTCCAGTGCTAGTCTGAACAGGTGTACCATTTTCTTCTCATACACTGCTGGATCCATTGGTTAAGTATCTCCCCTTCTATTCTTCTGCTTGCTTATACTTGCATGATTACTGTTTCATTGAAGGTGGGAGTCCCAATTTCAGTATCTAGGGAGACCTGATTTTCTAACTCATGGTGGGTTTTATTAATAATTTCTAATGGAGAAAAATCCGTCTTTGAAATAGTTCCACTTAATGTAAATACTGAGTTTGGGATCCTGTCCTACCGATATTTACCTTGATAGACGTACCTGCTCTTCACATGAAGTTGCCAGGCTTTTATAGTACAGTAAGGTGAAATTGGCTGCCTGTGAAATGTATATATCTCTCTGATCAATACACACTCATTCTGTCTGTGCAGAGTATATATGGCCCTTCCATTCATCTTCAAAAAAGTTTCCTGTGTCTGTCCTATATTGTCTCATTTTACAAATGAATCATCCTTCATGCTGGTGGGAAAAGGACATAAGGGATTCCCTAGGAAAATGTTGCATTAGCCATAATATCAATTTATTCTTGACTAAGGACCTAGATAACATAGTGCATGGATCAGCTCTTTGGGGACCAGCCCAAACTCACTTGGATGCTTGAAATTAATTTCCCCTTGATTTGAGATCTGTGGTGAAACATAGATCTTTATGAAACATTAACATCTTTATGAAAAGTGTTAATGAAACTTTAGAGGATGAAGATGTCTTGATTATGTTCATGTAATCATCATTAGTTTAGAAGGAAGCTGTTGGGAAGGTAGCAATGAACTTCAACTAGACAACTGCAGATGATATAGGCCAAATTACTGTTTCTGCATGACTGATACGAAAGAAAAGATGTGCTCCAAGAACAATGTCAATGGTAGTATTTTTTGCCTAACTCAAAATCCATAATGTCTTTGGAGAAGGCTCATTTTTATATTTTACCAGGCTCAGGACATGATCACAGGGCCCAAGAAAATACTTTGGTGCTTTGAACATGAACACAGACACGCTGGCGGATTTTCTGACTTAGGGTAAAATCCCTTGCAAATAGGTTAGTCAACCTAGTAAAATCAGAACTGCAATCTTGCAGCTCAGAAAAGTACAGCATAATTGTGATTATAACTTTCTGCTGTCTGAGCCATTTAAAAATGAACTACATGATGAAGAAAGGTAAAATTTGCAAATTTGTTCATTTCCTTTACTTCTTAAGTGGCTGGATGTAAAGCTATGTGATTGCAAGTGTGAAAAAGGTGCAACCTAGAATGTTTTTGAAAACTTCCAGAAATGGAGTGACGGTCCGACGAGCTTGGATCGAAAAGTGCAAAATTCCAAGCACAGAAGCTTACAAGTTTTGTTAGAAGCAAAGAAAGCTTATGTTTATAGCTGCTTAAGGCTTGATCCAACTCTTGTTGATGTCAACGGAAAGCCTTTTGCTAAAGTTCATGAGCAAGGCTCTGAGCCCTGAGAGAAACAGGTTTTATGGGAAAAGCTATAAATGGGTACTTTATGTCTTTCACCCAGTTTAGAAGAAAGAGCTGCAGAAGATTAATCTGCGGCAGGTTCAGTGCTGAAGACGTTGCAATCCATGTAAAGAGGCAGCAGCTCTAGTAATGAGTGCTCAGATGCTGTCATTTACATTTCCAGGGTTTTGAAAGGGTAAGCAATGACTGCTCAAGCGGTAGACTTAGGAAAATACAGTGTCTAGCTTGGTATGTTAGGAAAAGCATGGGTAATTTTTTACAGGAGACAGATTAAAGTATGACAGAACCACCAGCGGGGCACTGGAAACGGGCCAGATATACATATTTGGTTAGAGAATAAAAACAACCAGCTGTCTAGAAAAGGATATAAACATTAAGTTTTAACTTTCTGTCTTAGCCTCTTCTGAGACAGAAAGGGAGCCTTGTATGTTGAGCTATTCTGCTACTCTCTTAAAAGCTACTGGAATTCAGACTGTGTTGAAAAGGAGAAATTTAGGGATAGATTTTTTTCTTGTGCTGTATTTTTCCAAAAGATTGCTTTTTCACATAGGTCCCTTCTGACTCAGGAAGGAAGAAATAGTTTGGAAGAAAATAAATCTCTACTGATGGCTACTCATAGAGAAAAGCAGCCAATGAACATGAGTGATCTAATATTAATAAATGCCATGGGTGATGCACTGAATAATTTCTCAGTTGTTTTTGTTATGCTATTAAGAAGTTTAACTTTAGGCTTCCAAGAACCGCAGGCACATCTACTTCTTTGGGGTGTGTGTATTGCTGTGAAACTTCGGTTAGAGCCTCAGTACAAGGAGTGAAGTATACTCCACTGCATATCATGATTATGACATGATCTATCTGTAATACGTGGACTGTAAAGCTGGAAACTTACTGAATGCAAAAGGAGCCTTGTACCCCTTCAGCAGTGCAGGATTCAGCCTCAGCATGGCCACTGGGCGGGGGTCTGCTGGCACTGTCAACCAGGAGAACTCCTGCCTGAAGAATGAACTGCTCTCTGAAGTAATTTACTGCTACACAACCACATCAGACCAGGAATGGACATACATGTGTTAACTGAGGACCTGACTCATCATATTGTGTCTTCACTGTTACTTATCCTCAATCTGGTAGCTGGGGAGGGGGCATCTATTCCAGTTTGAATTGGGTTGAATGCAAAACATCTTCAAACAGAGAGGACCCCCTTCTGCTGTGACTGATTCTCCATCTTCAGCCTTCTACTTCTTCTCCAATCCATCATCTTTGCCTATAGCCCTTTACTTGTTAAAGCTGTTGAATACAAGACCATTTCTGTTTGATCTTCAACTGCAGTTAGGAGCTGGATGGTAGATCTACACCTTAAATCACCAATTTCCAAACAGCTTTGCCCCCAGGACTTACATTATGGACTTTTACAATGTCATTTTTTCTATGTTGTATGTGCAAGGTAGGTAAATCACAAAATTATATGGCGTTGGAAGGGACCTCTGGAGATCATCTAGTCCAACCCAATATCAATTAACTGAAGACTGTTATAAATCTGATGTAATGGTTAATAGGGAAATGTGTTTTCCAATATGATATTACAGCTTTGACTTAAATGAGTGAAAGGTAAGCAATTAAACTGCCTTATTCCTACTGTTGGAATTAAGTCTGCAGAGACTGAAGAACACCGGGTGTGATATCTTGGGGGTTACTATGTGCTATGAAACAGAAAATGAACCTGAAAATAATACAGCAGAGGTTTGACCTCTGATCACTAAAATACAGCCTGAGGAGATGGTAGAGGAAGAATTGAGGAAGGTGTCTGAGCCTGCCTATGCAGTTCTGGAATATTTGTAGGGAAAAGAAATGTGTGCTCAGAGTACAAACACACCCAGAGTCTGATCCAAGGCCACTAAAGGCAACACACAAGGTTGCACTGACTGTGTCTTCATGTTGGACTGGAGTGTTTCCTCCACCCTCTCTACCAAGGCTGGGACTGGAGTGCATTTTTGTAGTTGAGTCATGCAGCCCCTCAGAATAGCAGCCTAACGTTAATGTCTCTGGAAGAGGAAGAGCCTGGCCAACTGCCTGTTCTGATTTGGTGAAATATTCTTGGCAACTACCACGCGTTTTTAAACCAGTCCTTCATTAAATACAGTTTTATATGTCAAAGTATGCCAGTTTCACTTTATACACAAACTATTTTAAGGAGACTTATGTGCAGAATTATATTCACAGTAATAGCGGGAGTTGCACTGCCACAGTCAGTCCAGGGTAGTGATAGTTGGGGGACTAGAACTGGCATTTGCTGTGTCAGGCAACATCAACGCCTCCATTATTTCTGTCAGCTTTCATCCACCCTATCTATGTAAGCACAGATTTGGCCACAGAATCTCAGTCATATGGACTCCCACTGGCTTCTGTTCAGCTTTTCTGGCATGAAAGGGCTTCCAAAACAGCTGAAAATGCCGAGGCCTTTCAGGGTGCTGCAAGTCAAAGCTGCAAGTGATGGCAATGTTGTTGATGGCTTCTTCCGCATTTATGGGAGAGGATAAATGCCAACTTATTAGAAGGTTCATTTTAATAAGCCAAAAGCACTTCACAGTTTATCTTAAGATGATACTGGTAATAAAAAGGTAAGTAGCAAACTTTGCTTTCCAAACGTGTTTGAACATACTGCTTGACTGGGATCAGTGCTCCCTGTTGCGTAGTACTGTCAAAATTGCTAAAGTTGACTATCTGCTATTGAACATTCACATGGCTTACGTGTGCCTTTCCCTCTCCACAAACTTTAGGGGGTTGATATAGTCTCCTTAGCAAATCCTTCCTGTGAAGAAGGAGGGACCACATAAATGCATTGCCTTTCTGGAAAGAGATCACTACCTCTGTATTTGTCTAGGCCTTTCTCCAAAAGGGGATATGTGCTCCAATTCCAGCAGGACTGACTTCTTCAAGAACCATATGTTTTTCATGTGCCTTATCCTATGTGTAAATGTGGAACACATTTACTGAATGCAGGTCATGGCTGAATTAGGCTGGAATGGGCTCTACCCCGGGGCATTCGAGCTGTGGAGCTGGCAAACGCACCAGCAGTGTGTGAACTCAGGTGTCTGGGTTAGGAAATGTCTGTCCCAGGCTGGCTCAGGGCCTCCTAGACAAGCACCTCAAGTAGTCTCATGTAATCGTCAGTGGCTGGGGCTGGGGCATGGGAAAAGGGAAGGTGCAGTAAAGCCTCTGGGTAATACCAGGGAAAGCAGGCATGGGGTGCTGAGGTGGCCCTGGGTCAGTCCTTCCTGCCTTCTGAAAGGTGCTGTGGATTTGCCGTGCTGATTTGCAAGCCCTTCAAATTAAGCTGTTTCACTTCTGTCATGTATTTTGAAGCGTGCTGAGTAGTTTCACTAACTGAAAAAGCACATCTTAAATAATATTTTATCTTTTTTCCTCTGGGCTGAATGCAGTGTTTCCTTTGACCTCAGGTGGGGGGGGTATATGAGTTCTATTTTTTGATGCACTCAAAATTTTAAAATTATTTTGGATGGGTCTGAAACAAAATACTGCGTTCTCAAGTTCAGCCAGGGAACCAAAATGTAATTATTTGCACAGCTGTACTTCAAAGGAGACATGGCTCCTGAAGGAGCCCCAGGTGCATGGAGAGGGCACTCCAGCCCCTGCCACAACCTCTGCATCCTTCCCTTCTGCATCCATGGAAATGCAGAACCACTGCCCCACTATTTTGGTGACCAACGTAGCATGCCCACTAGTGGGTTGCGTTTTGCAGTAGGAAACTCAAAGCATGTCTACACTATTCCTTTAGCAAGTGCAACTCTTCCTTGGCTGTGGGCTGCTGTGCTGTGTGAACATGGTGCTGACCTTGACCTTACAACTCCACCAATACAATCCTCTTCCCTCTTAAAAACCTAACCGGCATCAAGACGCAGCCAGACAAGGCTGTGAGGAGCTGAAGGCAAGGGTAAGGCTGCACTGACGTGTACACACATGCATGAGCCCCAGAAATTCTACCTACAAAATCCTGTTTATAAATATATATGAGGGGCTTTCATCCTGTTAGCAGCTGTCCAAAAAACCAGTGTGAAAAATCAATGGGCTTTTTAAAACAAAATTTTCCACAAAAAGACATCTCCAAAAGTATTTCTTATGTCAACATTTTTTTGAAAGTTGTAAAACTTCCACCAAAATTGTTTATCAAAATATTTTCATCTTCTGGTAGTCAAAACGTGCTCTTGATATTTGCATTAAAAACTTAAGGGACCTTCCAAAAAACCTTGGGAAGGTTTGAAAAAATAATGTCTGGTGTAAGTGCTTTCAGAACAAAAATAATTAAAACCTCTGTTTATTTTTGTCCTAGAAAAATAGGTTTATATAATTTAACCAGCTTGTATCTTTGGCTTCCTTATACCTCTGGTTTGAGCTAGGGTCCCAAGGGATGTGGGCAGTGAACGGCCTTGGAGACCATTGCTCATATGGCAAGGTGGAAGATTCTTCTATTCTGTCTGGACATGACCATCCATATTTTAAAAAAACCCAAAAAAACGTTCTCAGGTGCATACTTTATTTTGGTGCTCATGCTTAGAGATTTCCTTGATATGTGAGTGCAAAAATATGCCGTTGTTATTATTTTTTTAAGACATTTTTCTTCTTTGCAGCTCTGTCGTAATCTATTCCGCACTAAGTCTTGTGATGGATGGTACTTGTTTCCTCCAGAGTTTCTGTGTAAGGACTGTTTCTTGTTATGTTCCTTTCAGATGAAAATGAGAAAGGAGGGGGCTGGGAAAAATAAGGAAAAGGGGATGGATGTTGAAGGCCCAGATAAGCTGGCACAAATACATGTAGTTTGATATCATTGGAGAGTTTGGCTTGTCCAGCTTATGCCTGCAACTGGGTTTTAATGGAGTTGAGGGAATTACTAAAAAGATTGCAAGGAGGCAGCTCTGCGGGGTCCAGGAACATGGAAGAGAAAGTTCATCAAGTTAAGCCTACTACATTTTTATTTATTTTTTTCTTCAATATTAAGCTTTATATGTGATTTTAATGGGTATTAATCCCCAGCTTGCTTTATAGAATGGTTATTTAAAAAGTCTCTTAAAAAATTATTAAAAATTACGTTTCCTTTGGCAGGGGGAGAGTTTTACAAACAACCCATGTAATAGCTATTTTAACTCATGAGAGGCTGTTCCCTTTGGTTGCTGACACAGTGTTGCTTCTTTTTAATGACTAGTGGGAAGATTTTTATTTTTTAATTTATTTATTAAAGCTTTTGGGAGACTCCAGCTTCAGCAAAAGTTTATTAAAGCAGATGAGGCTTCTGGAATGTTTTCTTCTGCAACAGGGCTGTTTGAACAGGTCTCTGGGCTGTGCAGATGTCTCGCTGGATGTATTGATACTTTTCTGGAATGATACAGGAAAGTTTTATTGTTAAATTGTATCTCGACTATCAAATCCTGCTCAGCAGTGTGTACCCAGCCTGAGTTTTTAGCACTGTTTGGGACTATTTGTTCCACTTAAACCTGTGGCGAGACTGAAAGGTCTTCTTGCACTGCAGTCTAATTGCTACCCTGATTCTCCTTCTGTGATCAAGAAACCCTAGAATAAGGTGAGCTGATGTTAAATCCTTTGAGAAATCTAACACTACTGTGTCCCCTGGGAGTCAACCAGCCAACCTGCCATGTCCTGGCCACCTGTGTCTACAGCCTCTTTCTACTTTAGTTCCCCAAAAGACTGAGATAAATTCCCAACAAGGGGTTGAGGCTCCAGTTTTTATGAGAGTTAAGTGTCCACAGGTTTTTCCGTAAAAGAAACAAGCAATAGACTGGGGGCAAATGTTTAAAAGCTGCGTTTATCCCTAAGTTATCTTTCCTGCTAGGATACATTTGTCTTTGTGTGCCTATATTTGTGTTGCTGCATTCTTAAGCATGATAGCAAATACCAAATCATATGCAGCCTTGTGATAGGATGTGGCCTCGAGGAAGACCAAGAAGGAGGTCTGTCTGCCAAATAAAATCCCTGTAAGGCTGTCTGGCATTGGTTAGATAAACGGAAAGCTGAGACATCTGCTGTGCTGTCAATCACTGCTCCTTCCCTATCTCCTGCTGCCACCCACGTTCTCCTCATACGTGTGTCCCATCCACCTGCCCTGTCCTGACGTGTGCTTTGTACGTCTAGACAGGAGGCTGTGCATCTGCCTGAAAGCTCAGATTCATTCTCCTGGATTGTCTGGAAACCCTGGAAATGCTTTCTCTGGGACACAAACATTTGTGGCTTACCTAGAACTGTGTCCTAGCCTTAAACCACAAATATTTTGTGTCCTGGAACTAGACTTGCATTTACAAGTGTGTTGGTTAAAACAGCAACAGAGATCTAACTCAGAGATCCCCATGCTCCACAGGCTGAAAGGATGAGAGATTCCCTTTTCTGACACATCTGCACAGATGGTTTTTCTACACTGGCTGCTTCTGCAATGCATACGATTTCCATCACTGCTAACCGTTAATTAAATGGTAGAATCAGTGCCTTGAAGCACTGTTTTCTGAGACGACGACGTAATAGGCACTGTGTTTATGGCCCTTAGCAACATGTGTTCAGTTTTGAGCAACTCATCAACACCACAATACTGGCAGATTAATGGGATTTTAGGGAAAAGTGCATCTAGAAGACTGGCACAGAGGTATTGTCACAAGGAAGGTTGAAATGTTAATTACAGGTAATCTATTTTAGTAACACTGAAGAGTCTGTCTGCCAGTGATTCCCTACTTCAAAAGGAGGGAATTGCCCCTGAGGAGACTAAAAGCACCTGAATCTAAAAGGGGAATCCCCACAGCCTCAGATAGCTGCTCCCTGATCCCAAAGGCAGGCCCACTGGTCCTTTCCTAAGTAGAAATAGTAACCTAAAGCATCTCCTCCCTTCACCTATTTGTTTATCACCCAGTGTCTGGTGTGCCAGTCAGTAAACCAGCATGGTAAATTGGTCCAGAAAGAAAATTATAACCTGACGTGTTCTCTAATGTTGTCTCCTGGGCAGCCCTGAGATAACTGGGCTGCCAAAGCAGAGGGGGTGATTGATGGGAGACAGGCAAAGGTGGGGGATGTTAAAGCTAACATCACTGCTAAGACTAATATGGTCTGACTTTGCCAGCCACTTAAAATCCTGCTCATAGTTAGATATGCCTGTGGTCTGGACAGAGACAGACATTTCAGTTATTACTTAATCGTTGCCCATAAATTAACTGCCCTGTCCTGTAGTTTGTCTTACACACAGGGTTCAAACTAGTGCACCTTCTCAAACCAGGCAGAGGCAGGCTGGATGCCTAGCACAGCTCAGGGCAATAGTAGCATTTGCCCCTGCCTGAGAAGTTCTGGCTATAGCACACTCAAATGATGAGCTATGCTGAGCTTCAGGTCTTCTCAAAGTGAGTCAAACTCTGCACATCATCCCCCTTCTTCCCCGGTGGTTATTTTAGCTACTAGCTTGTAAAATGTCAATGGTAGGATAGAGAAGTCCACCTTCCAAATGTCAAATTCTTTGCAAGCTTAGAGTCTAGTACCCAAAAGACTAAGCAACAGAGTTGTTCTAACTCTCAGCTCACTTCTCCTGGCCTAATGGCTACGGTATGATAGGAGATGGAGGGAATAAGGGCACCACCTTTGCAAAAAACTGAATGCTAGAACAGTTCCCTGCAAAGAAGGTTTAAGCCCTTCCAGCAACGAGCTGAACCCCTTTACAATTGCCACCAAGCACTGAACTGTCAGGTGAAGCAGGGGATCATACAACTACTGCTTCACCCTTTAAAAGATAAGCTCCCAGGAAATCTTTTGGACTGGGAATCACAAGTAGAAGGAATTACTTGAAATTTAAGGTTAGGTGCCAAAGTTGTGAGAAGAAGGTGGGTTTTAGGAACTATTCTGTCACAGTTCCCAGTTCCTGGGAACAGGGCTATTCCTGTTCTGTGGCAGTAAACCTGCCCATGCACTTTGCAGTGAGACTGACTTGGATGCTGGAGTTTCAGTAGGTGAAACAGCACTCCAGCTCTGCACTCCTGGTAGTGAGGGGTGATTTTATTCTTAAATATACACTATTAGTTACAAAAAATGCTAGCCTTCAGCTATGCTCAGAGCCACTGTCCTGTGTGTGATTGATTCTCCTGCTCCAGAAAGGTCTTTTTTACCCTGAAGCATTTCTACTATTTCTTGAAATTTGCTGTTGAAAACCACTTTATGAGAATCACACCTGTCTTGTAGCAAACGGTGGTGGCCTTACTTGTTGGCTGGGAGGAAAACTGAGAGGAAATCCAAGAGCTTTGGCATGAAAGGCATTTAAAGGATACTAATGACTTCATGCATTCAGCATCAATCCTTAACTCCAGTAGCAAACAGGAGCAGCCGATGAGTAGAAAGACTAAATGTTCCTTCCAACTCACATGTGACATCTTTGCTAGTGGGAAGTGGTGAGTGGGGAGCCCAGGAAGCCTGTAGACACAGCTAACTGATACCTTCTCCCCACTGAGAATGGCTCTGTGTGGGTCTAGGACCCTTCTCAGGGCTAAATTGCCCTGTGTGTTGTTGGATCTGACCTTCTAGCCAAAAAGCTGGATCTCATCTAACCCAGCTTTTAGCAGACAGGAGGCCTTTTCACAGCTGAGACATTCAACCTCTAATCTCTCCTTTTTTCCACAGCTCAGATATTTTACAGTTACCCGTGGTCTGCTTGTGTCAGCCTGTCTGTGTGGTCAGCATCTCTGCCAAGCCAGTCCTAGCAGGGACAATTCTGAACCATATTTTCATTTTAATCAGGATATCTGTCGCTGTTGTTGTTACATACAGTGTTCAAAATACCCGAGCTGTCAGACTGGTCTTTTTCAACACGGATTTTGTCTTGAATAGGCACATAAAAACAAGGATTTACTTTGCAGTTTCATAAACAGGCAAGCAAATTGTATAGAGTAGTTTTGGGTCCTGTTGACTGTGAGGGTCTTTGAAGATGCTTTAAATATACATCATCTGCTTGTAGCTCATTGTCTAGTCAAATAAGATTTTATGATTTGTAGCTACAGAAAAGAAGGAATCAGCCAATATAAATAACAGTCAGTGGATGAAGAAAGAAGTGATCATTTTTATATTTATCACTGTCAGAAAGGGAAGTTGGGACTTGCAGAGTATCTTTGCAGCAACACTGTAAAAAATCTTTTAGCACAGGCACAAGCATAACCATTGCATGGACCCACAGGACTACCTGTTTACTGAAAAGTTAAATTCTGCTTAAGTGTTTTGCTGGATTTGCCCCAGTGTATGAATTGCTTTAAACTCTAATGGTCTTAGTTCAAAATATTTAATAAAGGCATCACTACCTTAGACTTACTTATGCACCCAGAATACCTTGAAACAAGGGCTGGAATAAGACTTAAAGAAACCTGATAAATGGACAAAGGAGCGCACAGAGCCAAAATCCTGCTTGGCAAAGTTCCTTCAGCGTTAGAGCATTTGGCAGACAATGTTTAATAAAGCACTTGCTTCCACACTTAAAACTTTGCACCATTAGCATTCCCCACCTCGCTTCTTCCGTATCGTTTTTCTTCAGGTGCTGTTGAAGTTACACGGAGGTGACCACTATAGCTCTCAAGATATTTGTGTTAGCAGAAAGTAGAGGTGTTGGGTAGCGTGTGTATAACCACTGCTAATGTTTTGGATGAGCTACCCTTTTCTGTGTGAAGATGATTCCCTGTCTTAACTCGGTTCTTCACAAAGGACAGCAAAGGACTGAGTTAAGACAGGGAATCTTTTCCCCTAGGGGGAAAAAAAAAAAAAAAAAAAAAAAAAAAGCATAAAAATAATAAAATCAGCCAGAAAATAAGTTATAACTAAACACAGTTTTTTGTGGTGATGCTTTTCACAGGAAAAATAGGGTATTTTTTTTCTTTGGAACTTAACACTTGGAAAGGGGAGTGCTTTGAGATGACATGCAGTGATTTTTTGCCCCGTCTTCTGCTGCAGAGCAGAGTGTAGCCAGAGGCATTCTCTCCAGCGCCGGGTGTCCCCAAGGGAACAGCACAGGGTACTCCACTCTTCATTCATTCAGGAGCTGAGTTTTACAGGGAAATCCCTTCAGCTGAAAGGAGAACAATAACAACTCTACATGCTGAGAACATTAACTACTATCTGTAGAGTCCTTTGCATGCACATGAAATTTTGTTTCTAGCTCTGCTGAGATCCTGAGCAGCTGGAAGATGGCAGGGAAATGCTTATCCAGTGGTCGGGAAGCCTTGCTGGGGATGGAGAGCCTCCCCAGCTCCACACAAACTGGCAAAAAGCCATCTACCCTGTCCTAGAAAATGAAACATTTTACAGATGTCCATAAAGGAAATTGATTTGGGCTGCTTTATTCCATGTAGCTGAAAAGGGTTAGGAAGCTGTGTTTTCTTATTAGAAACGTCTAGCCAGGGGGTAGTTTGGAGACCAAACAATAACTAATTGTAGTGTAACTGAGGAGGCTGTTTCCAGGTTTAAGGCAAGTTTCTCACTCCCTAGATGGGAACACCCGACAGGTCAGGGAGTGGTGAAGCACAAGTCCTCCATGGGAAAGTCAGTTGAGAGCTGGCTGTCAAGCTAATCAGCAATAACTGTGTGGAGGGTCGGAAAGTCCTGTTTAACTTGGACAGAAAGAAAGTGCCTGCAATGGGTGGGCTTAGCGATAGGATGATGTGCTGAACAACAGGAGCCTGGATGGCCACCCAACCAACCTACGAAACTGGCAGCAACAGCAGAACTTCAAGAGATGTGAAAATTGTAAGAGGATGCGCATTCCCAAGCCTGGCCACCTGAATCTGAACACTGTTTCTGCAATTAACAACAGATAGCTGTGAATTCCTTTGCAACCTTGAGACAGCCTTTAGCCATTTACTTTTGTTCATTTGGCTTCGAAAAAAAAAGCCGTCAACTGTACAGTATTTGAGGCAGGTACTTCCTGGAAAAGTGTTTCTCATTTACATATTGTTGGAAAACTCTTAGGCTTTCTGTAGTGTATTGGGGCATACTCCTCCCGTCTTTGCTTGTTTTAAGCTCTGCAATTTGCAGGAGTTATTTCCCGTACCGTGCCTAGCACACTGGGCCTGATCCTGGTGAGAGATGAATCAGAAGCAAAACGCCCTCCTCTTCACTCCCCTCAACAAAAGAAACCCCAAGGAAGGGAGAAGGAATAACAAAGTAAGGCTCACACTGACAAACATTTGCATTTTTAAAGCATTATGGTTGCTCAGAGCTGAGCTATTTCATTTGTTCTGTTGAGAGCTGTACTATTCTTCCCAAATATCTGGTCCTCTTCTCCGTTTCTCATTGTCATTAATTTTCATTTTCTTCACTTGTCCCCCCACCTCTGAGTGATAAGGGAGGTTTCTTATTTATTTTTGAGGTGGGAGAGAAACGAGGGGCAATTAGAGACTTGCTCAGGGTCAGATGAGGGAACCTGCCTGAACTAGGGCTGAACCACTCTGGTGCATTACTTATCAAAGGAGGTCCTGTGCTTATGCTCAGATTATTGTGTTTTTTAATTTAGTGATTTCTTCTGGCATTTTTTAACTTGGAATCATCCACAGGTGAGCAAAATGCCTCCCTGTGTCTCTAGTTTTAAGAGAAAGGTAACACATGTTCTTCTTTCTATTTAATGTCTCCCTCTTCTTCCCCAAGCTGCAAAGTTGCTTGCTTAGGCTGCTCGACTCCATTCTCCCTCTCACCTACCAAATGCAGGTGGCAAGTCCACTCCAGCTCAGCATACCACAACTCACCTGCCCAGAGGTTTTTCTCCTGCCCAGACATGCTCTCAGTCTGTCTCCAGCACCTCTACTGGCCTCCAAAGACAGAGGTGTTCTTAGACTGATCATCTCTCTGCAGCTGCCCTGGTAGCAAAGGCTGTTTCTGACCACAGCAAGCTGTCCAGAAGAAATAACTTTCATGTCAAGGGCCCCAATCTGTACGGTTGTGTGTGAGAACCACATCAGCTGAGGGCCTCACCTGGCAGCAGTGCAGATGCTTGATTTCTCTTCTTGCCTATCAAACTGCCCTGCTTTAAGCCCATCAAGTTCGTTTTTCTTTCCCTCCCTGGCTGAGAACTTGGTTGCCCTCAAGCGCTGCTTGTGATGGGTATGGGAAGATGGTAGCAAATGGCAGGACGTGACAGATTTGACAGCAAAGGACATGTCTGAGGTGGTGCAGCCCCTTTTTCTTTAAAACCTTTAAGAGGTGTCTGAGAAGCATAAAAGGAGTTAGTGATGGGAGTTATTTTCCTGATTCTTTTTTTTTTTTTTTATTGAGAACTAAGTTAAAGAAGTCTGGTTGTAGAAATTTTTGTCTGTATCTCTCCTTTCTCTGCTGAAAATCTGGAAAGGGGGGACTGGTAAAGATTCTGCCAACAGAGGGACCGTGTAAATAAACCCGATGAGTCAAGAAAGGAGAAGGTTTTAACTCCAAGGTGTTCATGATCTAGGCAGACCCATGCTGCCTCCGGAAGGCTGTGATATGAATCCCACCTGGGGGATCTCCAGCACCAGGAAAGTGTGGGATCCCTTTAGCTGAGGAGATCAAAATTCTCTCCTCTTTGCACTGCTCTCAATTAGAGATGCTAGAGGGCCTGGAAATAGGATCTTCTGTTGATTTGTTAACAAAGAGGCTGGGAGAGAGAGGCAGAGGCACTTGTGTTCAGAGACTGATCCTGCTAAAGGCAGAGAGGTGCCTTGGGATAGAGGGGACAAGCAAAATACCAGGTTTGCTTGGTGAAACTGGAGTAAGAAATCCAACCTGCCAAAGCTTTTGTTATCTTCCAGCCCAAAATGTCTTTTGTTTGAGTGCTGTTTTTGCACTTCTTTGCTCAGGGGCAAATCTTGTTTCTCTACCAACTGCAGCCCTGCTGAGGGGAAACTCATTCTCCCTTTCCCTGCACCATTCCTCTTCACCCTGGTTCTCTGTGTCTCGGGGAGCGGACAGGAAGCACAGGGCTCTTGCCACACACATCTGTCTGCCAGGCCTTTCGCTTCCTTCACAGAACCCTCCACCGCTTTTTATTAAAGACGGGGAAGTGTTTTGCAGGCTGGAGGTGACTCTAGGTCTGCCTGTCTCAGGCTTTCTAGTGACTCATCTGTCTGCAACTGATACAATGTGGCCTGATATATATTTTTCAAACTACAGCCAGCACTATGTGCTGAGGTATTGAAAGACTGATTTCTGTTTTGACTGTTGTCATGTTGGCTTACAAAGCATAAGGTATGTGTCACTTTGGGGGGTTAACCGTTCTCATTCAGCAATTTTATTAATAGCTCCTACACTCATGAATGCAGCTTGTTGAAGTTGGAAGGAGTAGGAGGGAACTTCTCATTTTTTCCGGTCTGCTGTGGATTTCAAAGGCTTTCCCCAGAAAGAGACACTCATAAGAAGGCTGAGTTTCGTTCTGCCTGAATGGAGCCTTAGCTAATTGCAGCAGATCTGACTCTGGCCACATTATGCTATAGAATATACTGAGGCTCGTGAAGAAAATCTGTTACATATTAACAAGTTAAAAATACATCCACAATGTCTGAAGCTGTGTAGTAGTAGCTTAGAGGCTTATAAATTAGAATAATTTAAAAAAAAAAGTCAGTAGATTGTATTAAATTCGTTAAAGAGATAAAAGTAACATACACACTAAAGCAGAAGGGAAATAAATTTGAAAGGATTTTCTGAGACAACCGAAAATATTTCTCTGGGCACTGATCACTGCC
Source organism: Thinocorus orbignyianus (assembly GCA_013400375.1). Taxonomy (NCBI): domain Eukaryota; kingdom Metazoa; phylum Chordata; class Aves; order Ciconiiformes; family Thinocoridae; genus Thinocorus; species Thinocorus orbignyianus. Next base: position 346,257 of record VXBW01007174.1, read on the forward strand.
TCCAACCCAAGAAGTAAATGATCACAAATATGCCATTTCTTTTAAAGGCATCTGTTTCTTTTGGTTTTGACCATATTTATTTACATACTCTGACTCTTTTGTGATTCCTCTGCTTTCTGAATGAAACTAACCTCTTAAGTAATTTGGATGGCATTTACAAAAAGGCCTATGGGTTCAGGAATTGTGCCATTTTCAGATTAATATTTTATCACGCCTTTCAAGGATGACTACATCTCATGTCCTTCATTGCTCATTTAGGGTGTTTTACACTGAGCAGACCATTTCCTTGGAACTTTTGAGAATGGAAAGCGGAGGATCTGAAAGGAATTACCTTTTATGGCCTCAGTAACCCCCAAATTACAGCTAGAGGGGAGATGGGCTGAAGGAAAAGAGGCTGGGCTGGGGAATGAAATTTCAGCTCTGCTGCACAGCTCCTGGTCCTGATCCAGCACGTTGAGAGTTTACCTCTGATCCAATGGGCTGCAAATGACGCCTGTAATATTTGGTCCCTAAGTGCCTCGCCAGGATATTAATAATTCTGTATGTCAGAAGGACAGAGAAAATGGATTAATCGATGGAGGAGCTCAGATTGTACATTAATGAAGCTGCAGGAATAGACAGGACTGCCTGAGCCACTTGCTTAACAACAGATACTGGAGGATAAACAAAGCAGAGGAAAATAGGGAAACAGCTGAATTGTCAGAGAGAAAGAGGAACCCCTCCTGAGATCCTTGCAGTTTTACTGTGATGGTGTTGCATTCCTCCCTCAAAACTGAAGTCCCTGAGGTTGAAATAACAGGAGAAAGCAGAGTTCTGCTCTGGAAGTCTTATGCAAAGAGGCGGAGGGGCCAGGTTATCCCTCTGGAATTTTTATCGGCTCCAGCTGCTTTTCTCAAGGCTGATTCACCCTTGTCTCTACGGAAACATGGGGAAGAGATGACGTTTTTAGCAATCTGGAGAGACTCGCAATGTGTCTTCAGGGCACTGGGTATATAAACAGAAGAATTTGAGATCAATTACCTGTGCTGTTTAGGTTGGCTTTTCCATCCCCTTCCTTTGCTGACCTGTAACAGAACTTGTATTGAGGTGATTCATCCCCCAAAATTCTCTTGGTTACTATGGAATACTTTGCAAACAGGATGCATGTATGACATTATGAGTCACATGTATCTGCAGGTGACTGGTATCGAAGAGTTGGTGGGCTAGTATGAAGTTTTCTTAATTGTGTTTTCATTCATCTTGGCAAAATTGCAGTAATTACAAGGATAAAACATTATGAGAAACAGAAAAAAGCCAGTGTTTGGGTTTCACGATCATGCTTTGTTTAAGACAAGAAGCCCCTGCAAGCAAGGTCCCTGAATATATAGAATAGAGAAGGGATTTTTTCTTTGTAAGTCTTTCAAAACACATTTCAGGAAGGTTCAGTTAACAGGTACAATGAAAGCGACTGGTTTCTTTGCAAATACAGCTATTAGCAATATATATTTTAACATCAAAGACCAGAAATTCTGCCCAATCAGTGTAGCTCTATTCATTTCCACGGTGATTTTGATTTGAACAAGCTACAGCCTTAGCTTCATTTTTCTTGACCAAAAGAAGAGTGGCCAAACATTGCAAAGTTTCACCAGACAATCTTTACACAGCCTCACAGATCAGCGCATGTATTTTGAATGTTATATTAGTGCTGTGTTTTATTTGACAGAAGGCTTCAGATCCATGAAGCTCTTAAAAACACCTTTAGAGTTTGTGATTAAATAGCACATACAAGATCATAGAAAAGTGACTGGAGGTCAGAATAGGGCTCTCAAGTTCTTGACTCAGTATATCCATCAGATCTGTTCATCCCAAATATATTCTTAGCCTATACAGCCTCTGTAGTCCTGTATTTAGATACATTTGATTTCCTGTGTCAAAGGAAAAACTACTTGGGAATCACGGCAAAGCAAAAGTCAGGTTCATGCTTGTTCTCACAGGGCTGTGTCTCCCTTCAAGAAAACAGGGGTGGTGTTAGGGGTATTAAGTAATGCTTCTGAGCAAGGCTGTACCCCAGGCAAGACAAAGGGCAAAGGGAAGACTGCAAAAGGTGTGCTGGCCACACACAGCAATATAACTACCCTCACCAGTGGGGGTTGCCCCTTTGTGGAGTTTAGAGGAGCAGGCAGAAAGAGGCATTGTTTGTCTGTACATTGAGCTCCTGTTAATAGTTACCCGAAAGCAAACTTACACCTGCTCAATGGGACATTGTCCTGTTGTCCACTTTCATTGGAGAGCAGGTGACCTTTCATGCTTGGGTGGTAGAGGCAGTTGCACAGGTTGCTATACTGATAAAAGAGTGTGCAAATCCCTTTGGTGTTTTTCAGCTCCTACCAAGCTGATTAGATCCTCTAGAAGGGCCTAAGCCTAAGGGAATTTCCATACTTTAAAACTAATCCCCCTTGCTTGCCAGGATCCCCACACTTAGATTGTATGTGGATGCACTCTCTAATTCAAAAGCAATGCTATTGTGTTTTGCACCATATGGCCCACAAATAAGTCTTGTGAAGGTGGCATTGTTACATCTGCAGCAGAACTGACTGGAACCCTGACAGCTCCAGCTTGCTCCTGCTCTGGTAGTTCTAATGTTTGCAATGACCAAGAGCTCGCCTCAGGCCTAGAGGGGGACCTCAGGGCCGGCACGTCAGAAGGTTGAAGTTGCAAGGGCATCTTGATCTAGAGAGGGAGACAGCCAGCCTGAGGGGAATCACGTAATTATGCCAGCTGATGTTGCAGAACTTCCACTTTCATCCTGTAACAGCCATATCTTCAGTCCATGACAGGTTTTATCCACAGTCATGCATGACTCCAAGGTAAATTTACAGCATAAGGACCACCCCCACTCCCACCAGTGATTAGGTGGCCTGTTTTCAGCAACTGGACCAATGACCTTTGGTCTTTCCATAATAAGGACCAGTAAAGCACCTTTGGACAGAGCACAATTTGAGACTCAGTTTACTGGGAGGTGGACAGAGGAGAATGACAGACCCTGTTGGTGCTTGCCAGTGTCCAGACCACAGACTAGTGCTTTGCAAACCAGGGGTCAAGTCATGGACCACAATCTAGAAATCTTTGCTCAACAGCATTAGGGAGCTAAATTTAATTTCTGCCTGTCCCAGGATTTCTGCCAGAGCAAAGCTGGAGAATCCTACACTGCGGCATGTTGGGTTTGCATGAATTATATTTTCTTACATTAGAAAAATTATCTATAAAAGCCAAAGAAAAACCCCGTCCAGCAAATAGTCTCAGTTAAACAAACACGTAAATTTATGGTAAACCCTATGAACTACTGAGAAATGTCTACTAGGGCCCATAAATGTACTGGCTTTCAGTCTTAGTCTTAATTACCCTCCGTGCTGCTTTGGTACATACTTCCAGCCCTTGCAAAGAAAATATATCAGAGCTAGATATAACAGCTGCTCACATATTACATAGATTCATCCTTTTGGAAAAATATACATATTTAATAGCTCTGAATAGATAGATCTGTGTTGGTAACTGGCTTTCATTTATTCAGTAGGACCTATAATTCCTTTAGGTCAAATCTGAAACCAAGTGTGAGCACTTCTGTAGAGGTAAGTTTGGGAAGAAAATTGCAGTGTTATTTATTTCTGACTCCTGCTTGAATGTGAGGTCTTTATAGCAGCGTAGGAAGTAAAACTGGTTCACCATAAACCCCCAAAGAAGTCTAAAAACTTAATATATGTCTACTTTTAGGGAAGGTGTATTTTAAAGGCTGTTTTCATTTCCTTCTCCTCCCCACACTCCCTCCTTCTCCAGCCCCCTGCCCTCCCTCCCCCCAATTTGGTTTGTATCTTTGAGAAGTATCTACTTTTCTGGTTTTATTACACTTTCTCACACCTTCCCCCCTGGAGATTTAAAAATCTGAGATGTTTATAGGCTCAAATACTCTGATTTTATTGGTCCTCCAAGAGCTCCATGTATGGCTCAACCTTAGAGTCGGCTGATGCTCTTCTCCATGGTTTAAACAAGGCTGTTAGAGAAAAGAAACCTTGAAGGACAAAACCCTTTAAAGGTCATATATCAGACATTTGGCAGAATAAGTAGCAGCTCCGATAATGCATCTGATGGGCTGAATGAAAGATCTATAATCCCTTTTCTGTAGTAAATGTGGGCAAATCTGGATCTATTCCTCCTAGCAACCAATGATTTGACATAAATTACACAGCAATTGCTTAGCAGGGTTTGAAGAGGGGTGATTTTTTTTTTTTCTTTGCCCTGAAGATGAACTTCATTTGTGGTGTGGCTGCCAAATCCATTTCATTGTAAAGAAATTTGCTTTCTAAACCCCTAGGGATTGAAATTGTGTGGAAACAAAGCCAAACCCAATTGCTTGGCTATCTGTATTGGTTGGATGTACATTAACAAACAGTATCATTCTCTGCATCTTCTGTTTGCTAAGCTATTTATTTATTGGCTTCAGGCTGCGTGCCTGGAAGCCTGTCAAGCTGCTAAAACGCATGGAGACTGTTGGAGAGCTATGGGAGAGGCTCCCACCTTAAACAGATGGCTGTGTTACTGGCTGAGGAGAGGACGTGGCTATTCGCAAGGACCTGTCTCGTTATCCCCTTGGTAATTTCTCCTTGCTGGCTGGTGCAGGGGGGAATCCCATCTACTGTCCCTTTTCCTCCCAGCCGTTTTGGGTGGGCAGCTGAGCCCTCACGTGACACTTGGGATGGGGTCCTAAGGCTTTGCTGGCTGGCATTGTGATTTGCAATTGGCTTTCACTCTTCTTCATGTGTGTCTGATGAAAATCACTGTCTAACCCTGTGGAAATCTCAGAGCAACGACAACATGCGTCAAAGCCGTAGTGCTGGACAATGTTGACATTTCTTACAGGAACACGGTTGTGGACTGAGCCTTCATTTTTATCACAACAGCAGTTTCACTACCCTGTTTCACTCGCAGGGTAGGAGTATGGGTTTGCTGCTGGTTTTGAACCTATGGGATCCGAACTCCAAGGTGTATGTAGGTGCCACTGCAATATAAATAAACACTTTAGCAAGTGCTGCTTGTCCCTACACTTTGGCTTCACATTGGAGCAGGAGGATATGAGGCAATCTTTTCTGCCTTTGAAAATCCTCCCCCTTCACCTTATCCCCTATTGCTATTGACTTACAACCTAACCATACTAGAAAGCGTAAGTACAATACTCAAACCCACAAAAAAATACAGTCCAAAAGGGGGAAAAAATGTTCTCTCAGCCAATCAGAGTGTGGACTAAAGAATGAGTCACATCTAATGTATTTAAAAATATACGGCCTGTCCCTGTAATGTAAAACATTACTACAGCTTGCTGTTCTAATACAGTGGAAATGCCATATTTATTTCTCATGAAGCCTATCTGTTATGTTATCCAATTGAGTTACTTAGGAACAACAGTCACTCCAGTGTTTTAACAGGGGACTATAACTAAACTTTCCTTTGTGATTTCAGTGGAGGCTTGTCTTTACAATCCATGAAGATGATGTAACCCGAAAACAGCCCATTAATCTCATCCGAGGCTTTAAATTCCTAGGTGCAATAAATCAAGTTTAAATGAGTTTCCACTGAACAAAAGTAAAGGAGCTTTATGAAAAACTTTCATTTTCAGCGAGGGTTTCTTTAACTGCATATTATTACACAATTCTTCAATAAAAGGAAAAAAAAATGGGGGAGGGGAGCAATTTCAGTGTCACAATCTTAGAGGAGGGGGAAATGCAGAATTTATTTCTTTATGGTTTATGGACAAGGCTGATTATACGTTGGAGCTGTGCAGAATTACCAGAATCAGCTGTAGATGCCTGAATGCTCAATTAGATATGAGTCTGTGAGCTCCTTTCCGTGTTTTGGCACCTCTAAAGCACTAAAAATATACAATTATTTGTGTTTGTAGGCTACTTTTTTTAAAATGGTGTCCAGCATTGAGTCCTGCCCTGTTCTTTAGCATGTAAAATTTGGAAATGCTTCGAGTACATGAAAGGATATAGCAGAGGTGTGTGAAATGCAGCTTTATATGCCTTTGTTGGATATAGATGCTAGAGAGTGTAATACAGACAAATGTAAGTACATATTCTTGGCTATATACATACAATTACACTGAATAAGCCCTTGCAGTTAAGGCTGGTTCTTCCAGCCTTTTCTGAAGCTGTCAGCTGTCTCCCTGTCTATACACGTGTTCCCCAAATCTCCTCCTTGTTCACCCAGCCCCACTGAATACTGAAATGCATCACCCTGCAGAGACATATGTCAGCTAACAGAAGAGCAGGGGAGGTCTGAAAAGCTAGAGCTGATCGAAAAAAACCCCAAACCCGGTGCTCTGATTTTTAGCAAATCTTTCTTACATCTTTTCACTACCTGTCAGCTCCTGCCTCCTGTAGGATACAGAGGCTCTAGGATTACTAATGCCTGCACCAGACCTGTTAGACTCTGCAAAGCCTCCAGTCAAAGTCACATCAGCCATTCAAGGCTTTGCAAAAGAACCAGGAGGCCCTGCAAAGGGAGTCGGAGAAGGGAGGAAAAGTGTATTTATGTCCTCCTTGTGCTGTCTTTGAGATTTTTGATGCAATATTTGTAAGCATGGGTGGTGTGGAAGCAGGACTTGGATGACTGGAGCCTCTTGGCTTCAGCAGGTCCTTAACAATTTAAGCATTTTTTTTTTTTTTAATTCTCCCAAACAGTATTCAGAAGCTATAGCCGCAAATGAGTATTTCAGTTCATTTTTCTCCTGTAGTCCCTTCTCAGAATGATGACCTGGGGTGGGAGGGGGAGGAAAGAATTCTGTGAAACTGAGCAGGATGATGTTTTATGGAGCTGTTAGGAAACAGCACTGTTAGTAGCAAAACTAACAAGCCAGTAAGCTCGAACTCTGGGGTGCCGCCAGCCGGGTGGGAAAGGGCTGGAGCAGTAACCTTTTCCCCCAGGTCGGCTATAACCACCACAGCATGTCTCTAGTGAAAGAGGAAGGAAGCCCTCCTGTGTAAGTGGCTTGTCTGTGATGTACAAAGCTATTTGGTGAGTTTTCTGTGCCTGAATTTTCCTGTGCAGAAAGTGCAGACAGCAGTGTTTTCTCACCTCATAAGGCTGCGAGGAGAATAAATCAACACAGTTTGAGAGATGCCCAGACACCGCCACTGCCCAGGGAAGTGTTTTTAGGTGGAACTGCTGGCTAGCTCAGGAGCCTCATCATGGAACATGGCTCTGCTGTGCCTGGCACAGGGGCAGCAACGGCCCCAGGGAGACCCTGACTTAGGCAGAAACACACGGGGATGAAGGGTAACTGCAGTCGTTCTTTGGGCACATTTCTCTTGCACGGCACTGTGAGGATCTGTTGGTACAGCTGTGGTTATCTGAGGTGCTCCATATCTGCGCTACTGTTTTCCAGCAGTGATTTTGGTTTTTTCCATGAGTAATTTTATACCTGCTTGGCTTCTACATATTTGTGTTTTACTCAAGGAATAAAAAGTAGGAAAATCTAATAGTTCTCCTTTTTCCTTTTGAATATGGTAATGTCTGGGCATGGGAGGATAGGGAGAGGTCTTTCTGAGTGCCACGATTTAACTGTGATCAGGGACTGGAGGGCACATTTGCTATGGAGGTCAATGTCCCCAGCAGCCACTGGATGCCTCCCTCCCCTGCCTGCGCTCTGAGAAGGTTTACCTTAGATAGCAGGGCTGGGTAGGCTGCAGAATCCATGTACTCTGTTGTTGCCAGAACTGCAAGCTGCTGAGGCTCCTTCATCAAGCACAGGGCTCTGCTTCCCATCTTCATGTGGCTGTGCTGGTGTCTGAGCATCTGCCCTGATGCTCACTCAGGCCAGAGGGAGCTGGACTCTTCTCCTCTCCTTCCCTCCAGGATTTCTCTGTGGATGTGGAGATCTGTTCAGAGGTTGGTGAAGTAATAGGAAATATTTCTGACTGTTCTCAGGAGTTTAAGACCTAGGAAAACCAAACAAGCAGCTGAGTCTAATAAATGCCTTGGGTCACTTTCCACTGGATAGAGTAAATGGATAGCATTTTTCTTTTGTCAAAAGTGTGTCAGGTTGATGCCAGCTGAACAGGAATTGGGTGTAAGGAAAAAGTCATAAACCAGCCAAGTTTACACTTGTATGCAGAAGTTTACTTTTCAGAAAATCCAGTTAAAGTAGAGTTAACCATTTGAGCAGGAACCTGAGTCTACCTCTTTATCTGAATCTTGATCTGTGATTTCTGCACAATGAGAACAGGGAAGAGAAATTGGTTGTTGCATTCCTTCTGCACTGATGATATCAAATAACATTTCGCTGGAAATTGTGGCAACATCACGTTACTTTGCTGTTAAAACAAAGAGACAGAGCAGAAAGGCCACAAAATGTTCGGATGCAACCATTTACATCAGCATTCATGTTCCTCCCGTAGTTCAAGGGTGCATTCTTGAAAAATCTGTCCCAAGTCAGTCACAAGCTATTGGTCTTCCTAGTGGTGGCTTAGGTAGAAAAGAAAGGTATTTCCCACCCGCAGAGAAGTTATAACAGAAGCTCACTGGTCTGGGTGATGGATGATGGGTGAAGATGTACAAGCAAAGGGGTCCCTTCTGGCCTTAGCAAAACATATGAATCCACAAATTTCTTCTGACTTGAGCAAAGCTCTCACTGAACTGAGGATGAGCCAAGCATGCAAAAGTCTGATGCAGTATCTTTTGTAGTAAGGAGATGCAGTAAGAAATAGCATGAAATGAAAATGGTTTTCTGATTAAATGTCCTAGGTTTGTAGCATGGGAACAGTTCAGCTGGCCAGCAGACCAAATTTGTTATGCACCTTAGCAGGTGTTGTCTTTAATTAAAACCATGTCAATGTGATTGTACTCCTTTCAAAGAAGTATTTTTAGTCAGCTTGAAAAGCACAACGGTGTGTGTTCCTTTAAGCTAACCAAAAGCATATGCAACGGCACGCCTTCCTTAAAATACTTACTGAAAGGATCTATTTCTAAAATCAGCAGAGGAATTCTCTCAGGAGCTCTAGATTTCCTCATCGAGAAACTCTCCTCCCTTTTCTAGCTTTAGGACAACCATCTTGTGGCATTCCTTTGCCTCTGCTTGCACTGCCACTTTCATTGGAATAGTGTTTTCAAACAGTGAGCACCCAGGATAGGCCAACAGATTCAAAACCATTTTTTGCTTTTGAGTCCTTATCAAGGCAGGAAACATTTCTATTAAAGTATCTTCCTATCTAATTTTCACTTTACCCCTCCTAAATGTTTCCCTGCTTTATTACCTATATTGTGAGTATTTCACACTGCCCATTTCAGAAGGCCAGCTAACCAGCTTGTGTTCTCTCTCAGGCGCTCTGCAGATCAGACACAGGTTCTGATTTTGGTCCCTTTATACTTCCTCCCTGAAGTTAGGACACCTAATAATTGCTTCTCTTGTGTTTCTCTGAAAGCCAGTCCTCCTCTAGCTATAAGCAGACAAGGCATCTCCTTCTATCTCCATTCTTGCAGCAAGAGGATAAACAGGACAGCGTAGTCACGTCGCCCGTAAATGGTCTTGCAGCATCAGCAGAGGCAAGAGACTTGATGAGTCAGCCTTGAGTCATGAACATCTAGCACAAGAGTCTGGCTAAAGAGGCCTCTGTTACTGGCTTCTGGGTGGGAGGAATTTGCACAGTGGTGAGTAAATATCCAGTCTCACAGAAGCCCACCAATTCTGAGCTTGAACTCATGTCCAGGAAAAAATATTGGAAGCTGTATCCCAACAGTATGGTATGGGAAAGAATCAGTTTCAGGTAAAGAAGATTAATAAAGGAGTTCAGTTTATTCCCTTGAATGTAATTATAAAATCCAGAGCAGGCATGGAAAGATGTTCGCATTTTTCAATCTTTGTCTCAGGCTTCTGGATGGATTTTATGTCTCTTCAGGACCACCTTCAAATGCTAGTAGTCTTCTGGGACTCTGGGGCTATTGCAGCTTTGTATTGGATGGAAAAGAACAACAGTGAGTGCAATGAATGAAGTCATATTCTCTCTCACTCTGAATTTATGAAAGGCTATGTATTTTTCCTTAATTACAAGCACCTCCCCGTCTCCTGAGTCCCCTGAGAACAACCCAGTAAAAAGCACACAACCTCAAAAAGAGTTATCAACTACTTTCCTAGGGCAGGGGAAACAAAATGTTTACCCATGTATGTTCATTTCCAGGATGAAATATATTAAGAGTTATACCTCTTTCTCTCTGTCATCAAGTGTCTTTTGGTTTGTGTTCCTAAGAAACTCAGAATCATGGTGTTGGAAGGCTTCTGTGTAGATCATCTAGTCCAAAACCCTTGTCCAAAGCAGAGTTGGCTAGAGCTGGTTGTCCATGAGCCCACGCAGTCAGATTTTGAGTATCTTAATTGTTTGGGTTTTTTTGACGTGGGAAGGTTGTTTATTAAACCTTAGTGGAAAAACACTGCAAAAGAAGACCTTTGCAAAAAGCCAGAGAGCACATTTCCTTGCCATTGGGCCTGTGCTTGGCCTCATCAAGTACATTTCAAGCCCTCAGCAATTTATCAGAAAGTTGTTTCTGTATCACAGGGAGAAGTGAAAGAGCTATTAGTAACTGATGCAGTTTCATTCCACCAATGAGCATAGAGCTGCAAAGCCCAGTACTGAACTGGGGAGTAGTCCTGGAGAAAGCATAGACCTGTATTTGAGTTCCCTGCCAGGGTCTGGGTGGAGGAAGCCATGGTTTTGGTCTTGTACATTGTTTCTGGCAAGGTGGCAGGTTGGATGTAGACATTATTCTGCACAAGAACCTGCTGATGAATGATGCTTGACTAGGCACAGTCTCTGGAGGAAATTAGAAGTAGTTGGGAACATTGATTTTGTTCCTTTTACCTCTGCATCTTCTTTTCCCCCCTTCTTTTTCTTATATGTAACCTTGGAGGAACTCTAGAGAAGATCAGCCAGAGGGATCAAGCCTCCTGTGTGAGACTCTTGGTGAGAATTCCTACCTGAGCATGGCTGAGCAGAGCTGCTGCAAAGCCCCGACTCCTCACATGAGGGTGTGGTGGTGGGATGCCAGGTCTTTGGCATATCATACACCAAGTAAACTCATTAAGTCTGTTTTGCTCCAATGAGAAAAATCCATGGATGTGCTTCATAGTGGAAAATTACCGAGGGTAAACAAAAGTGTCAAAAGGAACAGAAACCTCTTCTGATGTGTGGCCAGGAAACCTCAAGGTTTGCAGGAAGCTGTGCTGGTTATTCAGGGGGTGGTATTCTTCCCTTTAAATCAGTCCTGAATCCATGCCTGGGTATGACCACATCTGAAATATGACTCCCCTGACAACACGGTGGCCATGAGCACTGTGCTGGGGAGCTGGCTTGTTTCTGGATTTTTCTTGGAAAACTCCCATCCGGAAAGAGTCAAGGCTTGACCAACTTAGCCGATGAAAGCTGGCAGAATCACAGCAAAGGCTTTGTAGCTTTGCTTGAGCAAGGAGAGGAATTCAAACATACTAGATCAGATCCTTGGTTAGTAAAAATCAGTGTAACTCTGGCTGAATTGTGACTGCAAACAGCTGGTCTAACACTGATAATAGTACATGTCTGATGGTTAAATGGGAGGAGAGGAGAAGAACTGAAGACCTGCTTGCTTCCTATAGTTACAGAAAGACCACTATCACTTCTAGAAACCAAGTACAATATATCGTGAACAGTGAAGCAAAAATGAGCAGAATATTGATAACGGTCACTGCTTGAATGAATTTCAGCTCCCTCTTTCCTGCCAAGGCTGAAACACTTTGTTTCACGCAAAAGGGAAATTAATTGGCAGTGGATCTCCCATCTTTACCAAAGCTAATGATCCTACAACAGCCTGTTCAGACATCTGTGCAAAGTAAGTTGGTTTGCTGCAATTGCTGTGGACAGGATGTAGGGTGGCAAATCACTTCATTTGGCATAAATTCACACCCTGGCTGGCAGGACCACATAGGAATGATTGGCTCAGATGCTTGAATACCTTCTCACACCCAGGCATGGTCCCCACAGATCTAGATGCAGTCTTGGTGACTGAAACATGTACAAAGGTTTGCACTGCTACTCCTCTGCAGCAGTAGCTGTTCTGATAGAGTATTTCTGTCTGTAGATCAATCTGTGCGGTGCTTTGGGGAGCAGAAAATCCTTCAGCTGGACAACTTTAATGCTTGGGAAGAACAAAAAATGAGTAAGAGTGAGACTTTTCATGCAGTAAAGCTTTAATATTTCCTTACAAACGAAGAACCTATTAAAAAAGGCAGCTGATGTGGGAACATAAGAGTGATAAGGCCTAAGGAAACACATTTAATAATAATATTCCATCACTTGATACTGGAATGGTAAAATGGCAAACAGCTGAGAAGTTATTTTCCATAAAAGTTAATACACTGAAAATAATGGGGCTTTCTACTGATTAATGCTTTATAATGCAGTGTGTTGGTGCAGACGTAGTCCAATGGATGTCAGTGGTGTGGAAGATAAATTTTGTCTAAGTGCTTTCCTGGATTAGGTTGAAATTGTAGTACCCATAAGAAATTCTGGAGCTGTAGCAGCACTTGAAACTGTCTTATTCCACACTAACTAGAGACTTATTAGACTCCTAAAACACAGGGGCTTATGCAATTGTCAGGTTGCGTACCTGCAGCTCAGGCAATGCTATTGAACTTAGTAGTATTACCTTTGGGTAACACCTGACAAGACTTTGATCAGATACTCATGCACACATGGACTTGCATAGATGTGAGTAGGAGGAAGGAAAGAGGGAGACAGAAGGGGAATTAGCACTGCTTCTAGGTTATTTTTTTTTTTCCTGTTGTCCTATGTAATTTCTGGGAAATTAGGTGTTTCTGGTGGTATCTCTCTGCAGAGATGTTACAGTATCTATAAGCTCCATGCTCGGGGTCTTGGGAAGCTGTCTGAATAGGGAGGGGACTCTCTTCTGCATGACCAAAGCCCCTTGTTCATTCCCAAGTTGTTTCTGCAATACTAATTTGTACTAGACCAGTCTCTGAACACCTTACAGAGCTGGTGATCCTTGGCTGAGAAAGAGTGCATCTTCTGCAGAGACCCAGTCTGGATATGGAGGAGATAGATTCTCCAGCACTGAAGTGCAGGGAAACAGCTTCACAGATTCATTCAGTCACTTAATTTCCAAACCCACAGTGACAAATGTGGTGATGGTCAGAGTGGGTTCAGCTATACAAATGTGGGAGCATGCTGGAATGGATAATAGTTTGTTCTTTTTCTGCTGACAGCTCTTGACAGAAACCATTTCTCTGATCCCCAGATCCACCCATGAATATTATGAGCTCAGAAATAAGGCCTGCAGCCAAACCATTCTTGGTATTGGTTTTGCAAAAACAAACAAAAAACAAGTGATGAGGTCCATCCATCTGCTTTTAACCCTTTTCTATTTATTGCATATTTTCTCAATACAATCAGTTCCTCCTGTTGACCTGTTGGGATCCATTAGCTGGTCCTCAGGAGCTTGATGGTTCTGCCTGAGCCAGATTTCAAGGGACCTGTATTTCTCAGTGTGTTACAAAGCAATAATTGTATGGCAGGATGGTTTCCAGCTACATGTGCAATTGTCAGGTTGCGTAGCTGCAGCTCAGACAGTACCACTGAACTTAGTAGTATTACCTTTGGGTGACACCTGACCTCCTGGTTGATGGAGGACACAGAAGGAAGCTCAGAAGAGTTGGTGGTCCTTCAGCTGTTCTGCACATCTGGAGCTGGAGCCCCCATAGCATCAGGCTCAGGTGTTGAAGCTCGTTCCTTAGTCCCTATCACTGTGACAGCAGGCATGTGGATGTCATTGTGCTGCACCAGTGTTACGTCATGTTCAGTGACAGGGACATTATGGATGGATAGAAAGTATAGTCTGTGGGTTGCTGTCCACAGCTTCCCTCTGAGTCGCTGCAGAGGCAGCCAGGTGATTCAAGCTACAGTACTTTGGGAAGCTGGGCTAATTATGTTGGGAATACTGAAATTCTAGGAAGAGAAAATTCTGTAGAGGGGAGAGAATGAAAGATTAAAAGGGCTTGCTGATGGTGATTTTTGCTAATAATTGTCTGCCGTTATGATGTATTTTTATTAAATCTAGTCAAAATACCAGAAAGAAAAAATAATAAATAAAAAACCATTCAGATACTTGCATGGATTGCATGAATGCTTTTTGGCTAAAAGTTTTGAGTTTCCTAGCATTGGCTGAAAGTAAAAAACAAACTTGAGCACAAGCATCCTTTTGAGTTTGTCCTTTTATGCCACACAAAAGAAAAATGTATTCTGAGAATAATTTCTGACCAGGACTATTTTTATGTTAATGACTTCTTCAGCAGACACTTATTCTTTCTGTTGCTCACCCTTAAAATAAAATCAAGCTTCTGGGCAAGATTTTGCTTTTGTGAACATAGATGACCTGTAACTTGTTTGAGCAGAACAGCCAATTCCACCATAAATAATTTGCAGAAATGTTTGTAGTTTGTTTGGGTTCTGTGGAGTATTTTTGTGTGTTTGGGTTGTGTTTGACAGGTTTTTTTAAGTGAAAACGTCCTTTTTCCCTTAGTAATTATGCTGTAAGTATTTAACTGGGTGACCAGTGCCAATGAAAACCCATCTAAAATATCATTTTTCATGGTCATCCTGACAGCAGGACTTAAACTTAATGACTCATGTGAATCTCTGTTCCTCTTTCCCAGTGGGAGCTAATAAATCCTAATGGAGTAGCTGCCACTTTATAACTCTAGGGAAGATGGAGGAAATGAGCTCTGCTAGGACTCTGGGTGGCTGGAGGACACAGAAGTCAGAAGACCGAAGGAACCTCAGAAGAGTTGAGGAATGCATGGTGGCCCTTCAGCTGTTCTGCACATCTGTAGTTTGAGACACTGCAGCAACCTCTGTTTGCTTTACCATGTGTTGATGCCACCTGACACTGAAATGCCCTTGCGTTTGCATTGGCAGAAATAAGCTGCAGTCTGTTTCTTAAGGACATGCCAGTTCTCTAAACATTGCAAGACCTCAGGACACCAAAAAGCCTGTGGTCTCTCTCTCCCTTCCAGAAATGTGTTATAGTTTTTGAGGGTTTTGGTCTTTTCTGCAAATAGCCTTATTTTGTTAGGTCTGTCTTGTGGTTGCGGTGAGTGTGGAATGGGCGTGCTGTGGATTTTAACTGAACTAAACACCTCTACTGTGCTTCTCTGGGATTTGTGGGGAGTGATTTCAGTGTCCCAGCTGGTCTCCAGTCCAGTGGAGATAAGTGACGTCCGTATCTCATTCTCAAAGCACTGTTAAGGCAATGGTTTACTGAGTGCAACTTCTTTCACAAATGATGACATTTGCACAAAGTATCAGTGAGAAACACAAATGAGGATCCGGGATCTAGGGATCCGGGATCTAGGGATTCATTGTGCAAGGCAATGGCTTATGTTGTCAGTGTGTTACAGGACTAGCAGATGAACCCAGCCAGCCACAGAAGCCCAAATAACAGTGGGAGAACAACTAGTACATCTGCAATCAGCAGGCACCATAGCACACTGCCATTATTCGTTGCTGTCAGAGCTGAGGCAGCTGCATTGGTGAACAATTTATGTCATCTCTCACAACCTTGTCCCCCTTGATGCAAGGATGGGCTGGAGAAGGTTCTGCCCAAGTGCAGGAGGTGGGAACATTTCCCTGTGAGACAAAGATCCTCACAATGACCGAGTGCTTGGTTTGTTCTTAGGTATAGGACAGCCAAAGGAGGTTGGGCAGGCTGGGTGCTCGTGCATACTAGATCAGGGTGATGCAGAAGCCACCTAGAAGCCGATGGTAGTTATGAGCCACAGGGGCAATGAGGTGAAGTGTGGTTTTCCGTTTCCCATCTGAATGGTGGCTAACTGCACGCAGAGTAGGATCAAGAAGGGCTTTGCCTTCCTGGCTCCCCAGGTCTCCTCATCAATTGACCACAGCACATGGGATGTGTTTTAATCCAACACACTCAGAGGAAAATTAAAAGGTATATAAAAATTTCATTAATTGGCTAAGTAAGCTGAGAGCGTATTTTAAATAGTGGATGTCAAGTAGGAGCTGTTTGATGGGAATTTCTAAGTGCAGGCATTACAGGAAAGCTTGTCCTGTTGAAAGTTATTTTCAGAAATCACCTTCAGCTCTCGTGGTGATCAGCCTCGCTGTTCAGAGTTACCCTCTTTTCTATCAGGAACGTGCCTGGCCTCTGCCTACCATTTATCCACCATGTGTCTATTTAACTCTCATTTCAAAAAGAACAAACTCTTTCTCCTTTCCTTCCCCAAATATGTCCCCAAAGGGAAGTTAAGTAAGTTATTCTTTCTTTAATATGAGACATCTGGTCTCTGGGATCTACAGCAAAAGTAAAGAAAGCATGAAAAAATTTGGGTGGAAAAACATCCCAGCTTTTATTATCATGTCCCAAAGAAATGCCTCCCACAGCGCTGCATGAGAAAAGTGAGAGTAGAGCTGATAAACAGCCCACAGAACAGCGATTCATTCCCTCTACTTTCCTTTTGCTTAACATTATGCCTTGCACCTCCCAGAACATCGTTTGCTTGGCTGAGGTGGTACATCAGTTTTCATCTGCTGCTGAGGATCCTTCAGTGAGAACTCAGATAACCTTGTAGCGTATGTGGAGTTGATCAGAAATACTCTGACCATTAACTTTTTTTTTTTTTTTTNGACTTAAAAAGTAAATGTTGCCCTTTTTTAATGAAAAGTTTGTGAACTATGGAAAAATACCCACAGAAAACTTTTACCTTTAAGATGAACACCCACGAAATCCAGAAACACTTCTGGTTTGCGCTTAGAGTCCACAGGTTGTTTTTTTTTGATCTGGAAACTATGCTGTGTTAATTCATAGGAGATCTGGCATAGATGCCTCATAGCACCAAGCATTCTCAGCTGCGCAGTGTTTCTCAGGATGCCTTCCCATCATGTCTTTTCTTGTGCTAGGGTGCTGATGTACCAGGGGAGGCATTTGGCTTACAGAAGATTATGGAAAATGGTGGTCATCAGCTAAACCAGAGGTTCTGCACTGCAGAAGTTTCCCTGAGTGCAATGATTTTAGTTTTAGATGAAGCAGTCAAGTTTATAGTTTTCTGCTCCAAAGTTTAAATTGTCACTAGGCATATTGTTGAAACTGCAGGGAAGTAATTAATGCATGTCACAAGATGATTTCACTTTCTGTTGGCTTCCTGCAGTATTTATTCCATAGCTCAGATCTGCAGCGATAGATTCATCATTACAAGGATAGAATATGATTCTCGCTCACTTTTTGGATCTCTGCATCTTGAGTCAGCTTGGCATCCATCCTGATTCTTAGCATAAATTAAAGCAGCCTGAGGTTTGGTTTAAATTTGTACCAAAGATGGCCAGGAACTGACTCTAGGACTTAAACCAGAGTCCTACACTCAAACCAGGTGTGAGGCCACTGAGTGTTAAAGAAATGGTTTTTTCTTGTTCTCATGGGCGAGAATTATTGTCCCTTAAAACTAAGTCTGGCTTCAACCGGCTGTCAAAGTGCAGGATGCTGAGTTTGTCTTGGAAATGTTGTTGCATATATCTGTGTTTAAAGGGATGTGCATTGGTCCTCTGAGTTTGGTTGTGAATGATGGGGCATCATTGAAAAATCTCATCTGGGCTCCTTCTGGAAAATTTGAAGGTTAAATCAGATGTGAAGTTAAATATAGCAGAGTCAGGTCTGAAGAGAGGTCTGAGCTTCACATCCCAGACTTGACAAATTAAAATGAGGATAAGCACAGATGTGCATGGCTTAGATCGATTGCTGATAGACAGGAAAGGAGTAACACAGGCATGCCTCCTTTATTATTTTCAGGAGGTGGGAGAACGGATATTCAGAACTAGATCATTGAGCAAAAATAGAAAAAATTCTCATGCAGAGATCCTCTTCTGGACTCCATGGACCAAGATAAGCTTCTGAGGGCCAGAAAGCTTTAGGATCTTACTGGAGCAGTGAGGCAATCGGAGCAGTCAGAGCACTGGCAGCACAACAGGCGAAACACAATTGCATGTCAGGATGAGAGACAAGCTATTACAGAAATCGGAAGCCATGGAAAGGGTTGGTTTTGTAGCATATGATTATAACTTATAACATGTCCTACAAAAAGCAGCAGTTATGATCCAAACCTCCAGCTCTTTCCAATAATTACCACAGCTCGGAGGCTGAGGTAGGCTGTTGGAGAAAGGAAGGATAACCCCACTGAGTTTTTGGGTGGAGTCGTGGATTTGCAACATATGTTTATTAATACTTTCCACTTGCACAGGGGTTCCAGATACTCTTTGAAGGCTGCTGGCTGTCTGCTAGACCCTGTAGAGTGACCTTCAAGACACCATCCTTCACTTACACATCTGTTAAAAAATGAGCAATGCGTTGAGGGCAGGGAGGGGCTCCTTCCTCAGGAATGTTTGGGATCCACTCAGCTGTAACACTGGCAAACAGTAGACACCAAGAAGGATGTGCTTGACCTTGGTTAAGGACTTGGTACTGAGAAGAATGATGTGGAACATTGTAGAAACTGAGGGGATGGCTGCTGAAGGATCACCGATTTCTGAGCTAGGCAATCACTCTGAATTTCACAACTTCTGAGATAGTCAAGGTATCTGACAACATGCTTTTATTGGTGGATCAGAAGTAACTTGGGGCCATTCTCATCATGGGTATTTGGTGGATCTCCATTGACTATAATGCAGTTCTTGGTACTGAATAGCAGAAATGCAATGAACCTTGCTTTGTTGTAACCAAAACTGAAACTGGTAAGACTTGCCAGTCTGCGGGGATGCCACACTTTTTGTCACACATCCAGGAGAGGGCAGAGGTAGGCATGAAAACTTTACTGCCTCTTTTAGCCATGAAAACTTTACTGCCTATTTTAGCCATGGCTGTCACCAGCTGTAAGTTGGTGCCTCTTCTGTGATGGTTGGTGCAGGCCCATGACCTTCATCAGACGGGACGGGGGCTGTGTGAACCTCCCTGTACAGAGCAGGCCTGCAGATAATTTCTTCATAGTGAGGATGTTTTCTTCGTGATTCAAAATTGAGAAAGGACTGTAGCTTGAAGCCATGAAGGACTTTAAACTGATTTCAGCACCCAAAGAAAGAGGAAGGGCACACCCTGCTCAAGGAGCTCCTGCAGTGCAGAGACGGGGCAGTGTGGCTATTGCTTCCCTCTCCATGACACTTCACTGGATGTGTAATCTTCGCTCCCTCTTAGAAACTCTGGAGCAACCGCTTGTACATGGTGAGAGTTCCCCTTGTAAGCAAACTGCACTATCCCATAGAATAACAGAGAAGATTGGAGGAAAGAATAGGTGGGTTGGGAAATTTTTTTCTTCCACACTTTCAGTACAGATATGAGCCTGGACCAGTGTCAAATCTTGGTTTTGCCTGCTTTTTAACCACCTTCTTCCCATGAATTGGAAGCTACTTAAGCCATAGACACAAGTCTTTCAGACATCAGCAGCTCATCGTATGGGTCCTACCCTGATCGCAAATACTATTTGCAGTTGTTCCTGGATTGCTGTAATGGAAAGGTTTGTACATGACCAATGCAGTGCTCTTCATACAAGAACATGTAATATTTCCACATCGTAGTTGGTGTCTTTCCATTTAAATGGGAAAGACAGAAAGAAGGGGGACCAGGATCATGGCAACAAGGAAATGCTCAGAGCAAAATGTTTCTGGTAAGTATGACTCACAAGAGTCAAAATATTTCTCCTTAACCACTGGCCAGCTGAGCAAGAAGAGCAAAAGAAGATAAACAGGACAGGACAACAGAACAGCATCTCTGCAAAGTTTCCAGTCCTCCTGCCCAGTCTATGAACACTAGTTTCCAAATGCCTTTTCCTGTCGTACAGCTCATTGGCAAGGACAGTGGGTGCTTCAATAGGATTCTTTCATATTACATTTTCCAGGAAGGTATATTTTATGCAATTCTTCTGGATTAAAGTAAAATCCAAATAAAACTGAGAACAGTAAAAGTTTAGCTTGAGTACTACTCTGGTAATGATATCCTGATTGCCTACAAGTCTTCAGAAGCATCTGCCCTTCATTTTTTCTACTAAATTGCGTATTCACACATACACCTTTGTATGCATATGCATGTATTTATACACAGCTGAAACCTTTAAGAATCGAGCAAGCCCAGCTTACACTGACAGTTCACGTAGCTGGTTTCTTGTTTAAGGAGTGGTCGCTGCTCAGTGCTTCAGAGGAACGTGTAGAAAGCCCTTTATGAACTAGTTCTCAAGATATTCTGCTTCAGAAAAAGATTTTAGCCTGCAGTAGTTAAAGGTCAGCTTCAAACTGAAATATATATTACAACTTTTCCAAGTGCCTCTGATTGATTTAGATAACTCTGGATATAGTTGTCATCCATTATTTCTTTATGTTCCTGCTAAGCTGTCAGGCTCATGTTCTTCAGTGCAGGGATCAGCTGTGCACTGCATAGAAAAAAAAATGAGGCAAGGGCTGGTTCCTTAGATCAGCTGTGATCAGCTGCTTGAAATTAAAGTCTTGAATATCTTTTTTGCTTGCAGGCAAGCTGTGAGATGTTCCGGAATTCTGGGTGGGATATTCTCAGTGCGGAGATGCCTGCATAGGAAGATGAGGCTTATACTTCTACCTGTAGGTGTACCAGGATACTTTGTGGAAAGGTTTCTTTCAGGCCAGAGGAAACAAGCTAGCACTACAGTGCCCCAAAATACTACCTTTTTTTCTCCCGAACAACAGAAAACATTATTTTCTCTGTAAATGATGCAGCCAAATGTTTTTCTTCCATGAGAAAAAAATTATTTTCTCCTTGGTCTCCAGTACTGGCAATATCAGAAACACTTTTTTCTTTTTTGTTCCCCAGCAAGACAGGGATAGCTTATGCCGTCTTAGAAATATGGATACCAAAAATACAAGGGTTTTGAACTGTTTGACACAGGGTGAGTTTCCACTGCACTTTTAGCCTGAGTCTGAACCCTGACTTCAGCCTCTTCACACAGAGAAGCCTCCGTGGGAGTGTTTTAAGCCAAAGTGAATTCAGCAGGAGGTAGAGATAAGAAAAGGATGCTGAATTTCACTCCATTTCATATCACCCATTCACAAGTGCTGGTTGTTTTCCATTTCCTTCCCAAGCTGCTACTTACAGGGCAAACACATTCTCCAGAGCTGTGCTACACATTTGGGGTTTCCTCTATACCAGCACAAATATTTCCACCAGGGGTAGAAACATTTATTTTTATTTTCCTTTGCAGACTTTTTAGTCAAAGTTCAAATCAACTGAA
This sequence comes from Thinocorus orbignyianus, assembly GCA_013400375.1. Classification (NCBI taxonomy): domain Eukaryota; kingdom Metazoa; phylum Chordata; class Aves; order Ciconiiformes; family Thinocoridae; genus Thinocorus; species Thinocorus orbignyianus. The sequence continues at coordinate 367,582 of VXBW01007174.1, forward strand.
AAATTGTACTGAATGAAACAAAGCTATCCTGCTGCCTAAAACCCAGTGTATAAACTGAAAATATAACAGGATAGGAGACAGAAAACATTTTTTATTGCTTTTATTGTGGATTTCCTTGATACTTTTTTGCTAGGAAACTTGGAATTTAGTTTTTAAGAAGAAAGAGTTATCTGTAGGAATCTGCTTAGCAGAGATACAGACTGTAAGTGAATTTGGGAAGTTTGTAGTTGTTTATTAATTCCTGCATCATGCTCACAAGGAAAAGCAATGTTGACCAAATGCAGTGTCAGTGTAGATCTCATTCTCTTGTTACGCATTAGAGCAGAGACAGATGCAACCTGGCACAAAACTAGAGATCAGAGGGTCCTCCTCTTCTGTTCTTTTTCTGGCAGGTACTGCAAACACATAACCAAAACCCAGAAATGCAGACTGCGTTCACTTCAATGACTTTTCGTCAGGAAAGAACAGCTTGTCCTGCTTCAGATGTAACACTGCAGAAGTAATTAATTGATTAGTACACCCTGAGATTTTCCAAACTTTCTGATAAGCTCCAAAACTTCTGTCAGTATTCTACTGACGTTGCCCCAGGAAGCTATTTATTTTGTACCTCCTTCTACTATGTAGGATCAAGTAAATTCCTCTGCCTCAGTTGTAACCCGGGTCTCTCTGCAAGGATGAATACAGGAGGAAGCCTGAAGCATTGCTGAAGAAAATCGGTGCAGATGGGTCTCACACCTGGCAACATAATTTGCTAATTTCCAGTGAGTCAAATTTAGGGGGGGAATTTCATTGTTGTCAGCTCACCATAAGCGTGGCACCACAGTGCCCAGCTGCACCATATCCTAAATTAATCCCAGCTGGAATTGGAGCTCTCAAAAAAAAACCCCAAAAAATCCACACACACACACACACACACACATATATATATATATAAAAGGAACATGAATAATGATACAGCTCTAGAAGCAGCTAATGGGGGCCAAAGTTTTTTCTGTGAAATATTTATGATTCTCACCCTGGACATAAGTCAGAGTAAGAATGAGGAAACTTAGGATCATCTGGGTCTGTGTAACTTCCTTAGGTGACCTTGGGCAGGTCACTCAATTTCTCTATGCCTCAGCTCATAGTCTAATTTATAATTTTCTTTATTTGTCCATTTATATTTTAATATCCTCAAAGTGGGATGTTTTTGCCTCTTCACAGATTTGGTTTTTTCCTTTTGGTGTGAGCGTGATAGTGACGCTCATTAATGTTTGCACCAACCTACTCAGTAACATCTAGTCATCTGGTACAGCGCTAATAAAACTTGTAAATAAATAGTAATCTTTGGTTGAACCATTTATAGTGTTCTGTACATTTAAGGAATCATAGAAGGAAACATCAAAAGAAGTGTTTTCTTTGTAGTTAGTAAAACTTAGAAAAATTTTATTTCAGCTATAATTTCCTTCTGAAGGAATGTTTTCAAGCATCCCATGGGGTGCAACAAGTTTCAAGTATTTCAATATCTTTGAGGAACTGCAGAGATTAAAATACATAGTGCTCACTGTTCATGCCTTGTGACAAGATGAAATATTTTAAATCATGGCAAAAGCAAAATGTGCTAAATTAATCCTGAACGCCAGCCCTAAAAATGTTGAGACCATCCTTTGCTGCTGCCTGTAATGTTGTGGTTTTGATACAGCAGGAAGAGCTTGTTTACATCCTCAGCAATTTATATTTCCCTTTCGCAAGAGCTAGGCATCATATTGTCTCATTCCTGCCCCAGTTATCTCATTTTTTGCTCTTCATTTACATTGCTCAAGCTCCAGTCCCCTTTGTTTCAGCAATGAAAGTTGTGTAGATGAAGCAATACGAGGAGCAATGCAGCCAAATTACTAACCATTTTTGGAAAAAGAAAAAAAAAAAAAGAAAAAAGAAAAAAGAAGAAGAAAACAAAGCAAAACATTTTTTAAAAGGCAACATGAAGGGAAAGAGAATTCGGAGAAGGTCCAAAACAACTCTGTGACACTGAAAAGTAGGAAAGCTGAAATTGTAATGTTCTCCATAGGGAAACTGGAAGTTACAAAGAAAGAATTCTTTCTGCTGTTAAGGATGATTATAGGACATTACAGCAGAATCTGTAGGAGATAACGTGTATCATCAGGAGATTTGTAGGAATTAGTTGCATTGAAGCAAGTTATTACTACTGGAAGTTACAGTAGTTACACTCATTCTTGTGAGACTTTTCCAATGTTAGCGTCTTGAAAATGCTTGGTATTCCTCTCTCTTCTGGTAATTCAAGCCTTACTAGGTTAGACTCAGCCTAGATTAAGTCTCTGCTGCAACCCTAGTACTTCAATATGTAGCTTTAAAAGGAGCTGGCTTTAAACTACTAGCTGAAGTACTGGTATGTCCCCACCACTGCAACACTGAGTTCAGAACAGACAAAAATGGACCGAAGGGTAGATGTAGTTTGAAAGTGAATCTGATGCAGCTCAGGAATTGCGTGGTGAGCTCGTGTCTTATGACAAAATGGTACTTCTACAAGTGGTCAGAAGTAGGAGCAGGCACATTATAGTCTCTCTGAAGTGTTTTTTTTTTTTTTTTCCTTTGAAGCTAGAAATTCAGGTTGACATATGTCTGGGTTCATGGTCTTTGAGATGACAGAAAGGAATATGTAGCACCTGCAGGCAAAGAGAAATGTTGCAATCAAAGATCTGGCTTGAGGAGAAAGCTGGAAAGTTCTGAAACTGTAGTCAGAAAGGTGAACTCTGCACAGCTGCCATTTAAGATGTCTTGAGTGTCCATAATGGGCATCATATGGAAAGTCAGAAGCATTTGTCCATTGAAACACACCGATTAGCTGGGCTGCTAGAAACACCTGAAATCAAGGCAGAGTAAACAATGGGCAATATGGTTGCGATTGTAGCCCTGACCACACAACACAACTGAGTAGGCCCACACAGTTCTGCCTGATGTCAGACGTAACTGTCTAGCTTGGAGACTACTCACACCAAACCCTTTCCATATATCTTTCTGGTAGTCTGGCCTTGAAGTTAGGATATGCTGGGTAGTGTAAAAAGGTGATAACAGGGGTTGCTTTTTCTGAGCTTCACCCTTATCACATGCAATAGAGTTTGATAAGCTACGGAGCAGGTCAGCAAACTGGCTCTTCCCAAGCTGCTTATGTGTTTCTGACAGTTGCCTCATTTTTTCCATGTGGAAAGGCCAATACTCTTACTGTTAGCACACAGATGCATACAGTGCTTTTTCCTTACTATGCAGTCTCCTTCTTGACACAGAAAGGAGTAATAAGGGCTAGTATCAGGCTTTCATTCCACGCAGAACAGAGAGAAGGAACGTACGTCTCACTGTGCATATTTGGGATATTTGGGATTTGAGGTTTTCTTCCCATTGTAAGATACAGGGATATCTTATGCAGTAAATCACACACTGTGTCTGATAACATGAAACAACATGTAATCCCATCTCTAGCTTTGACCTGGGAAAAAAAAAAAAAAAAAAAGAATAATATATTGAGTGAACTGTGGCACCCTGACTTCATACTAACTCTTGCTGTTGGTACAAAACACCATTTTGCTGCCCTAAAAAAAAGCCTCTCTTGCAAAAAAAAAAGGAGACACTAAGACTCGCAGTTGCATCTGAATTATGAAGTGTTAGAACTCTCCCAAAGCAAGCCTTCAAAGTCTTTAGTTGATCAGATAAACATTTCACAAACATTTCTGCTGGGGTTGCAAAATCTTTTCTCTCCAGCATGCCTTAACCTAGGATAATGAATAAGGACAGCAGATGATGCTGAAGAGATATGTCTGCTCTATTTCCTGATTGTGATAGACAAAACACACATAAGGATTCCCCCCTTTCTTCTCTTGAAGTTAATGCTGATCTGACACAATGTTTTCTCTTTCCTTCCCTTTAAATCTGGTATGGTCTCTTGAAATACAGCTTAAAATCTGGGTAGTCTATAAAAGTAGGATCTTTGTAGTTCTCCAGCCACCATCATCTACCAGCATCTGTGGCTGTGTACACAAGCGAATCAAAGCCTCCTTTGAGTGGAAGTTTAGGCTAAAAAAAGAAGAAATAACAACAAAAAAGTCTGTTATGTTTAGGAAAAAAATGAGGTAAATAAAAATATTATTCTCTTGCAAAATCGTTACCACCACATCAAGTGATGGTCCAAGAAAAAGAGCTCATTGCCTGTTGTAAGATCATATTCAAAGCTACGTATCTACCAGAGATCTTGCCCAAAAGTTTCTTCAGAAGTTGGCACATCACCATAAGAGGGCATCACAGTATCAGCACAGGGTGCCTTCTCACTACAGAAATGTGATACGTGATAAATTATGCTCACTGTTTTAAGGGCATTAATTGATTTACTCTCTGCAGAAAACCTTCCACACAAGCTGGGTTCGGATCTCACAGGAAAAGAACCCCTGCAAAGAAGAGTGTTGTTTGTAAGTGAGTTGGGTCTCAAGGGGCCTGTCCTTATCCCTATCACGTCTGCAGAGCTGCCTGGGAAACATCAGCAAATTGTGTGCGCAGCAGATCTTGTAAACACAGGAATCCAGCTTTGTAGCTCCCAAACAGTGGTTTCTGCCTCAGGAAAAGCCAGGCGTTCGCCTGCAGTTCAGGAATCCCTCCAGTTCTCCCTTCTCTTGATGGGTTTGTCACTATCGCAGCACCATGACTCTGAGTCTGGAAAGTGCCTGCTCAAAATACTGCTCGAAAAAGATGAGACTCTGGCAGGAAGCTGTGCATGCTGGCCATCACATTGATCTGCATTGTGAGGTTTAAGCCAAACTGAAAGGCCAGGCTGCTATTTTCCAAGGTAAAAGCAAAGGTGCCATAGCTTTTGTTTGACACAAAGAGAACTACTGTGATTTCAGTTCTCACTGAAGTCCCAGTTCTCACCGGAGAGAGAAGAGGAGGGTTTAGATACAGTGTGCACCTCGGGTTCAGAGGTTTGATTCCTTTTCCACATTTGGGCAGCAGCAACTGTTTCAGAAGACCTTGTTACACCTCAGGAGCTGGAAGAAAGAACTGTAGAGAGAAGAACTTGTAGCAGAGAGCTGGTACCCTACAGGTCAATGCCACACGGAGCCCCTGGATGATAGAGCTGTTTGCATTTAGTGCATCAGCAAGGAGAAAAGAATACGCCAAGTAAAAAGCACAAAGCTAATGAGACAGCTATTTTGCTTTCTCAGGAGGGCCTGTTCGGCCATTCTTTTGTTTCTTCTCTCCTTTCTCTATACCCAGGCAGTTCATTCATGCTTTTCCTGTGGAAGGATATAAAGCTGGCCAAAGCATTTGCAAATTCTTGTCCACAAAGTTCCAATGTTTTTGCACGTTCACACGTTCTCAACTTTGAACTCTGTTTGCAAAATGTATCATCCTACACCAGCCTATGATTTTACTTGTGTAGTAAATGCCGGTTTTTCTGGCAAGTAAAGGCTGCTGGTTTGAAACAGGCTGTGGAATAAGACCTTATAGTACTGTAAGCATCTTGAAACACAGACTTTTCTCTCGGGCTTTTGGTAATGCCCCAGGATTGACACTCATAAACAAAATGCTATCTGGGATAGACATTCTTCTCTAGATTAGGGTTCTACATCTGCAAATATTTGCACAATGTTTATCCCCAAGCACATGTTTGGGCCCATCAGCTTCAAGCTGTTTAACTTGAAACAGCAGGGAGCTGTGGTGAGTTTGGAGGGAGCCCTCCTTTAAACACCACCAGAGTATAGAAAAGGCAGAGGGAGAGGAGTGGTCAGATGTATGCATTTCTCTCAGCCTCACTGGCTGCCATCGTGGCAAGAGAGAGAGCTTCCCATCTGCATCCAAAGTGTTAGCAGAAGGGGATAGAAAGCCTAAATTGTGGGATGGTACAGCTTTGTCCCAGAGTATCTTTGATCTACCTGAATCACCGTATTGTACAAAAATTTTCTGTTTCTAACCCTACTGGAAGCAGCCCCTGCCTCAGTGTACAGCCTGTTAGAGTGTGCCCTTTCCTGAAGGTGTTGCCTGAGATCACACCATGCTGGGTGATTCTCCAGCCAAGGATAACCTCATCAATTGTATGTCAGTGTACAAGCCCAGATACAGAACTGATTTTTTCAGCAGCAGAATAAGTTACCACTCATCAGCTGAGGTGCAGGTACTGGCAGGGTGCCCTCAGTCACCCCGTCTCAGAGAGAACTGGCTCAGAATCTCCAGGAACGGGACCATGCTGCTCTCCCACTGGACAGTCAGTCTCTGTGGCTCAGCAGACAACAGAGGTGGCTTGTGACCCTGGTGCACACAACCGCAGGTCTCATCCCAGTGCTGGAAAAGACATAAAGTGCAATGGTATCCATAAAGCCTGTTTGGTTTTTAAGTTTCGTTTTGCTTCTAGATAGGTGAAAGATGATGCTCGCAAGAGATTTCTGCAGAAATGTGTGATGGAGCCTGTAGCCAAGTCACCGGGGCCTTCTAACCACTAATTTCTTTTGGCTGGGATTTTACCCACTGGCCTCACTTCAGTGGAGCAGTGAAGCCAGGCACATACTCTTGGCACACGGTTTCTCATGACAAACAAGAACAATATTAATAATAAGTTATTAAGAAAAAATTATGACAAGGTTAAGTAATTGCTGCATGTAGTTTCTGTGGGTTTGTGTTAAATTATTTATTTCTGCTAATTCTGTTATTCTGTATCAGAATGTGTTAGAAGCCTATTTACTTTTAATAGCATTAACAGAAAAAGGGGATGATGTGAGCTTCTCCAAATAAAAGGAAAAAAGTTTCTACTGTATTTGGCTATTCGTGATTTCCAACAGGCAGTGCAACGCAAAGGAGCCAGATAGGCTCAGGAGCACATACTACTTGTAGATAAAATTTCTTGCCTCTAAATCTCAGACAAGAGGGGCCTGCTGGGAACGTGCAATTGCAATTTATGAAACAGGAAACAGATGTATTCCTTATCGTAACCCTCTGTGGTTAGGAGTGGGGAGGTAGGATGAGTATTATAGCTAAGGTCAAAGATATACTGCAAAGTAAAGGACTATTAACTTGGAGAATAATAAGTTACACTTGTCACTTACTGCCATGCTTTTAACCCTGTAGGCCTCAGGGTGCTTTGAAGACAGCAACTCCCTCAGCCTCCAACTTGTGGTAGGGATATGAAGACCATGATTCAGTGGTACAGTAAATCCAGCTCTTGAGTTCCTAGCGCCAGATCAAAACATGATGGCAGCATAATGCAAAACAAGATGATGCAGCATAAAGTCACTTTTCTGTCTCAAAAATGTGGTACAAAATATGACCGGGCGAACTCTGTGTTGGCAAATGTTACTTTACACTAGGATTTGACTAATTTCTGACAATCAGGCCAAAGCTAGTGTGAAAGTATAAAGCCAGGCTAAGTACCACTTCATATATTTTGGATAATTTGTCAGAAACGTGATCGTGTGAGCTGCCGTGATGAGGTTTACATCTGCAATGCAAATACATAGACCTGGTCCCATTCACCATGGAACTGAGGTCTGCAGGACCCAGACCTAGAGAACAGAGGTGATGATTTTCAGACCTGACTCCCTGCAACTGGGCTCATAAAAGTAGGTTTTGGCCACCCAAGAGGCTGCTGAGCCTCTTGCTTCAAAATTGCTTCTGGGTGGCCTTGGGCTTGGCTTTGTCTGTGTTTTAAAGGTTAGATGATCTAATTGAGATTGCTGGCCCTCCTGCTGTGGACAACATTTACACTGGCAAAAGATTTCCAGCTGAAGTAAGCATTCAGGTGCACTACACAATACAGCAGAGATGCTGAGGCTTGGCAGATACCTGACAGCTGCCCTACACTGTTTGTGTGCTTCAGTCCAGCCCAAACTGCGAAGTGACAATGTCCATTAACCTATAATGAAAAACTCATGAAATTGATGCATCTTGCCTCAAAACTGGGCCTGATTAAAACTATACCTGCCTGGCTGCCTCATCCCTCAGAGTCCTGAGCCACAGGAGCAGAAGACAACACTTGCTTGTCTTAGTTTGAGGGATGTTGTGGCTGTGCTGGGGATGAGGATGTCTTTGGCCAGCACAGCCCAGCTGACTGTGTCACTGAGATGTGATTCAGCAGGGTATGTACGTACATATGTCAACGCAACAAGCCTTGCTGAGCTTCCACTCCAGACACGCCAGCTGTTGCCTGGGCACACGCCTCCTCTTTGCTGATGGAGCACATTTAGAGATGACCCAGAAAATGTTTCTAACAAGCTCCAGTTACATCTTTACGTGTCTCCAGTGGCACTTTATTTAACATGCACAAATATATGCATCACCAGAATATTCAGTCTTTAAACTGCTGGCCGGACTATACCTTTGTGAGACACATTTGTGCTACCGTCCCCATTAAGGAGCAGGACACTGAGGCACCAAGGCAAAAAGTCCTGGTCCTTAGGGACTAAATTATCTGCACACTCGGTGTTTTGGTGCCTACCAGGAGACCTGCTATTCTACAAAACAAGAAAGGAGAAGTGTCTTTGGATATAGACTACAACAGCTGCTGGGTCACACCTTTCTCTGAGTTTAGAGCTCAGCAAGTGCTCTGAGACCCAGTCGTTCTCCTGAGATGTTGCCTCCGCATCATCAGGTCTCACAGCTCCTGCTGAGCACAGAGCTTAGCAGGTGGTCTGGGAGCCTGCGGTTTTCCTCAGAGGGAAATACTATTGCTGATCTGCATCTGCAAGTGGCAGGGGCACCTAAATCCATCCCCTTTTTGAAAATGGTGGTATAGCTATCTCAACAGCAAGATATAAAGCTGGGGATGCGGTGTGCCGTCCCATCCCTCCCACACGCACAGCTGTCTGCTGCTCACAGGGTGGCCAGCAGTTATTCTGTTAGTTCTGTCCACTCTTACATCAGAGCTCCATGGCAAAGCAGGGACACAAATGGTTCTGAAACTTATTTCAGCCTAAATTTTGGAGAGACTGGTGCCTTTCTTTCCCAGCTGTCCAGTGGACTTTGTTTAAATGCCCTGATTTGAGTCTGCTCGGAAAGGCGGAGTTGTGTTTCCAAGGCCTGGGGACCAGTATGCAGGAGAGGATGGCAAAAGTAAGCAGAGCTCCGTGAGAAATAGGTTTCACCTGGGCTTTGATTTCTTTTCTGTATCCGACAAGAAAGGATGTAAGAACTCGACCTAACTTTGACTTCCCTAACAGCAAACTCAGACGGCCTATTGAGAAAGTGAGGTCATGTGGCGCTGAGTGCACAGAGGTGGGTACCACCACTGAGACACCAGAAGCTGGGAGAAGGAAATTGGCACATCGTGTTGTTTTCTTCCTTCACGCCAAGCAAGAGCAATTGGGGGGGAATAGGTTGTTGCAATATAGGAAAGCGGAAACAGATGCACTTTCTTCTCCACTTGGTGGCTTGGGAAGGGTGTGTGGTGGGAGCTGTGAGATGCCGAAGCAGGGCAGCTGAGGTCACCAGGGTGGATTTCAGAGTGAGAGCTGGCTTGTGTTGAAACACTATGTGGTATTGCTGTGAGAATATGAAATAAAGCCATAGTTGGAGCATTTGTTGGTCTGTTGCTAGGCAAACATCTAAAAAACAATCATCTTTTGCAAACTGATTCCTTCTTCTCCCTTTTTCTGTATTTTTTTTTTTCCTGAGGCCCTTAATAAATCGTCCAGGGCACACTGCGGTTTTTGTCATCATATCTGTTCTTTGCTGTTGTTGTGACTGAGCACTTATCAATTTCTTGAATCGCCCATGAGTTAATTTTTAAAATATCCATCCAAGTATTTGGGACATTGCACTTCAATACATGGTCACAGTAGTTCCTAAGGCACAGGAGTTGTCTCTTCTCCATGAGAACAGGCCCAAGGAAATCAGTTTTCACAGTTGTATTGCTGGTAGAATTTTCCTCTGTTTGGGATTGGAAAACTTTATTTCTTAGATATCGTTAAAGAAAATGTAATCTGTTCCTCACAGTAAAAGAATAAATAAAACAACAAGTGCTTTAAATTAAATACAGTAGATCAAAGCAATTTACTTTATAATATTATTTTGTAAGTGAATTTAACCTCCTTGGCAAATACCAGGATTACGGCCATGAAATGGTCCTTCTTTTCTTTCATGAGTGGTGGCAGTAAACCTGGATTCAGCGTTTCCCATATGTTTCCCTTTGCGTTATGAGGTCTCACTGCCCACACTAATTTGCTATTTGCCAAATGTTTTCACACATTTGCTTTTCCCTCCATCTTCTTCCCAGGCCAGCTCAAGGCCAGCCTGCTTTCCTCACTGTCGTCGTGGGGCCATGACAATGAGATTTGCTTGCATCAGTGTACCAGGAGAATTGTGCATGGACGCTCATTAAGACACACAGGTCAGGGTGGGGAGGGGAGCCCAGCATCAGCCACACTTTTCCAGCAGGAAAAGAAAGGGCTGCGCATTGCTCAGAGACTCAGCTGCTTGCTTTTGCTCTGCTGGGCTGTTGTTAAAACATAGATTCGCTGCATTTAATTTTAGGCATCTACCTGGTGCATCTCTCAGTTGCCCCGAACTCCTTCTCCGGGGCTGCAGCCATGAAACAGTCTCTGGAGCTGTACACCCTGCATGCTGCCACTCAGATGATGATGCACTGCGTTTCATCCAGAAGCCTCCTGGCATGTCACCAGCCATGTCGGCCTCTCTGTCTGGTTTGTCTGTCCCAGGAAAGATCAGAAGTACCTAAGACTGGTTTTCCTGTGAGCTATGAGATCTTCCGTGACATAAACACCAGAGTGGAGATCTCCTGCCTTTCTCAAAGCCACAGGCTCCCAGCCCTGCTCCAGGCTGGCTGGCCCAGGAAAGCTGTTGTTTCAGTCTCCTGTCTCTTGAGTGCACTCCATCCTGAGTAGGAGGCTGGGCCACACACTCCGTGTTCTCTCCAGGGCAGACAGCTGAAGGTAGGAGGTCCATGTCACCCCAGGTCCTAATCAACAGTGACAAGGTTCACAGGCAGCCACTTTTCAAGGCAAAGGATGCACATAGCTGCCCGGGTTTCCTGATGTTGCTGGAGCAGTCTTGAGGGAAGCCACAAAAATCAGTAGCCAATTTCTCAGCATTGCCTGCTGCTGTCGGTTTCAGTTGATTAGCATCAGCAGAGGATTTCAGCTCAGATTTTATATCTGCCATTCATTATTCCTACTCTGTGTCTGATATCTTGTGTTCTCTCCCATTATCCCAAGATGACAATCAGCTCATCCCTAAAGAGAACACAGGGTACACTTGAATGCACACAACTTTGCTCTACTTACAGAGCACAAATTGCTTCCTCTGTCCAAACACTTGGCCCTAGCACTTTGGTTTTCCCAGAGCACTTTGGGTGCGTTTTATCTCCTCAAGGGCCACAGAGGAATCCACGCTGTCACACACAAAAAATTGGTCTTGAACAAATTAGTCTTTGCATCTCAGCTGGAAAATTATAATTTGAACCATTCCACTGAAGCGGTGAAATAATATGCACAAAGTGCCTGAGAGGAGCCCAGCTTGGAGGCTTCTAGTGGAAAAAGAAAGTTCAGAAAGACAAAAAAAAACCTGGCATGAAGGAGAATGTCATGAGATCAGCCCGTAGAATATGCTGAGGAAGACAGAAAGTGACTGAACAAATCTAAGTAATTTGGGTAGCAGTTTGCATTTATTAAGTTCTGGCTCATCAGATGTATCAAATTAGGCAAGTACACAAGTGCCATGTTTATCATATCAGGCTCCTAACGAGCATCCTCTGTCTCAAGGAGCTCTGTTTAAACAAACAGACGCAGACAGGGGAATGGCTGGGAGGTAATGAGGTGGTGAGAGGAATGTATGTTGAATTCAGCACTTTGCTGGCTAACTATCGAGCCATTAGTCCCACAAGAAATTCCCGAACATCGTGTGTGAAAGATAGGCTCCCTTACACCGTGTTGTCCAGGCAGCCCCAACCACGTGGTGTCTGTTGCCAAGAGAGCCCAGACCCAAGCCCAGCTCCTGCTTCCGTGGAGGGGCTCAGAGAAATCTGGGATTCCTGGGGGCACAGGATTTGCTGGTGATGGGAACCAGACCTGTCTTTGCCTTCTTCCATGCAGACTTGCTTCCTGTGTTGAACTTCTGTTCTCCAAGTGCTTCATCTGGTCTAATCGGGCTGTTAGACTGAAGGGGAGTGCTCTGAAATCTAGCATGAATATCTAGAATGGTGTTTTCATCAGTTCCTCCTCATTTCACACTCCGACTGCAACTGACAGCCATGAGTAAAGCTCATTTTAAATGACCCCAGGAAGGAAAAATATAAACAAATCAGGAGTAGATCTTGTATGCAGAGATGTATCTTCTGAAACTTAGCTTCTCCCCATATCACCCAAACAGTAAATTCACAGATGGGATCTTCAAATGTAAATAGGTAGACAAGCATATATCCTACCTAGAGCTTAGTTTTGCATCCCAGAGAGCTGATGCATGTCTTCAGTACTTAGATGCCTGTATCTCTGCACTGTGGTTGTTGCTGTTTCACAGGAAGATTAGCTGACTTGTCCCACATCCCAGGTCTCTTAGAAGGTTTATGAAAGTCTGAGATTTCGAACAATTTTTTAAAATATTTTTATGAACAAATATCTAGTACCTAATGGGGACTTTTAAGTATTTGTGAAGTAGTAGGCAGCTACTTTCGAATGATAACTTTATCTTCTCATGAGGGTTTTCTAAATTTAACTATTTCAATGTATCAAAAATGATGAGTGTTTATCCCTTAATCACTTCTCTTATTCTTGCCTGAGATTTTTCCTTTTTTCCATTTAGGGTTGGAATCACCAGGAATTTCCATGTGGTCTCAGCAGTGACCCCTTTGCCAGAGATGCACTGTCCCTAATGCACACAGCAGTTACATACAGATTCATTGCAGTTTTCTTGCCTTACTGTTTTATAAATCTGCATCTCAGATGATAACCCCAGCCCTGATCCCCGATTTCAAATTGCATTTCTTCTACTGAATATCTGCATTTTTGATCACTCTCACTCCCTGGCATTCACTATCCTAAACTGAGTCTCATTTCACTGTTTCCTTCTCATGTTTCTAAGTCCTCAGCACAACACGGATGTTGGCTGCCTGTTTCAAAGTCACTTCAGATGTGAATGTACTCACTCCTTTTTATTCTCAAGGAATTAATGAGGTTGTTAAATAAAACCAGACACCAACTTTAATCTTTTTACCGCTCCCCTCAGTATCTCAGCTTTTCAGCATGGAAAAGCTATTATTTCTTCTTGTTCTATTGTTCTTCCATCAATTTACTATCTGGATGAAGCGTTTCACATCTTCTCCGCTCTAAATGTCTCTTGAGACATCATGCTAAAAGTTGTAGCCCTTTCACTGCAACATCACCTTCCATTTGTTTGGGACTATTTGCCCATGTCTGAAACAGGGTTGTGGTTTATTTGGTGAGATGAGTTCTCTTCCTGCATACGTCTGAACACACAAAGGAGACCAGAAATGAACATATAGGCTTAACCTCCCTGCTGTTTCTTGCTCATAGTGCTGTTTGTCTCCTGAGCTATAATTTGCACTCAAGTGTACAGCTAATGTGAGTTCCTTCTTCCCACATAATCTTCTCTCTGTTTACGGAGACAGCAGGAAACTTGGGCTGGCCTGTTGGGTTGCGTTGCCCATCCACAAAGAACAGGGCAGGTTGGTCTTGGCAATGTTTTCCAGGACTTTGCTCAGACCACCTTGCAATGACTCAAGCTCAGGCTGTTTTCCCTTTGAGAACTGATGCTACCATCTGGCAGATTTCACAGCCAGGACTCATTTTTGGCCCCTGGCTTCTTTTTTGCTCTTTCCATCCCCTTAATTCACATGCCACATCCTGTTTCCTCGCCTTTCAATTTGTCTGATGCCTCCAGCACCTCTGGAGATAACTGCCTTCAGTTATAAACTTCACACCTCCTCAGAAAATGCCCATCTTTTAAAAAATATTGTGTACCCAGCATCTTCCCTAAGAACTAATGTAAGCTGTTGAGTACTCACCACATGTGAATCGTGGTTGATTCTAGAAACTTAAACGTGGACTTTAAGCCCAAACCTCTAGTTCTAGAAGTCTGGACTGTAATGTAGGTCTGCAAAAGGAGTCACCAAAGGAGTTGTCAGCATGTCTACATCATCATTTATATCATTTATATATTATATCAAGCTCAACCCAAAGGAGGCATCCGCTGTTTTCCTCCACGCTCCCTGACAGGTTTGAATACACAAGGATTTCCATCCTGTGTTCATATCTTCTGCAGACTGCAAAGTTGGAACAACATTTATTCTGTGGTTGTTACAGCCACTTGTATATGTTGAGCAATATTGGACTGGCATCTCAGCTCCTGACTCAGCTAGTGGAATGGTAAACAACCCTACCTAGGTTGTGTCTCTGTCCCTGTTAGACATTGCTGAGATCTGCTAATAAGAAGGACTGTAGCATCTGTAGTCTGTGGCCGTGCGAGTATACATCTGCATCATATCATACAGTGACTTCTTTTTAATGCAAATGGACACCATTAATTCTCACAGCATTTAAAAATGCAGCATAATTGTATTTGAATGGAAATTCTACGGGGTCAAGATCCTATTCCCATGAAAGCGAATGGGAATTTTTCCTCTGGCTTTCGTGGAATCCAGATCTGGCAAGCCATGAATGCAGATCTGTCACATTTCTTTCTTTTTCTTCATTAAGTTACTGTGATATTTTCCTGGGAATCAGATTAGTGAATTCTCATTTGACTGAATACCTTTCTGAGGTATCTCAGCAAGACTGGAACATTTCCTGTGGCTATCGTATCCGCTTCAATATCCTTCAAAGTGAATGTCACAGCCCTTAAACATTGAAACAGGCTTTTCTTTCACAGCAGCAAAACAGCAAACCCGCCTGGATAAGATGAGAGGGACACCATAAATATTACATAGGGTCAGAGGCATTTACTGTAAATTCAACAGGAACTTTTCCAGCTTCCCACTGGGAGAGATTTCTTGGGAGTAGAGAACTCTCTGGAGCTTGTGATAACTTCTGAAGCGATACTGGGATTTTTAACATTCCATATTACACAACAGGAAGCAGAATCTTAATAGAAATGCTGCGCACAGTTGCCTTTAATAGGAAACAGTCAATGCAGTGGTGGAGGAATATTTAAAATATTCTTTCCCTTTCTTTTCTTTTCTATTTTTTTTTTTTATTATTTAAAAATAATTTTTAATTTAGTGAACTGGATTCAAGGGGTACTGCTGGATTCAAGGAAAAGTTGTGCAGGACAAGGCATGACAGTCACAAGGACAGCCTGTTATCATCTACAAACTAACTGGATCCTCACTCCTGTTGTCTCAAAGCTATAGGTCTGGGCAGGAAAGCCCAGGAGAGCAGCCTGTCTCATGAGTGCCATCAGGCTTCAGCTTTGTGTTTGCAGATGTTCTTGTACAGATGCAAGTTCAAGCTGAACCTAGATCTGAGCAGTTTTCAACATCAGCAGGACCTTGTAAACTTCAGGTAAAAGCAAGGTGGCTTTCCTGTTCAGCCCCTCTGAATGGGAGACAGCTTCAAGTCAGCAACATCTGCTTTTGTTCGTCTAGGATTTGAGTGTGGGATGCTAAAGCCTGACTGGGAATTGCAGCCTCACATAAAGGGAACTGGACACCGCTTGAATCTGCAAGTCAGACTTCTGGCTCCTCACTTACATTGAATTTCACAAAAGGCAGGTAGAAAAGTAGGGCCATTCTTGAAAAGGGGTTTCCATGCCTTTGTTGAAAATTCCAAATGCCTCCTTTTCCCATTTTATGAGGGTGAAAAACCACACACAGTACAGCATATATAGCAAACTGTAGTTAGCAATGTGTTAGCAACTCCTTCACAGAGAATTTGCTTGCTAGGATCCTAATTTGCTGAGGCATCACTTAGCCCTTTGCTGCTACGTTTGGCGGTCAAAGAGATTACGTGGTTGTCTGAGGTTGCGCACGTGGTCGAGGTGGTTTGCTGAGGAGGGTTTGCTGGCCATATAAAAAACAACTGACGGCAAGGAAGGATTCCCCCTATTCCTGACCCTGGAGAACTATCTTTACCTTCTGGCATTCAAGAAATACCCAGCCTGTTCAATAGGCATAAATGTTTTTCCCGGCTTTGAGCTGAGAGAAATTCCTTCCAACTGATGTTGCTTTTTTATACAAACCACAGGGTACACGATCTTGAATCAAACCCAGCCCTTTCGCTTTAAGGTAGTTTGTGGCTGTTTCTTGGGTTTGAGCAGAGAATGGGGCTTGAACTTCTCCTTCCCCACAAGCGAGTGGCTGGTGAGTAACACATGTGAGTAAGCTTCCTCAGATGTCTGTGCGAATGAACCTTTCCCCCACTCAGTCTGAAACACGTACAAAGTGATCCAAAGAAAGTAGAGGTTTTCTGTGCAAACGGGCAGG
Source organism: Thinocorus orbignyianus (assembly GCA_013400375.1). NCBI lineage: Eukaryota > Metazoa > Chordata > Aves > Ciconiiformes > Thinocoridae > Thinocorus > Thinocorus orbignyianus. The sequence continues at coordinate 384,002 of VXBW01007174.1, forward strand.
CAGGAGGACTCGAGCAAGCTTTGGCAGCAGAGCTCAACTCTGACTGAGGGGAAGCTCTGACCGGAATCCGGACTCTTTGCCTCACCCATGTTTCATTTCCAAATTTAAATGTTTACAGTAAATACAGGTCACCTCCATATCTGGGATAGAATTTCATATCCATGCAGTTCTGTGCTTTCAAAAGAGTTGCATTTTACAGCAAGCCTTTTATTTATAAGGACTGGATTGTGTTTTAATAAATGAGTAATCAGTGGGTAGCACCCAGCATCTTGCTATCAGTAGCGCATAATTTTCCTGTCTGTAACGTTCTCAGGGATATCTATTGACCATTTATGAACTCTGTGAATCGCTTAGAAATCTGACTGTGCTGTGAAGTGTACTCGATTGCTGCACAGACTGCTGAAAAGGAAAATACAAGAGGCCGTGTATTAAAGGAAATCTCACGGCTGAGGTCCTGGGTGCTTTAGGATCACACTGTTAGACCAAAATGAGATAAAGGGCTCCTGTGCTTTTGAAGCATCTCTCAAAAAACAGGAGGACAGACAGAAATTTTGTCCTGGAAATTTGCTTGCACGATCATCCCCCCAGTCTGGTACTTTTTGCCTGTGTTTGTAGTCATTTCCAGGCAGAGCTGTTGTGAATAACTAAACTGAGACTGAAATCATGTTGCAAGCTACCAAAGAAAGCTTTTTTCCTCTATGGCCAGGGGTTCTATGCTGTGTTCAGATACAGAAAACCCTTAGCAGGCTCCTCTAGAGCAAACTTGGACGGACAGAGCTGCAGCAGAGGGAAGACTTTTCCGGTTAAAAACATGATTGTAATGGTGGGAAGCAGCTCCAGCTGACACAGTGGCTGCTGCAGATGGGACTGTGTAGCTCCCTCCAGTATTTTCCCTTTAAAGTGGAAGTTACCTCCTCGCCCAGAGTTGCACGAGTCCTGTCTTCGCCTGCTCCACCCTGCACCTGAGCTTCAGAGCAGTGGCCAGCACAGCTGGGCAACGGGCTTTGCAGGCTGATGAGAGGGGACATCAGCCCCAGACCCAGACCCAGCCAGGAGATATGGAAAGGATTGGGTCACTCTCCTATCATCTGCTTTTTGCTGCTCTCTGATGGGGTGTGGGAGGGAAAGCTGATGACAAGCCAAGCCTTTTACCTCGCTCCAGCTCACACTTTTCCTGCAGGCCATGTGTAATTTCAGTTTCAGCATTTGTGGGCCCTTGGGACCCAGGAGGTACAGATTCCCTTTTTGGTCCTGCTTCTGGATCACAGCAGGACTGTAAGAAGTCATTTCACAGACACCCGTCGTAGTTTCCCCATGCAGCGAATTTTGCAGGATTAGTTAGCTCACGCCTATCTCTCACCGCTATCTAAGGGGTGCTGAGCAACAGGTCTATCCAGGGACTAAGTAAAAGACCAAAGAAAGGTCCTTGTTACAAAATTAGATTCCTGGTTAGTGGCTTCTGACCTTTCCCATTTCTGGGACTGCAGTCCTTTTTTGTTTGCAATTTTGAGCAAGTCTGGAGCTGTCTGCAAGAAAAGAGGATCAGGGTTTATTTTTGCCTTTCCATGAAAGCTGTTGTAAGTCACAGAAAGGTTCTTCCAACATTAATAACGTTTTGTGGCTTCTGTCCTGGGGCATATTTAAGAAGGCTTGGTTTTCATAAGGTGGATAATAAGGTGAAAATTGTCTCCTACTATGATATCTCAAGTGTAGCCCTCCTCCCAGTTAGTACCAGAACTGTCCCCCCTGCTCCTGAGCATTAAATTCAACTGCTTAGACTTGTTAAAAACTCTAGGTTTAACTTCCTGCTTAAAGCTGTAATTTTAGATCCTCGGTGGTATAAATAGACACAAATTCACAATGTAGTTAAGCTGACTGACATTAGCTGGGAATAAGGCCTGACCATTTATTCCTTCACCTCTGTAGAACACAGACTCACACACATACCCACATGTACAATTTTACACACCGAGGCACTGGAAAGGTTTTTGGAACCTTATCTCCTGCAAACCCCAGAGCTTTCCTTCTACGGTGTAAATTGATCTGTAGGTTTATTGGTTAAATATATATATGATATAAAATGGCCATAACAAGAACTGTGTGCAGACCTTCAATGGCATTTTTACATGGCAGTTTGCAAGAACATGAAAGTCTGAAAATTGATGTGGTGATCCTTCCTTCTCCATGACTTTATGAACTCACTGTTTGGAGGAGGTTACTTTTTCTGGTTTGTTTTTTTTCATGTGTTTGCTTGTTTCCCCGCCCCCTGTTTATTTAAAATAAAATTTAAAAAAAATAATAATAAAAAAAAATAAAAAAGAATAATTAGGACCCAGCAAATGCTTTTGGAGTTAAAGGGGAAATCACCTCCCATAAGTCTGTCTCGAGTGACTCAGCTCTGTGTTGGGGATCTGCAGTGCAGAAACAAGGATAGGAATGTGTTTTTCAGCCATATCTCAAGGGACAGCTGCTTCCCACACAGCCCCAGAGATCCTCACACATAGCCAGCATCTCTCTGCTGTGGACAGGGGCCATGCTCATCCCTCATGGATGGGTTGGAGAGGCAGGAATCTGTAGGAGTTAGCACACATGGACGTGCCAGCTTCAGCATAGGCAGATCTTTTTTTGTTCACAGCTAGTGGAGGACCCATGATGTGGGATCAGCCATCATGGAATCAGCTGGGCACAGTGGTCTTGTGTCCATAGAGGACCATCCCAAAGGCTCATTCTACAGCTTGACTCCTGCAACTGGAGTTGTCGCCCCCAAAAAGGCTCTCTGGAAACGGTGGATGCTGCCTATCACATGTTATCATTGCCTTCTCCCCCTTGAGCTCTGTGTTTGGCAGCTCTTTGAAGCAGTCGGTCACTGCAGCCTGTATGTGCACGAAGCAGCTGGTCAGAAATGTCAAGGCTTTTCTTTTCCTCTCCCCCATGAAAAATTGCTATTAGACAAACTACTTCCCATGGAGAAATTTCTTTCTGTATGGACTTCCCTGGAGGAGGAGGGCGTACCCAGAATGCTGAATTGCTCATGAAGGATGCAAACATCTGATGAAGCTTAAATGGAGGAAAAAATCCCAAACATTCATTTTCACTGAACTTGATTGCTTGAGTGTGTTTTCTCACAGCAATAATGTATGATTAAACTTAAGTAGTTTCCATGACTTGATAAATCCTTTTCTAAGGGCCTGCTCTGCACTGGCTGCTCAGGGCATGAATTCCCAGTGCTGTCACCCCTGCCCCTTTCCAAGCTTTAAATCCCTTGTGGAGAAGAGCATTCAAGGGGATCGTCTGCATTAGGCTGGATTTGTAGGAAGCAGGCGAGAAAGGAGGGGGAATATTTTCACATTCTTTTGAAACATACGTTGGAAAATTTCCTTAGGAGAAAAAAGTGCTTATGCAGCTTTAGTTACTGTACATGTGCTTTGGATTGTGTGAAACCCTATCTGCTTTTTCTCAGCAGAGTCCCTATCCCCACGTGAGAGAAGCAGACAGAGAGGCAGACCAGCAGCCCCAGCCATGGGGACCTGCAGCAGAGCCCCTTCAAGATCCCGCAGACAGAAACCGAGACATTGACCCATCGCCTGCTTTTGTCTGTCCAGCAGAGCGAGAGGAAGAGGAGGAGGTACTCCTCTCTGGGCTCAGGCCCAAAGAACTTGCAAAAGCAAAATATTCAGGGCATAAAGTTTTTGCTAGAAAAGATGGTCGTGGCTTAGAAATGCCTCAGACTTTATCAAGGGGTGAGACTTTAGACTTTGCAGGTCTATTCCATTTCTTGATGCTGCTGCTGCAACTGGATGCTCCCTGCCAGTGGCAGAATGTACTTGGGATGGCAACCACAGGAGAAAGCATATTTGTACAGGAGGGCAGCAAAGGACTGATCAAACACTCAGAACTGGGTCTGATTAGTCTCAAGTCTCCAGTCCTGCTCTGTCCTGCGTGTTGGAGGTCTCACCTCCTGTCGAGAAGTTTTTGGGGCTAAATGCTCAGACCACTTCTTTTGTCTTTCCTGGGGATTAGAAGATTCCTTCCTCTTCTGTGCACATGTATGTCTTGAAAAAGAGTCCGGGGAAAAACATGATTGTAGGCATGTGTGAGGGCAGCCACACTACCACTGCAGACGCAAGCAAAAATGGCACCTTTTTGTTGTTCCTGGCAGGATCCAAGGGTGAAGGCAACTGTGAGAGCACTGAAAAGTCCTCTCGTGCTGTAATGGAAATGAAGTGCTGGAGAGAGCAAGGGGCAGCTTCCAGGAAACAACCAGACTGGCACTACGGTTTCTCCACTGCTCCTGCCCACTGAAATGTGTGTTCTCACAGAGGATTGGCATATGTGTGAGGAGGAGGAGACAGCTCCCTGAGAGGCAGTAAGGCAGGGAAAGCACTGGGAATGCGGATACCACAAAAACAAATCTGTTAATAATTACAGCCCAGCAGCAGCTGATTTTGAGGCTGGACTCTCGCCCTAAACAGGTATCTCAGGTACCCATGGTCTCATCTTGGCTGAAAGCTAGGCAGGGTCTTGTGGAGCTGCAACCTGGAGTCGGCTTCTAGTCTCCTGAATCAGCATTTCGAAAGCTAGACATGCTGAATTACCCGTCTTCCTTCCTCAAAGGTATGTGTGTACACGCAGATATAAAATACACATATAGCTGTGTGTTAGTACACACACTGCTGCTCCTGTGAAATGTCAGACAAAAAATAATTCAAAGGTTGCTTGTCCTGGTTCAAATGCTGTTAGGCTTCAGAAATTACACTCCCCTCCAGGAATGGATAAGAACTGACACAAAGCAGCAATAACCAAAAATTTCCCAGCTGTTGTGTCTGACCTTTTGAAAACAGGAATTCCTTGGTGCAGAGCCTGAAACCTTACTCTTCCCAGCTGGCATTGCCTGAGGGTGCTAGCATTAAAAGGATATATGAGAAAGGATTTATTGTCAGCAAGGTGCTTGTAGCAACAACCTATTTTTTTTTTTTAAAGACCTGAGTATAGAGGGATATTAGGAGGATGGGGATAACCATTGCTAAGTCTGGTTTTCTTCCCAAAACTGTGAACAGAGAGCTACTTGCAAGAAGCATATTATGCTCCAGAGTCCAAAGGCCCTACGATACTAGCAGAGGCAGCTCACACCTCTTCACGGTTTAGGCAAGTTGGCTGTAGTCAGAGCTAGAGAGACCCAAAGCAGAACAGATTCCTCTCCGGTGAGCACCAAGGTTGGCCTGTTTTACCTGAGTTTTCTCTGGGGACCTCAGTTCCCAAGGGCTGGTGAAACAAACACTGTGATGAAAGTAGGAATAGTCTGTGATTCCCTTAGCTGCTGTCAGAGCGTGTGTAGATTATTCTTAGAAATTCAGGGACTGGAATGGGAAGCAGATTTCACCATGAACTGTATCAAAAGTGAAAGCTGTTCTCTTATAAATTCCTGGTGCACAGGACCTGAGGCAGGGAGCAACCCTATGAAAGTGTCCCTGGCTGGGGCTGCAGGACCTATCTGGCAGCATGAGGGAGCTTTAAAATGTTCCACTGAGCCCCAGTCTGCCTTTCACAGGTCTTTGGTGTATGACTTGATGTGCTGAACCTTCAAGTCAAACACGCAAAAGCCCAAGGGGTTGATTACGTGGTATATCTCAACTTAAAAACATAAAAACCTACAGCTTTTAAAACACACATTTCCTCCAGCTTATAACACTACTGCAGCTATTCCCAGAGCAGTCAAAACCTAGAATTTTTTGACCCAGAAATTTTTCCTTCATGGCTTGTACATTGTCTCTAGCTGAAAATGTTGTTGGTAACAGGCCTTCAGTTGTGTGAAGGATGCTGCACAGATTTATGCTAAATTTCGTGCTTCCTCTAACAAAAGCAAATCTGTGGTAGCTCAGAGCTTTCCTCCTTTCAGCCTCCCCCCAGGCTGTCCACATCTTCTCTCCATCTGACAAGAGAAACATGGAGCTATTTCAGTGCAGATTCCTATTGTTCACAGAGTGCTTTGATGGTTGAAATCCAACTTTGTACTTGGAGTGCTTAATTAGGTACCAGCACAAACTCTGATTTATAGCACTATATATATCCATGTTCTACATTTTATTAATGCTGTGTGCATAATCATGCCTCTAAAGTCACATCCTTTCACTCTAAAGTCACATCCTTTCACTCAGAACTCTGCACATGAGGGTGAGTATTGAGATCTCGGTATTGTGATAAAATTTTGAATAATCAGAATTTCAAACAGTTGGAAATCACACTGATGTTTCTTCTACAAAGTGGTACTTTTAAAGGTTTCTTTCAATATATAGATGCCCAAAACAAAATTTGGTGCCAAACTCTTAGACTCGGTGAGCATTTTAAAATGAGATACATGTAAAACATGGCCTAGATAGAAATGGGAAAGAGACAAGTCATGGTTTGTCTCGGCTTTAACAACGATTAATTTGATTTTTTGGTAACAAATGCTGCAAATACAAAAGCCGTAAAGAGAGAGTTGAAAAGTGGCTAGTGGTTATTTTGGCTCTGATAAACCTGTTTTTTTGAGGTGAAGAGCATGTGCATTTCCTGTTGATTTCAAGAGGAGGACACTACCTCCAGGATTTCAACAGCATATGGTGCAAACAGTTAAATACGAATCATTCATCACGTAAGTCAGCGCTAAGAAAATGATCTCATATTTATTTATGTCCCTAGCCAAATTTGTACTCATTTCCTCTGTGAAAGGTAATACATTGCCTCGGCTAGAGTCTTCAGCATCAAGCTTTTAAACAACATGACACCCGCAATTCCTGTGGTGTTGCTTGTAGTCTAAAGAGGTCACGACTTCTTCAGCTGAGTGGACAGGAAGGGTTGCCACCATGGCTCCCACACACTGCCTTTTCAGCCCTGCCTTTTCCCAATGGCTGGTGGAGGCTCAAGATCACTAGTCTATTCCTTCTTACATGTGGCAGGAATAATATTTTATATTCCGTATTCTTCAGTATTTCTGGGGCCATGTTTCTCTGTGCCATGTTTCTTAAATTATCAAACTTTACAACTACAGCACTGGCCAGCCTGCATTTCCCTTCAGCTTTCTTCTTGCAGCAGGGAAGCCGAAGACCTGGTTTCATCCTTGCATCAGTAAAGTTAATCTGTAAATGGAATATAAAGAGCTAATCCAATTAACAGCAAAAAAAAATTGTAATCAATTGGCAAAAGCTATTAGCAGATCCATTGAATGAATAGGTTGTCTTTAACAGAGGCTTAAAATCATCTCCATTGCTTACCATCATTTTGTTTCTGAACATTAGTAACTCTTGCCTATAGCATGTGTGCAGTGTCCAATACTTATTTCTTGTTTAGCCATCCAGGGATTCATCATGGAGCTGGTAAGAAAGGTTCAGTAGTATATCAAACCCTAAGAGTAGTTTTTTCATATTTTTAGGTTCATCAGTATTTCCAGTAACTGGTAGGGCTGTGTAAGTGGAGACACAGTTGGTAATATTGTAATTATAGTTATATTCCATGATGTTTTATTTAAATCTACTTTTTTTCTTCCCCAGTCTAAGTAACGTTGCTATGTTATTTTTATGATGTAGACCTGTGGTTTCTAAAGTAAGGCCCGTGGAATCCTGTAGGCTGAGTGTCCCACAGCTAGTCCATCGGTTGTACTAAGCTGGAGGTTCAAAGAGGCTCCCCACTGGGTGGCATGAAGCGTTTTGTCCCACTACCACAGGGCTGGGCATGTCAGATGCATACCCTAGCATGTGGTGTGCTCTGCTGCTGCTCAGTAGTTACACACATACAAAAATTTAAACAGATTTCAGAACCACTTGCCTGCTACATTCTTGCTCTCAAAGGGATATGGCTTTGTCAGTATTTTACATAGAATTAACCCTAAGGCATGACCCTGGAGAAAGAAGTATTTCATTGCTTCAGAAAGAGCTAAAATCTGGTCCCAAAGCAATCAGAGATGGTTTTGCCATTGTTTGACGAAGTTGGAAGAGATTCAGAGCATCCCATGATGGCTGCTTTGGGTTATGGGAGTTATGATTATGGTTTCTGTTGCTGTTCTTTGAGTCACGGCTTGTTCCAGGTGCATAAAATTCATGAAGTCGTGGTTTTGCTGTATGAAATAGAGATGGGCTGGGGAAATGGAAGTGGATGGGCTGGGTACTCCAGGTGTGACTTCAGCCCATGGGGTAGAAGGGCTGTGTGGTATCTTTTATTTCCCCCACTGTGGAGCTAATCTGAAATTCTGAAAAGACCTTCCCCCTCTACAATAACTTGTACTTACTACAGAAAGACTTATTCATGGTGGTAGCAATGATGATTATGTTGGTGTCAACCCAACTGAAAGCCCCAAGACAGACATTTTTCCCTCCAGAGCTGCCAATGCAGCATTTCTGGGGGAGGATACGGTAAGAACAGTCATCCCTTACATTCAATTAGTTGACACACTGTGCTTTTAGAAGCAGAGTCTGTCCATGGATGAAGCTATGGCACCCATCTGCACAGTCACTTTTGTACACCTTTTAAAGAGATGTTCATACATGGGTTTCACTAGAAGTAGATAATTCTTTCCAACAGTGTGAGACTCCAAGGGAAGTTTTCATAAACCACCTGGGCTGGAACTGGCTGAGTTGGGAAGCTGGCACTATGAAATTTGTAAGACTATTCCCACTCCCTATTCCTAGACTTCTTTGTATGTAAAGTGAGTGTTTATGTGCAGAAAAAAAAATATGTAAAAAAAGCTTAAGGAGTCCAGGGGATAATTTGTTTTCATTAAACAACTCATGAAGCAAAGGACACCAATGAAAACCAGGAATTCTCTTTAAATCACAAAGTCTATTAAAACCTGTTTTTTTTCTGGTGCACTGAGTGCCAGCCCCATGACAGAGGAGAGGTGTGAGGTGAGGCCGCATGGGTTGTATGTACACCTCCAATCAGGCAGAAAAGAAACCACAGTTCCTTTTGAAGTCTGGCATGGGGCTGGTTCTCTCCGCTAGCCCATACAGGGCTAGGGCTGACTTCAGGGTGGAGGTACGGGGCCATGGGTAAGTTGCCATCAAAGCTTTTGTCCATCCCTGTCACAATAGGCAAACATCTCACTGGTTTTAACATGATCACCTTCCTCAAACCCTATATTTCAGTGTGGAAACTGCAGTGGATGCTATCTTATCTCTGGACACATGGGGAACTTGCTATAAGGACCGAAGTTGGGTCTCCCAAGCTCCAGGCTCCCACTCAGATCACCAGACAGTTCCAAACCTCTTCCTCCACAGCTGCTGATGTGGGAAAAACCGTGGCTATAATCTGGTGCTAAATCTCTTCAGATCAAATAGCTTTACTCTTAACAAAATAATCCTATAGAATGACTTGGCTCTCAGCTAAGAGCAGGAGGAAGATCTGGGCAGTGTGTTACAGTCAGGGCACAGCACCAGGAAATCGAGCTTTATTATGTGTGCTCTGGCAAAGGAGTGCACACAAAGTGATGTTTATGGCATTCGCACCACCATTCTGTCTCTTAATTCTTAATCCTTTGCCCATCACAGTATGGTTGGGGGGTTTTCTTAGGGGAAAACAAGGCTAATTTCTAGGCTTACTGTTCAGAGAAAAAAAATCTGGCTGTGAAGTTTTCCTCCTTTCTCTTTTTAAACTGCCAGATGAGCTGATTGCTCCTCCCTCCTGTCTCTGTTCACTTTTGGAATGAGCCTGTCAGGTGGCCATGAACCAGGCGCATCAAGGTTAGGTTCATCACCAAAGCAGCTCGAACCCCTGGCACCCACTTTTCCTTTTCTGCTTGGCTCCATGGTCCTGAGGCCAGGACCATCAACGTGCCTTCTGTTTGGACTCAGGGCAGAACAGAAGTGGTTTTGTGCATCATCACTGCTGCCCAGACTCACAGAGTAACAGACAAAAGCGTTACTTTGAGGCCAGGTTGCCTGCTACATAGCAGCATGTTAATAAAACTGTGGATTAGCAACCTAGCATTAAAAACAGTATTATATATTTTCCCCCAGCTGTGGGAACCTGCAAGTAATAATGAAAGTCTGAAGCCATGGCTTCGGTTCCTTTTGAATTGAAAGGTTAGATACCAGACCGTAAGTCAAGAGGTTTGGTGGCTGGTCTATAGCTATACTGTAAATCTTTTTCCATTTCCTCTGGCCATATCTGGAAAAAAAAAGAGCTGGAGTCATGATCCAATGCAAAATCCCCAGCTGCTGTCAGGTTGCTGGCGTACTTCTTTGCCTCGGGGAAAATCTGTTACATTGGTGAATTCCCAGATTTTATTTTAGGGTATCATACTACTGATAATCAGGGGACCTGTCTGTATTAACACTTGTGATTTTCATAAGAACAACAGCGGTGCTTACTGAACCTTCAATTAGCTTTGTGAAGTGTTTTTCTGAGCGTGGCCAAGCGGGTGCATAAATAGCAGGTTGGTAATTTACAGTAAAAAAATTTCTGAGAGGCTTTTCAGGAGAAAATGAGGAGATGCTTTCAATATGTGCAGTTCTCAGACAGCTAGAGACATCCATATTTCAGACATAGTGCAGATATCCAATAAAGCAAAATAGAACTCTCCTTAACTTTAGAGCTACAAATGACACATTCATAATTGAAGCTCCAGGAACAAGAGCTTTGTGGTTCAGTCCTACGCATTTAACACTTCTCAGCCTCTGTGTAAGCTTGAACTTTCAATTCATTCAACACATTGATGTTAAACATCATTGAAGCCACCAGGTCTCTCTCCAACAGATTTCCTATAAAAATTATTTATTTTACAGGATCTCTCTGTTCCCAAATATATAGTTGTTTAAAATTGCTGAAAAACATTTGGCTAGGCTTCTTCAGAACTGGACCTTTGCTCACTCACAAGGTTCATGAACCTTCACAACTCTCTAGGTGAACTTAGCCTGACTTCCTAACGTATAACCAAATCCCAGTCCAGGTCAGTCTCATTTGGTTTCATGTTTCACTACAGACATTTTTTTACAGCTCAAGTTTTAAAGACCTGAGCGTGGGACAGATACAGGGCTCCCACAAACATAGACAATAGCCATGATAAAAGTTGTGCCTCTCATTTGTTGTATGTGATGATAAAATGTATTTCCCTGGCGCAAAATCCCGGTGTAACAGTGATGTGAATTAGTAGCAAAGCAGAAATAGAAGAGGAGAGTTTACTGTTCATATGCTAAAACAATTCCACCGATGTTTGACTTACTCCAAACCTCTGTTTGGTCTAAGGCATTGCAAGTTTGCAAAAGTACCCAAAATGTTGAGGGAAGCAGCTCAGTTTGTTCTGAATTGACCACAAAAGGGCAAAGGCATCAACTGGAAATGCACACTATAATGCATAGTATATGAAGTCTGCCAAAAAGTCTGAATTAGACAATTCTCTCATGCTATTTCCTTATAAGAGCCCAAATAGGCGGTGCTTTATGTCAAGAAGCATGAGTCAATTCTCAGAGGAGGATGCTTGAATGGAAAACAGATTGAAGGAGGACTCGGCAGGCTGTGCTGCTGCAGGTCCTGTCCCTTGAAGTGAAAAGCAGAGGAAGGGAGGAAAAATGTGATTGGTAACAAATGATGTGATGGCAGAGTGTCAATCACAGCGGAATTTCATTCTGGCCCCATATTACAGCGGTGCTGGGAGCGCTACTCCAGTGAAGGCTGCGTCAGCACTTTGTTTAGCTTATATACCAATTTATTATCTGCCCTTTGGGCTGAGGCTGATTTTTCTAGGAGTTAACCTGGCAACAGTTCTCTTCATATATTTTCAGCTAGTATTGTAGCTCAAGAGTTGTTTAACCTCTCACCCCTGCAGCCTCAGTCCCAGTTTATCCTACTACGGCACAACTTGCTTGGAGTGGCCGGGGTTCTAAGCCTGAAATCCAGGCTCTGCATCTAAGACAAGGGTTTGTGCAGAGCTCCGCCATCCTTGGAAAACACCTGCACCCTGTGCCTGTCCTGTCCTCAGGCTGAAATTCCTTTGGTGGCTGATAGCACCGGTGGGTATCTGGGGGCAGTTTTCAACTAGTTTGAATATGTGCATCGTGTGTGCCAAGGGCAGTGATTTACAATTGCAAGCAGTGAAATTGTCCTACCTAATTAGTTGCTGCCTGTCCGAAAAGCTGGAATAAATGCATCTTCTTCATCCAATTCTGTGGTGAAGTAAAATGCAATAGCTTAAAATCCCCCATCTTTGTAATGGGACGTGAGTGCAGTCAGCTCGCTTGGTGGGTGATGGCTCGTTAACCCGTGATAACTTGATCAGACCAAGCTGAAGGAACAAATAGCAATAAATTGCTAGAATGAGATGCTGCTCCCCCAGAAGCTCTGGTGTTGCTTAGACAGGAAACTGCAGAACTACTTGCTGTAGTGTGAAGCTTCTTGCTTAAATCAGTGTCTGTGCCTGAAGTCTGGAGCATGGTAAATACGTCACCAGTTCTTAAAACATCTCCTGGGACCCATATACCAGGAAGCCCAACTTCTATGTCGGACATGCTGGCAGAAATTTTAGAATTAGTAGGCACTTGGATAGAACTGAGAGATTGGGGAGGAGTTAGTGTGGCATTTGTAGGGAGAAATCACACTTCACAAATCTATTACAACTATTTGAAGTGTCAAACAACCCTTAGCTAAGGCTGAGCTGGCTGACAGAGTAAGAAGGCTTTTAACAAGACTCCTCACCATTAGGGAAAGACTTTTCAACAGTTACAAACTTGTAACAATACAAAAAAAAAAAAAAAAGGACAGGAGGAAATCTTCAGAATTTAGTGAAGTGTTTTACAAACACTCGGGAGCATGGCAGGGAAAGTGATCATGTTTGCTATACATAATACATAATTATTTAGAACTAAAGCTGATTCCAGAGAGATGCAGAAGGATCTCCCCATACTGAGGGGATATTCCATGACATGGTAGACAAGATCTGATTTTGCCAAACACAAGGTAAAGCACATAGGGACCCCCAACCACAAGATTGGCCTGTGCAAACATCAGCTCGGTGTTCACCAGAGACCAAAAGGGAGGACTTAGCACAGACAAAAAGCAAACAGCACAGAAAACACTCTTTGTGATTATATAACTCCCTGATGCAGGGATTCTGTGTGCAGCCCTATTCACCTTGTCTCGTGAAGGATGAGACACGGAGGAAGAAAACAAGTAAAGGAAGAGATATGATAGAGAGCTTTCAATCACACGTGGTAGGGAGAATACAGCATAGAAACTCCTTGTCAGAAACTGAGAATGTAAGAGGGTTCAGCATAGCGCAGGTCAGGTTCAGGGAGGAGAAGTCCATCCATGCCCTGGCCCACTGGTGGCTGCAAGGAGGAGGGCATGCCAAAGAAAAGACCCTTGCAGGCTCACCTCTTCTTGCTCTCACTCCTCAGCTACAGCCACCGTACTAGGTTTGATGGGCCTTTCATTTGACTTCAGAAAGAGCTGTTCCTATTATACTTCTACCCTGTGCTGTATCTTTAGCTGCCATTAGGGTCTACTCAAATGCTGTTTTCTAGCTGGAGACTTTAGGATGCTGGCCTGCTCCAGCAGCTTGCCATGTCCGTCTCCTAAAGATAATCCTCTCCTTTTCCAGCACAGATTGCCCTTGGTCCTTCCCAGCCAAAGCCACACGTGTTAGTGAAGTCTTTTTATGTGAAGTGCTTAAGCTGAAGGACCATACTTGCACTGCAATGCTTTTTGGAATCAGCAAGCAGCCTCTGCAAAAAGGAAGGTGACGAAAAGCCCAGAGCACTGATGCCTTTTTATGCACAGCTATGGGATGGAAGAGACTTCCCAGGAATAGGTGTAGGAACCTGCATTTGTTTATAAATCAATACACCTCTTGTCTGGAAGCTCCCATTCTGGTAAAGAATCTGGGATCTATTTAAATCACAAAAATCCTTTCAAGCTAGGTAAGGTAAACTACCCTTGTTCTTAAGTGCAACAGTTCAAACTCTGGTCCAAGATATTGGTAGGAAGCTTCCTCAGAAATCCTAAACTCTAGTGGCGGGAGAACGAATGCCATCAACTGAGGGTGATTGTTTCTAGAGCAATTGTGACCGGTCTCACTGTCTTGCCAACAAGGCAGGCAGTAGATTCTGAAAGGAGATCTGGCCAAATAAAATAGTATTTGTTGATGAGGGAGAGGTTGTAATGAGGGCGGAAGTACTACTGAAACACACAACCAAAGGAGACGACAATCTTTCTGCTGGAATTTGAACTATTTGTGTTCTGTAACCCACACCAACGTTCACAGCAGCTCAGCTGTGTCCCTACGTACCTCTCAAGTCTGTCACAGTTACTATTTTACAGAGATTTTCTAGTCCTTTTAACAGAGGTGTTTAGCTTTTCCAAAGAAAAACATACAAAATTTCACCGTAAGTGACCAAAGTCCTGAAATGCAAGGTTAAATGGCCACAAGTGAGGGACCTAGTTTCCCGAAAGCAGGTGCTTCAAGGCTGCAAAGGAGAGACACCCAAATTATGAGTTAAGTTGGAGCACTGAAGCTGCACGTGGGAAGATATCCAGTGATTGTTGGAAAATAGCTTGTCTTGGTCACTGACCAGGATGATTGCATGTTAAAGTTATTGCTCTTCCCAGATATCCACCATGTACTACGAGTCAGTGGCCAAAATCAATTAGGAGCAATCACATTACACCACAGAAGGCAAATAGACTGTCAATCTTTCATTGAGCAACAGTATTGCTTATTAGCTTATTGAAGATGTAATAGGAATAGCAATGGGTGAATAGTTCATGACAGATTATTTATGCATCGGGTTTCTTCCCGGTCTGTTTGCAAATTGACCTTGACTTTCCCTGACAAATTCATATTTCAGAACTACTTGGTAACCAATTTCAGTGGCACAGCTCATTTGAGAAGGCTCCATTTCAACCTTCTGAAAAGAGGGGTGGTTTTTAATGGCTCTTAATTCTTTCCAACCAAAGGTTTCAAGGGGGCCTGTGTTGTGATGGAGGTATTTTATGGAAGCAGTATGGTAAAATACAGAGGGACCCAGCAGGCGAGTGCCAAGAGCAGAACCCTCTACTGCCTTCTTTTGAGCTTAGTGCTTTAGACTCTGACCTTGGTATCTACAGCCATGTGCAAAACCTGATGACATCCCCAAGTGCTTTTCCGCTGACCCCCTACAGGTTTTGGTTCAATGCTGGATCTCCTGGCTCCTCCGTCTGTGATATCACAGCCTGCTTTCGTACAAATGAAGGGTAAGGTCACACATTCAGGCCCCCAGGTCTGAAAACGCTGAGGTCAAAACTCATTTCAGTCAGGGGAAATAGAGCAGAAAAGTATTTGGCCCTACTCAGAGACAAGGGAGAGAAGAGGATGAGCTGGGCAAAAGCCCACATGTGACTGAACAGAAAGCATCTGATGTTTCGCAGGCGCTGGGAAGGAATGCTTCGTGAGACGCAAGGCGCAGCCCAGGCTGGACGAGCTGTTACAGCTCTTGCGTCAGGCTTCAGAATAAAAGCCCAGCTCTCCTGAGAAAGCCATGTGTTCACACAGAAGGCACGGAAACAAACCTCATCTCCTAAAGCCTGCTTGGGTGTTCAAGACTTGAGCATGATAACAGGTTTCCTCGGCCTGTGCAGCTGGGATCTGCAATGCTGAGAAGCAACAAGCTTTTCCTGATGCCTAAGGAAAAAACAGCTCAGAGATGCTTCCAGCATGGGTAGCACTGGGACCACTGGTGGTCTGGGGAAATTACAGACTAGGCACTGCCACTTTTGCATTTTCTAGAGTGTCCCAGTTTGGGGTTATTTTCATGAAAGTCTCACTGCATTTGAAGAGCTCTAATTATCTCTTCCAGTGATGGAAAGGACCACCAGACTGTCTGTAGGACATAGAAAGTTCAGGGTCACCCTGACCCAAGCCCTGAGTCAGATTACCCAAAAAGTGTCTGTCTCCATGTGATTGCCCTGGTCCAGCACTGAACAGGGGCACAGGACAGTCCCAGACAGGCAAATTCCAAAAATGCAAGGCTTCTGAGACACTTTCTGAGGTAACTATGTAAAAGTGCTTCTGCACTTTGGGCCAAAGCTGTGAAGAGCAGGAATCTGGCTGAGAGTACCTGCCCTGGCTGCTAATTGAGTAATTAATTCAGCTGTCCTGGCTGCTAAATGAGTATTTGATTCAGCTGCACTGGTCCAACCCTTCCCAACATCTCTGGTCCACCATGCACCTGGGCAGCTCTTATTATACATTGAGATCTGCACCCTTATACTTGGATCCCATCTGTTCCCAGGGGCAGAGGGAGGAAATTAGTGTCCCCAGTGAAACAGTCACTGGCAATTGCACATGTTTTGCTGGGACACTAGGATTTATAACAGGTATTTATCATTTTATGATGTTGGTTTTTCTTCTCCTGTGTAGGGGCTCAGCAGCTGATATGCAAATATTTAACTTTTTTTTTTCCCTGCCATTCTTTGCCAGCCAGAGTCTTCAGCCTGGCAGCAGGTTGTTGGTAACCAAGGGGCAAATATCCTAATTGGGTACTTGGGTGATATAATGAGGAGGCTGCTCAGGAGGTTACGTGATGGAGGTCTGGAACTGATAATGTTATTGTGAGAAAAAAAAAAAAAAGGCAATTTTGGCAGAGGTGTTTGGGTGACTAAGGGGTCTTGGAGCACTGGACTTGACCCCAGTGCTTGAGTGATGAGACTGAGGTGTGCAGACATGTATGATGGCTTCTGGGGTTTTGTCTGTTTGTGTCTCATTTAGTCCCTGCACTTGACAAAGTTAGTATGTGGCTTTGTATGGGACAGTTTTCATGTGTCTTCCACACAAAGGTGCAGCATTGGTCAAATTAGATGATCTCTAGAGGGTCCCTTCCAACTCTGACAGTTCCCTGACAATGAAGTCAAGTAAGCACTAGCTAAAGTAAACACTGGCTAAAGACTGCTGTGATAGATGTTGATGATAGCCAGCCACCAGGAGATGAGAATATTTTCTGAAAGGGAAATTTTCCAGCAGGATTTAAGAGTAAATAAAAGCAGCCCTTGAACTCCCAAATCCTACAAACCTCTGAGCTCAGTGAGAGAGAAAAGCAAGCCCACGTATATTGTGGTGACAAATCGGATATAGGGAGATGGAAGAAGTTGTTCATACTGGCAAGTCCTTTGAGGGCATGTAGATTGCCCAAGCTTTCTTTATAAAAAATAAACAAGCTTCTTAGGCTTTTTTTTAAAAAAGAGGCATCACAGCTGTTTTTGCAGGGAGTTTCTCTGTCAGGAAGTAATAAGATCTTGCTGCCTGATTGATAAAACACACAGGCTTGAAGTAAAGAGGTTTCATCTGTTGCAGTCTTCAGGGCATCACTGTCCTCTGTAATATTAAAAAAAAAAAAAATCACTCTCTCTGCTGACTCATGCTCTGCTCTCTGGAAACTGTAGCCCTCTTGGCAATCCCCTTCCTTTCCATCTTCCACCCCTGGCATTTTTTTCCCTTGACAGCAGTTTTTCTGGTTTTTTGTTGTTGTTGTTGTTTTGCTTTTTTTTAAACTCAAACTACATCCAAAAGAGTATAGCTTGTGGAAGGCAGTGTTATGTCTCCTCTAATCCTATTGGGAACAGATGGAAGATTACAGAAAAGCATGCCAATGTGGCTGGAAAAGATGCTGCAGTATCTATAGCTGCCCGTGTACTGGTGTCTTGCACACATCTAGCCATATGTGAGGCAGACTTGGATGTTTTTTCCCAAATTACTCCTGTAAAGCAACTTGAAAAGAGAATAGGGTAAGGATTGCGAGTGTTTCAAAACTACTTTAAGTTCAAAGCTTTCTGGAAAACAATACCATTTAAAACATTCAGTTGCTGGTTTTCCTAAACAATACTATTTTGGAGTGGGTTTTTTTTCCTATTGATCTGATGTTTTCGCTTGTGATGTGTTTGTAAGATGAAGGCTAATCTGCTCTAACAGTTGCCAAATGAAGACTTCTGATCTTTTCCCCCTTTGAAAGTTTTTTCTTTTTCTGTGTTCTCAGCGTGAACTGATGTGGAAAGTGCTTTGAGAACCCTTGGAATGTGGTTTGCTCAGGGCAGAAAAGAGTTTCAGAAACAAGTTGTGCCTCCAGAGTCCTCGTATCCATCATCTCTTTTCAGCCTGTTCTTCAATGACTGCTCTTTCCAAAATAGCCAACCCCTCAGCTGTCAGGAGTTCTCAGTCTGACTTGGTGACCTCAAGCATCTCTGCTGAGAAGCAGCAGGGTGGATGAGTGGTGGTGGAAGACGCTTAAACACGTAACATTATTAATGTTTGGAGGACTGACTTGGTTGTTGTTTGTTTTGGTTTTGTTTTTTTAAAAGAAAAAAAAACAAAAGCAACCAAAACAAACAAGGAAGACACAATAATACTTAACTTACCATTTTAATTTTACTATGACTGCTCTGCCCTTTTTGAGATTCTTCTTACTCATCACCTAGTTGTTGCTTAGCATCCAGTACTTATGACAGTTTCAAGTTGATTCCCCCTGCCTTTAAACCCCCTTTTCCCAGTTCATTGTTGTCGTCACTGTGATTATTGTTATAATAATTGCAATTATTATTTTCATAATCAGAATGACAGACCATCTGGGTAATCTTGGCTTTTGCTATCATAGTGATTAGTTCATAGAGCTGAGTCAAAAGCATAATGTGTATTGGGAATTGGAGGAGAAGAAAGATACAATCCTATGTTTTTCCCAGGAACAGCAGGTCAAATGTGACTATGTGTTGGCCACTCTCATGCTGTTACTAAGTTTTTCTGTATCTGTTGCATACCTACCCATACTTTTCATTTTCCCATTCTGTTTGCTAGCACAGAGTGCTGTAACTACTTGAGATTCTGAGGGCTGGATGTTGAGTTGTTTTATTTCTTTAACAAAAGAAAAGCTTTGTCCTCAGTGTTGCAGAGAAAGTCATGACAAATGCAAAAGCAAATTAGATACATTCAGTTGTGTGATTAGGCTGAAAAAATCAATGCCTTTAAAGCCTAGTGTTGCCAATATAAAGTCCTTCACATATTTTCTTCTAATAATGGCTAGAGACTGTTAAATCAGTAAATAGTCTGCTCAACTCAAGCTTCTGCTTGCTTACTTGACTACTGTGAGTTTATCATGTTAGAAGTGTGGTGAGTCCATGAATTCAGCTGAAAAGAGGCAAGTGATATTTTCCATGGAATTTTGGAGAGTAAAGTGCTAAAATATCTACTGAAAAGCCAATTGCAAATGTTCACACATGCAGTAACTTGCTTCTAGTAGTTTTCTGAAATGATCCTTTGGCTGGAAATTATAGGATCACAGAATTGTGAGAGTTGGAAGGGACCCCTAGAGATCATCTAGTCCAACTCCTCTGCTAAAGCAGGATTGTCTAGAGCATATTACTCAGGACTGCATCCAGGCAGGTCTTGCCCCCTTCTCTGGAGATCTTCTCCACACCCTCCCTGGGCAGCCTGTTCCAGGGCTCTGTCACCCTCACCATAAAGAAGTTTTTCCTTATATTTAAATGAAACTTCCGATGTTCTACCTTGCACCTGTTTTCCCTTGTCCTGTCACTGGAAACCACTGAAATGAGTCCAGCTCCATCCTCCTTCAACCCACCCTTCAGAATCTTATAAGCATTAATAAGGTCTCTCCTCAACCTTTTCTTCTCCAGGCTAAAGAGTCCCAGCTCTCTCAGCCTTTCCTCATAAGGGAGATGCTCTAATCCCTTAATCATTTTTGTTGCCCTACACTGGACTCTCTCCAGTAGTTCCCTGTCTCTCTTGAACTGGGGAGCCCAGAAATGGATGCAGCATTCCAGCTGTGGCCTCACCTGTGGAGAGCAGAGAGGGGAGAATGACCTCCCTCAACCTACTGGCCACACTCTTCCCTGTGCAGCCCAGAATTCCGTTGTCCCTCTTGGCAACAAGGGCACCCTGCTGCCTCGTGGACAGTTTACTCTCTACCCCAGATCCTTCTCCTCAGAAACACTTTCCAGCAGGTTCTGCCCCTAACCTATATTGGTGCCTGGAATTCTTCCTCCTCAGATGCAGGACCCTACACCTGTGCTTGTGGAACCTCATTAGGTTCTTCTCTGCCCAGCTCTCCAGCCTGTCCCGGTAGCACTGGATAATGGCACAGCCCTCTGGAGTGTCTGACAACCCTCCTAGTTTGGTATCATCAGCGAACTTCCTGAGGATATACTCAGTCCCCTTGTCCAGATCATTGAGTATGTTGAACAAGACTGGACCAAGTATTGTGTATTTCTTGTACAAAGCTCAGTATAGACCAATTCGTCTCTTAGTGCAGCTGAAGTAATAACAGTGGGGTGAGTTTAGGGGTTTTGTGGGGATGTTGGGAGTTTCTTGGATGTTATTTTTTTTCTGTGGCGGTTGAGATTTGTGATGCTATAGGCCTGTTTGGCTTTTTTCTTCATCTGCTTGTGCTTAGCTTGGTAGCTAAATTTGCATCCTAATAAAAAGAAGGAAAACCAGCAAGAAGCACTTTACTGAAGCTGTATCTTTTGCCTCATCTCAGAAAGGTTTCTCGTGAGAAATTTGAAAGAAAAACAAAGTGGACCAGAACTGCAGTTTACAACCTGGTCATCCATAAACTAATCAACAGAATTATTCCAGTTCATTCAGGTTTGGACAGTTGAGATTCTGGCTACAGATCTCCCAGGTCTACAGCGGCAGCAACCAACCAACCCCCTTCAGCATTCATCCTGCCTGGGAAATGACACTTCTTCAGTTTAAGACACTGCTACTCGTTTGGCCGAGGAGCAGCCACACGAGCTTGGGCTCTCTCTATACAAAACAGTGGGCTGCTTATAACCATTTTAAGGGAGCCAGCTTTATGGGACACTGAAATGGACTGAGTGAGAGTAGAACCATCTCTTAAATCTCTGTATCCTGTCAGACTGGGCTGTCTTAGGCTGGTTTTACTGGAGACAGAAAGGCAAAATTGCCATCCTCTTCTCCAAAACTTGGGTGCACCAAGCACATGTGTAGGAGTCCATGATGCACTGCTATCACAGCCTCCCAGGAAAGTCACTATTTTTGCATGACCTAGAGCATTTACCATCTGCCTGTGTTTGTTCCCTCGTGCTGGGACATGAGTGTTTGAGGGCAGGCACCATATTGTTTTGTTCTGTTTCATACAATACTTGGCAAAGAGGAATAAGAAGGGCGTCCTGGCTGTCTACCAGGTCTCCAAAGTGCTAAAATAATACTAACCCTGTAATAAGTCTAAGATTTTTCTTATTGTCTGACACTCCACAGCTTATTTTGGCTCCGGGAATCTGTGAATTTGGACAAAAAATGTAAAAACTTCTCAATGTGGAGCAAATGAGAGCACCCATCTTCAGTCTGTTTAGCAAGGCACAAGTATGAATCACTGCTTCTTGGTGAGAAGAACACAGAATTTCCTGGAAACAAATTCAGGCCTTGACAGAGCTGTTTGATCTTCAATTGATGTTTTGTTTTTGTTTTCTAAGCAGCAATAACATCCTTTTAAGCTATAAACAGGCCATTTTCCCTTGTCCTTGAAGTGAGTCATTAATTATGCATAGCCAGTAATTAATTCATGTTATTAATTAATTAAAGGACCCATATTTGTTTTATCTACTATGTTCTTTCTAGTAGTGCATTCATATTAATAGTCTCTCAATATACAATTCTCTTTGCCCTGCTCGGGAGCAGCTCTCCCTGAAGCCTGGTACAGCACCTGTGCCTGGGATGTAATGAAATGCAGCCATCAAGCTTACCCAGCGGTGAGATAAGCAAAATAATTCATCTTGTATGACAAAGAGAAGCCCCGAAGGCTGGGTTCACAAGAGGGGGCCTTGTTTCTTTCTTGAAGGCTGGACCCCTGCCTGCCCTGCTCACCATGAGCCATGCTGTGATTTTGGGATGGGAATTTTGGTGCCAAGTTTATGGCCTGAAACTTTTGACAATTCCTTTGTCATGTTTGGTGGCTAAATAAATGATTTGTCCAATTAATTACCAAGAAGATATTTCTGACTGGGGCTGGGGACAGTTTATTGTGAAAAGTTTATGTGAATATTTCAAGCTGCTAAAAGAGGACACAACACTTCATTTGTCCTCAAATAAAATAGACCTTATTCTTTGGAGAGGTTCCTGGTAAACAAGTAGGGGAAAAACAAAAGCCAAGCCAGCTTAAGAGTGCCTGTTGTCTTTCTAGAAAGGCAATTCAGTGCATAGCTTGGTCTCCTTGTGCTTGGCTCTTGCCTCTTCCCTCAATGACCTGTTGATACGTGCCCTGAATCAGGTGCCATGGTTTGTCCTCTGAACTAAGTTTCAGTAACCTGGTAGTAGTGATAAACAAGATGGGCTACACAAACAGCAAGTATAGGAACTTCCAGGAACATGGTGGTGGAAGCATCTCTGTTGAGTGACATTAAAACCCACAGAGCTGCTAATCCTAGCTGGACATGAGTGAGAGATTTTGGCAGGTCTCTCTGCCTGCCTCCAGGTAGCATGATAAACACACAGAGAGGATGAATGATAAGCTGCTCACGGATAAGGCTAATTCCCAGCCCCTCAACCCAGCTCCTGCTCTGAGACAGGAGATCTGTAACCTCATAAAACACCGTGTAACAGAGCTGGGTGCCCTCACTTCTCGCAGCAGTGCATAGTTGAGATCTGGTGAGTGCTTGACTGTGGGATGTCTCATATTTGAGGATAATGCATTAGTTTTCTCTTGTGGTGTTCTTTTGTTTCAACCCTTGCCCACTTGTTCATGTAACACAATTATTTCCCCTAGATAAGTTCAGGTTGGGAAATACATGCTTTTACATTTATGTATACACTTGTTTGTTTTCTTTCTTTGGACTAATCTCTCCTCTTTCTTTCTCCCAGTGTCCCTGAAATGGAAGTATTTGGGTTTCTTTCTCGACTATAGCCTTTATGTTGAGACCTCCTTAACTCTGTGTTTTAAGGAGTGGTACTTCAAGATTCATCAGGCCACAGAAACTTGTCAAAATCCCACTTGTGTCACCAGCATTTTAGTGCTCTGTGTGTGGCTTGCTCTTCACAGAGCATTATGCAGTGTTCCTGTGGCCATGACAAGTTTTGTTGTCCAGGGTCACATCTGGCCCCCACACAGCCATCCTGGTGTGGTTCACTGAATAACGATGGGGGCTGTGGGATGTGTTGAGCTGCTGCTTGTGTTGGCAGGGAGTGGTAGTAGGAGGGCAGTGCCCTGCTCCAAACCTCCCTGCCTGGCTCCTCTCTGTCTGATCTGGACCTTCTTGGCCCCTTCTTGTTTATTATACTGAAAAATATAGCGGGTTGATTTGTTTTGTGATGTGTGTTTTATTTTGGGTGGGGGTTTTTTTCCTGTTCTACGTGACCAAGAGTGATCTGATTCTAGTGCTGTAGGTGATGGGCTAAAACAGAGCTCCCATCTCCCTTGCTGCCAGTTTCTGAAGGATTTGCTATGTGCAGGTGTACTGCGTATCAGATAAATCCATCCAGTGCAAACATGAAAATCTCCGTTTTTTTCCCCACTTTTCTAGTGTGTCTCCCCTGGCCCTTTATAACCACAGATCTTTTGAGGCTTTGCTAAATGTGATGCAAGCTCTGCATTGTCAGCCCTCTGTGACACATATCTGAATGAAATGCTTGCTCAGATGTCCACTGGGTCTTTTTTGTTGTTAGGTTTTGGAGTAGGTTTCTTTAATATATGCTCCAAGAACTGACAGGCTGAAAGAATTAAGATGTGGCTGTTTGTCACTGTGCACGACTTGTGTTGTCCTTGGTAGGACTCAAGGAGTGAAGTCTTCCTTCCCCGTACCTCCCACTGAAAGATCCAGCCTTTGCACCAGGACATGCAGCCCTGCAGAGATGTTTGGATGGGATTAGTGAGGGGGCTGTCCCTGGGACAGTGCCTGGTCGGGCTGTGGTGGGCAAGCACTGGGAGGTGGCTGGGACCAGAGGAAGTTTTTGTTAGGCAGGAAAAACTGTGGGGCTGAGTGGGAGAGCAGTCCAAGCAGACTTGAGACTCTACCAACTGCTAGCTATGGAAATCCTGCTGATAGGTGGCTATCAGCCCATCCTGCCTGAGGCCAGCTTCCCTGCAGGCATGAGTCCTCCTTCCTGCTTGTGGCCCCAAGCACGCTCAACTCCCAAGAGATCTTGATTGCAGCTTGGCCCTGTAGGCAAGAAGATTACACCAGCATCAGCTGCTGTCATGATTCATTCCCCAGTGCTTTTCCACATGCTTGAAATGTGTTTAGTAGGTAAGGGAGAGCTGGCAACTGTCACAATTTGCAAAGCAAAAAGACACCCTCTACTCTGTGTAGGTCCTTCTAGTTAATTTGACTCAGTTCCCCGTGGACTTAGCAAGCTATGTCAGCATCTCTTTGTCTTCTTCCTGGCTTTAAACCCACCCTGTGAAATGTTAATGCTGGCTTTACTACCTGAGTGTGGGATCATGCTGGCCAAAAGGGTCAAGGCATTGAAAGCACTAGAGAGAGCTTCTATAGCCCCAGAGGTCCAAAGGCCACTAACTTTCCTCTGTGTGGGATGGAGGAGTATTTGAGGGAATTGAAGAGCTGTGTGTTTGGGATGTTTTTTTCTGCTGCTGTCTCACATGTCTCTTGGCAGAGATACCAAGCCGCTTGAGCAGAGGTTGTGACCTAGCTGTCTTCTTTAAGAGGTGTGTATAGCACCAAACTTGACCTCTGATTATGAGTCCTTGAATGCAGAAGTCCTGGGAGTTGCCCAGTGGTTACCAATTCCCTTTCTCAGCTGCAGGTCCTTCTTCCACCCTCCTCCCTGCCCTGGCCCTCTCTTTTCTCCAGCCTGAGGCCATGCACTGCCAGTGAATACTAATGAAACCATCCCAGCAGCATGAAGTGTGTTTAGTACCGTGCCTGAGGCCCTGATCACAGGAGTCTTTTGGTCCCAGCCATGGGCACTGCAGTGGTCTCTGCACGATGCTTTGGATCAACAGAAACAGTGGTCACTGGGGCCAATGCTTTCTACTGCATAGTTTGGCCTGGTGAGAGCAGGCCAAACTTCTTTATTTTCCCAAAAAGAAGGCATGAAAAACATATCTTCACCTACCTCCCTGTGTCTGGGGCAACTTCCCAGTAGTTCATTCAGGCCATAAGGATTTTTATAGGGAGTACCAGGTGAAGTTCAGTGCTCCATGCTGACCCGATGCTGCTCTCTGTTGTGGGCAGCCCTAATCCAGCCAGCTGCAACCTGCTGTGATTGTGTTGAGCTGTGTGGGGGCCATGTGCATGCTATGGGGGCTTGGAGATGGGGGATAACATTCTTGTGGCTGGCGGAGAAGAACCTCTCCCATTCATCCTGAAAGCAGTATTTAGCTGGTCTCCACAGAAAGCTCACACAGAGTGTGAAGAGCTGTTGAGTGCTGTTATTGCCACCTTCTTTCTCCTGTGGAGGAAGATGGCTGTGGGCAGGGCTTGAGTTTGGACAAAGAAGAAGTGAGGATGGGCCTTTCTCGCATTCTGCTGAACTGGCCCAGTGAGTGGCTGGGGAGGGGCCATAGCTGTTTCCTCTGTATCAAACCCAGCTGTCAAATGTTATCATCTCATCTCACCTTCAAGAGCAATGATTTGCCTCCTCGGAGCCCCACAGAGCTTGCTCTGGTCTTAGCTGAGCACAGCTGAAAGCACATGAGCAACTGGTGGGTTGATCCTCCATCTGTTTTTAATAATGTTTTCTTAAGAGGGACCACCTCTAAGTGACTTTGGTCTAATCACACTTGCTAGGCTCAAGGTACAGCTCTAGGAAACACTGTCTGTGTTCACTGCTACCTACTCTGTAGGCACTCATAGTCAAAGTGACACTGGAGGCAGCATTTCAGGCCACAACCACTAATAGGTGAGACCCTGTTTCCTCATGTTTTACTGCAGTACATAAGAACAAATGAACAGCTTATGAAATACTGCTTTAAAACTTCTTTACATGTGAAATCCTTTGTAGGAACCTGGCCCCGTGCAGCATTTCTAGGCTTCACTTTGGTTTGGGAACAACATAAACTGGGGAGATCGTGTTGATTTTTATTTCAGTGTGGTTTTGGTTTTTTAATCACAGCTTTCTTGGGTACACTTGTTTAGTTCTTCTTCCCCTATACATTATGAGGAATGATAAAAGGTTTGTACTCCTACAGAGACTACAACGGTCTATGACAGTAGATGTTCCTTTTAATGAGGGTCTGTGACAATCAGCTGCTGCATGTCCCTGCTCCAAGAAGCCTTTTCCAGACCACTCCTGGTAGAATAAGAAATGGCTCTGACCTGGGAAGCAGAGTATGACTGGCTGCATGCTTGTGGGGCCTTGGGACTTGGCGTGAGGTGCCCGTGACAAAATTTGCACAAGGAATGGTTGTGGCAGCTCCTAGGAAGTTCTTAAAATGAGGAGGTAAAACAGGGGTAAGCAACCTTTCTGGATGAGAGAGGTTAGATTAAAAACAACCACTTAGTTCTGCCACTGGTGCAACGTGAATCTGAAACGGGGCTCTTTTTGGCTCCTCTAAAGCCAAGCTACTTTCTTCTTCAGCATCTTTGATTCTCAGTTCTGATGAGTGTGTCATCAAGAATTTTAATATGAATGAATAAGCCATTGATATCCATTTGATATTGACTTTTCAGGCTTCAGTGAGACTGGACATGTAAATAGAAGTGCCATGAGAATCACAAGACCTGAGGCTGAAAATACTTTATCACAGAACAGTGTTTCTGTTGTGAGTACAACCAGAAAACAACAAGAAACTCCTCTTGTGATAATTAGCTGTGTGGGTGTTCTTGTTTATAAACACAGATTTCCATACACAAGAGATGTGTGCAGTTGCCACTTCATTTATGTTTGCTATTGAGTTTGTGTACAAACAACCCAACTACTAGATATATTTACTTAATAGTGATAATGTGAATGGCATCCCATAATGCGTAGCTCCTTAAAGCTAGGCTAAGTAATCCTAAAACTTTGAGGGGCATGTTCTGAAATAATGTCAGCTGAAACTAATGGGCTTGGTCCTGACTATGGCTTTCTGTATGTTGATTTAACCCTGGCAATTTCAACAGAGGCTGTACCTGTTTCTAGAGTATCTTGTTGCCCCCTTTCTTTCAGATTCCTTAAAGAAAGTAAATATTCTGTATATCTAGGAGGACAACAATGAAGAGCACCTCTGGTTTATGGAAAGATAAAATGTTTTGGCATCCTTTAACACGTCAGATGAAAGGGTGGCGTGGGGTTGGAATACAGAGCAAAAAGCGAAAAAGCTGGAGGCCAGGCTCTGAATTATGTTCTCTGTGTCTAATGATCTCATTCAACCTTGTGAGATGTTAGAGAACATGTCTGGGTGAGGGAAGCTGGAAAAACAGCAATGGTTTTTGAAGAAGTGGTGTAACAACTCATGCCTTGCCAGCACACCTAGGCACTTCTCAGGGTAGTAGTGCCTGGCAGTATTTGCTCTGTTTCTGTCTTTTGGAAGGCAGAAAACCAAGCTGCAAACAGTAGGTTCCCCTCTTGAGGATACTGGAAGCTTTCTACAGGGCACACCTACCTACAGCCAGGATTCTCAGTGTTCTTCGAAAAACTAAGGGATTTTGGAGGAGAGAAACAATGTAAGGTCTCCTTTTCAACCGTTCTCTTCAAACAATTGAGTAAGGCGTCTGAAGTGAGACTTCTTATCGTAGATTATTGTTCTTGGCTGATTCTCATGTTCTGTTTCCAGCTTGCAGCTCTTGCTTTGTGTTTTTTCTCCTGTGTCTATGTTACGCAGATGACGTTATTTGTGATTAAATGAGAGAATGCAAGGAAAAACTTAGCTGAGTAGGAAATAATGTGTTTCCCCCTCAATGCCAGATGAGCCTCCTTGAGCTTTTGGATCAAGTTATTTCATGGTCCTCAAGGCTGAATCTGGCTTCCAACAATACCCACTCTTACCATTATTTTAATGATGACTAATTCTAGGAACGGATGTAGTGGGGAAAACTGGCTGAAGAGCGGCTCAAGAACACCTCAGACATTCATGTTGTGGTTATAGGACTTGTCAGCATTGCTCAACACCAAAAAGCATGTCCCCAGTTGTATATTCTCTTCCCCAGCAGCTCTCTCTGAAAAAGGAGAAACTTGAACTAGACCACTGGTTTAAAGGCGTCTCTTCCAAAGTGTAATGGAAAGGCAGAGGGGTACACGGGCGAGGAAAGGAAGGTCCTGAGTGTGTTGAAGTTCAGGGTGCCAAATTTAATATAGCAAAAGGCTGCTGGCAGAAGATCTGCTTTCCCCAGACAAGTTTCCTTGCCTGTCTATGGATGTGGAGGCTATTTCTCTGCCCTCTGAACTTTTCTGCCAACTTCTCCAGTCCATCAGCTTTTTTAGATACATCAGCCCTCTGTATGCTCTTTATCTTGTCTTCCCTGAGGAAGGTCCAGACCTGGCTCTTCTTCCTGTTGCACGCGACGTGCCTAGAAAGGATGAATTCTTACTGTCTCCTTTCCATTCACAGTGTCAGTGCCCAAGAAAAAACAGTTTATTTAGATTAAAAGGGAGAAGAACTTGCCACTAGGTCGTCTTTAAACTGAACAATCGAGATACTCAGCTGCCCTGCTAGGTAGTTCAGCTGAAGAGTGCGAAAGAGTTGTTACAACAGCAGCAAGGAAACCTGTGGAGTAGTTCTGTGGCACTTTACAGCCAGACATAAGGAAGAGTTTAAAGACTGGCTCTCAAACCCTTTCGAGTTATAAGGGAGACCCCCACTAATGGCAGATGCAGCTCTTTGTGCACATGAGCAACGGCTAGAAGTCACAGGCAGAACTGATCTTTCCTCTGTAGCCAAGGCTTAAGAAAAACAAAATGCAGGAGCAAGAAACTTAAGGCTTTTTCCCTACTTGCGAAACTAAAACTAAGCCAAGTGATGCATTTTTTTCCACTATTTTTTTTTTTTTGAATGGATCTTTTTCTCATAGCTCCGTTTCCTGAAGCAATTCCATTTCTTAAGGTCATCCTAAGGCTGCGGATCCTCCTGGTATCACTCTTCCAGAGGTCTGCCTGGCGCTGTGGGCCTGCATCTGAAAACTGTTAGGGAAATGAAGAAGCAGCAATAGTTTGTCCTTGTTCCAAGCTGTGTTTTTCTTATTATTGCCAGTATCTCCAGCTATATCCTTCTGTGCTTTGGGGCTTGCAGACTAGCATGTTACTTCGGATTCTCAACTAAAGATGGAGATTTGACCTAGTGTTTCAAGGTTCAGAAGTTAATCCCAAGACACCATGACCATATTTGATATCTCGAGGTCTCTAGAGCACCTGGCAGGATGGCATTCACTCCCTGACTGAACACTCTACTTGGGTAACTTTAGCTACTAGAAGCTGGGTGTGTAGTTTCTCCAACTTGTTTAGGAGGCTGGAGCTGCCTTTTGCAAGTGTCAGCCTGCATTCAGAGTGCCAGAAATTGCTGTGACAGCCTTAAAGGACTATGAGACAAATTAGTTCTTTGCTGTGGAGAGGAGGTGAATGGTTTCTTTGTACTCAGATGACTGGTTAAATCTATTTTAGGTTCACTTTTGTTCTTTACTGACCCTCTTCTCCTTATTAGTCTCCCTTGCTCTCTAAATCAAATGAGTCCAAACCAAAGACTAAAACCAGGGACTGCAGCAGGGATGAAAGCTGAGAGCCTGGGTCTGGTTGTCGTGGAAGAAATCAATTAGCCTTTGTACTCTTGAGATAAATAGCACAGGGAGATAAGGGTTTGTGGCTGAAGTTTGTAAGTTCACAAACGTTATCTGCTTTGAGAAAAGCAAATATTTGATCAATTGCACTGGATGGAAACTTCTAGGGAGCAGGGAGGGGGACGGGATATGTACACAATCTTGAATTTATGCTGTCAATGTTCAGATGTGGTCAGGGATGTCTCTTTGTCTTGAACTGGTGTATGAAGGGTCTAGTCAGCAGGATGTGAAATATCTCTGATAGAGAAAGAGTAAGAAGTTCTGCATTCAAAAAAAAAAAAAAACCAAAACCAAAAAAACCCACAAAAACTTTCCCTAAAGGAGAAACCTCTACTTTCTGCTTCCACAGTGATCTTCTGGATGTAGGTAGGCATCAGTGTGTAAGTGTATTGGGAGGAGGAGGCAGGAAGAAAGGAAAGTTCACAGGGTAAATCCTGCTGGCTGCAATACTTCCATGGGCTGTGACGTGCTCATGGTCAGTCTCAAGGACTGTTTGCAGTGGAAGAAACATTTTGAAAGATACACAGAACTGTAAAGCAAGAGAAGTTTCTTGTGCTTTCTTCCATGTTCTTACTGCTAGGAAATAAGACAAGACAAAGCTGTTCCTTGCATTTTATTTCCTAAAGTAACTTCTGTAATGGCTACTATATTAGAAAGGAAACATAGAATTCTACAGAAAAAGAATAAATGCTCACCCTAATCATCACTGTTTACCAAATGAAGGGACATCTCTAGTTGCATGAAGCAAAGGTTTGCTTTTCCCAACATCCTTCTTCCACAAGTTACTAGTGTTGGGTGCAGAATAAGAATGCAAGAATGACACAATACAGAGTGGGGACTTAGAATCATAGAATGGTTTGAGTTGGAAGGGATCTTAAAGATCATTAAGTTCCAACCCCATGCGATGGGCAGGGACACCTCCCACTAGACCAGGTTGCTCCAAGCCCCATCCAGCCTGGCCTTGAACCCCTCCAGGGATGGGGCAGCCACAGCATCTCTGGGTGACCTGTTCCAGTGCCTCACCACCCTCACAGGAAAGAATTTCTTATAATATCTAATCTAAATCTCTCCTCTTCTAGTTTAAAACCATTACCCCTTGTCCTATCACTCCACTTCCTGACAAGGAGTCTCTCTCCAGCTCTCCTGTAGGCTCCCTTCAAATATTGGAAGGCTACTCTAAGGTCTCCCCAGAGCCTTCTCTTACCCACCTAATGTCCATCAGTCCAGCCTGGGAACCTCTGAAGCCCTAACTCTGTGTCTACATCTTTGATCCAGTTTATTCGCTCATGTATTCTGAGAGGACTACCAGATACCAAATTTATACCAGGTAGCATGTTCCTTTTCTACTTAACAGCATTTTTCATTCTAGATATACTTTCAATATCCTCCTCTTGTGAGGTTAAAAGTATTTAAACATTAATAACACCAAAATGGGTTCATTGTCAGTTTTTCTCTGCAACTTACTAGCCAGAAATGCATACCTTTATTATTACAGTAGATTTTAAAGACCAGATCACTCATTGTTTTAAGTCAGGGTGTTTCCATTTAGAATTATGGGTTGTTCCTTGCTTTTATCAACAAACCAGCTGAGAATTGGCTCATGCAACAAACCCACACGTGGTTGTAAACCTAAACAGGATAGAATTAGCTTTTTGCCCCTCTTGGTGTGCGATTCCCTGCCTTCCTTCAACTTCTCATGAGGACCAAAATTCAAACAAATACTGTCTTGTCTACCACAAATAATGACTGGGAGCAGGGCTCCAATGTCAACAGACACCTCCTGAGCTCCAGTAACTCTGAAGCCTAGAAATGTCAGAGAAGCTGTGATAAGACCAAAGCTGGGATAGGGTTGGTTAGTGGCTGGGCTTGAGAAGGTATCACCAAGATCTCCAGTGTCCACCAAGGATGTTAAATTCAAAGTATGCTCTACACAGGAGTGGAAGAAGTGACAGGGAGTTCCAGTTGTCTCCTTCCCACATAGCTGAAGGGGGAGTTCAGGAAATGTCTCTGAAATGTGGAGATAAACCACATTCAGGGAATATTGCGGCAAATGAATATTGTAAAACAAGCCTGGGGAATATGCCTGCAGGACTTCTCATGGATGAAACTCAGACTTCACCATCTGTCTCAAATTGTTGCAATATAGTGAAAATAGCTACTGAGCTGATTCCAGCCAGACAAATAGATGTGCTTTGAACCCTCTTGCTGCTTCAGGAGCTAACCTATGCCTTGCCCAAGACTTGGGTACGTATTTAAACCAGGTCTCTTCAGTGCCAGACCTTCTCCTACGTGTCTCTTCCCCTGGTTGGGACGGCATCTCTTGCATCTCTCCCATTCCTCATGCAAACCTGAGAAATCTCTGATCTCACCTTGGCTGGTTGACCTGTGTTATGCCAAAGCTGGTGAGGAGCTGGGCTGTGCGCTGTGGCTGACTTGGTTCTCTGCCATCATTCCCTGTGGAAGCAAACCTCTCCCTGAGCAACATCTGGGTATTTCAGCCTCTGGTCCACGAGTATATGAAGTGCTGTCCCCAGGTGACCTTTATGGATATACTTTTTTGCTCCCATGAGCCTGATGTATCAGATATTTGATCATTAATAACTCCAGGCATGGTTCCTTCTCCAACATTTGCAATAAGCCTGATTTCAAGGGTGTTTTTCTGCTGAACATGAGCTCTCTTCTACTGAAGCAGACGAAAAAGCTTTGTCTTTTAGTTTACCCATCAGACTGATGTGTAATATTTCATAGTGCCTGCTACGGGACACTAAAGAGTTAAGCTGTTGCTTTGCATGAAACCTTTTTAGGAGAAATGCAAGAAATTTTAATTATGCTATACCTGGACTCTGTGATAAGTCTAGTGGCATGAGGTATTGTTTTGTGCAGCCACTGAGTGGCCATCCAGACAGATGTCTGCCTTACACTTTAAATTATTTGCAGTAAGTACAAACGTGTCCAGGCATTTTCTTCTATCTTATTCTAATATTTATATGATTATTATTTTTTTAATAGACTTCCCTCTTTTCTCCTTTCCCTTCCTGTGTTCCCCCAGCTGCCTCCTGGGAATCTGGTGCAGCTGTGCTTTTGGGGACTACAAAGCCCTTTGTCTGATTTATCTGCAGGTTGTAGTGTCTGCTCTTGCAGAGCAGCTTCATCTCACACCATGCAGCAGGTAGAGACGAGTTTTCTTGCAAAAGGAGCAGGGACTCAGACTGCAAGATGCTCTGTTTTTTTTGAATGTACATAGTTTTGCAGGTCTAAGAGCTGAAGCCATCGGGATGCACAATTTGCCCTCTGGCAGTGTCCCCAGCTCATGCAACTCTTGTGTTATTTAATGCTCAAGGACCTTGAGATAAACTGAAGAGGTGAAAAAAAAAAAAGTCAATAAAACCCCGGCTATAATAATCCTAGATTCAAAGCCTGAAAATATAACCCTAGTGTCTGGCAAACTGAGATGGAAAGACCCAAAATATTACTGCTTGGTAAGCCATTTGCCTCACCTCTCAAGGTTTACACCAGGATTACTTGTAGCACTTTGCAGCTGGCAAAAGGGTGGGTAGTAAAATAGCAGGTCCAGGTATGTGCTTCAGGTATGTAATCATATCCTGAGACAGGCTTGTCAGCCTTGGGGCGAGAGTGAGCTGTCCTGAAAATTGAAAGAATTCGTATAAGCAACAGGAGTTGATTGAGTGGCTGAGGTGAGATGTCCTCTTTAACTTCTAAATTGTGGATTTATGTGAGCTGCACCACTGGAGTTGTCAGTTAAGATACTGGCTCATTTGTTTCCTCACTCTCTCATACATCCTCCCACCAAAATCTTACAGTGGTGAATATAAGATGAAGGGACCAGTGCTGCGGGGGATAGAAGTGCCTGTTCAGAACAAAAAATCCGTTCGAAAAGACCTGCTCTGGGACCAAAGGAGACTTACAGAAGACCAAGTTAGCAATCTGGACAAGCGTGTACCAGCATCCATGTGTGCCCATGCGCATGTGTGGCTGGGAGCAGGGCCAATAGTGGGGGTGTTACTAAGCTTTCTTTGGGGTTTTAGGGGTGTTTTTGTTGTTGTTGTGTTTTTTTTTTTTATTCAAATAAACATTGTGGTCCTATTCTTTGATAGGCTGAAGGACATGGGAGCCTGTTTTTCCCAGACACTGTTTCTGGGAATCTATGTTCTGTGTGCCCCTCTCCCCCCAGCACAGAATAAACAAAGTAGAAATTTGGGTTTTAAAAAACAAAATAAATAACTATTGTTCTGCCTTTTCCTCCCTACCTCCTTCCCCTCCCACCATCTTCCCAGCTGCCTTCCCTCGAGAAGAGCATCCCTTGGGAACTCCTCCATCTCAGCCATGACAGCAGTCCTGAGATAAAACATCCCACTATCTTCTCCTGCTGAAGCACAAGGGCAGCACTTGCTATGTCCTTACTTCACATCCAGGGCTCTAGAATCCAGCCCCAAATCAACAAAATGCTAGTTCGTGTTTTCAAGGCATGCTGCAAGCCATGGATAACCAACACAGTGGTCTAGTACCTAAAGAGGGCCTACAGGAGAGATGGGGAGGGACTCTTAATCAGGGAGTGTAGCAATAGGACAGAGGAGTAATAGTTTTAAACTGAAAGAGGGGAGATTTAGATCAGATTTTAGGAAGAAGTTCTTTACTGTGAGGGTGGTGAGGCACTGGAACAAGGTACCCAGAGAAGCTGTGGCTGCCCCAGCCCTGGAGGGGTTCAAGGCCAGGCTGGATGGGGCTTGGAACAACCTGGTCTAGTGGGAGGTGTCCCTGCCCATGGCAGGGAGTTGAAACTAGATGATCTTTAAGGTCCCTTCCAACCCAAACAATTCTATGAATGGTCCAAGGTGGAACTGCAACCTGGGTTAGACCTGCTGGCTTTAAACTCTGTCACAACTGAGTGACAACAGCCTGGTTAGAGAAGGTGAGACTCTAGTGAAGGTGCATGGTTTTCCTCTCAACTCTCAGGAGAGTTTATGGACACTTCTAAAAACCTAGTGTTGGAAGGACTAGAGTTCCCAGTACTGGTATCTTGGTTGAAGCAATTTGCAGAGGTTGCACAGTATCTTGTAGACTTGATGTTTTCAATTGGTCAATCCCCAAGCATTGCCAGTGTCTGAGTCAGAGAGACAGGGAGATGATACTAATT
Source organism: Thinocorus orbignyianus (assembly GCA_013400375.1). Lineage (NCBI taxonomy): Eukaryota > Metazoa > Chordata > Aves > Ciconiiformes > Thinocoridae > Thinocorus > Thinocorus orbignyianus. The sequence goes on from VXBW01007174.1 coordinate 418,824, forward strand.
TAGGGATCAGATGCTGTCAGAATAATGGGTTTTAGCTGTCTGTGTGCTGCAAGGGGGCAAGCAAAATCTTTGGATGCCACTGGGAATAATGGCCATTAAACTTCTGTTTTACACCTAAATATGATCCCACTCTGCAAAGGAGTTTCTCTTGTCAGCATTTCACATTAGTGCCTATTTTTAAGCAGTGCCTGGTACAACCGATTTCTTCTCAGGCCTTGGAGACTTGGACAGTATTTGTATTCATGAACCATTTTGAACAGTGGTTAAAATGGGAGGAGTGGGAGATGAAGATGTCTCTGATGTGGCAGGGAGGAGGAAAAATCTCTTTGCCAAAATTTAAAAAAAAACAAAAACAAACACCCTAAGCCACTGAGCCTTGTCTACCTGGAGAGGAAGAAAAGGTAGCATGGTCTTACAAGTCTCAGGCAATGGTGGTATGCTGATGAGATGAGATGTTCATAAATTGATCAGAAAGCTGGTAACAGCTTTTTACCAAATGTTGCAATTAAAAAAAAAAAAAAAAGAAGAAGNTCGGACACTTGGCTGACTGTAATCACTCAAAGCAGTTTTGGGGGTGTTGTTTGGTGGAAGTCTGAGAGCAAAGCTTTGCTAATTCACATTCTCTGTAGTGTAGCTTGGATCCCACTGGTACCCCCTGGGTACCAAAGATCTCAGCCAGGCATTGGTAGCTGACTAAACACGTCAGCAAAGCTAAGACACAAGGTAGTAACCAGAACAATTTGCTTCAAGTGTGCACCAATGCCAAGTGTAATTACAGTTGCTAACGAGCTTCACTCTACAAGCCATGTGGTAGGTGGAGATGGGGCATCTTCACTGAGGCCCTTCTGTCCTGAAGAAAACAGTCAGTGGAGCATGTCCCAACCTGTGGGCTGTGGCCACAGAGGCTGCGGGACAGGAAACAGCAGCTAGGAAATAGGTGGGTGTCTGTAATTGCCACATGACCACAGCTCCCCAGGGCTGCAGGCATGAGTGGTTGTAAGAAACCATGCATTTCTACCACACCTCCCACTTCTCAGGTGTCTCCAGGCACAGTGAGCAAAGCCAGACTTGCTGGTCTTGCACCCCTGTGTGGCTCTGGGAATTACTGTGAAGGAGCGTTTATTTGCAGTGAGCAAACCAGACGGTGCTCCCTGCCTCCTCCTCGAAAGACTGAGCTGTTGCCAGCAGCTGCTGGTAGTTGTGCTTCTCTTGAAAGTGTAAATAGCTGGAAGAGAGCGAGGAGAGGAACTGGATGATGAAGGCAGATGATCCCAAAACAGAGAAAAAGCAGAAAAATGCTGGGAATGCTCAGATACAAGCACTGCTCAAAAGTGCTTGGCTCCTTCCTGAAGCTCTGCCAGAGTCCAAGGTGATAATTTACATTTCTGCAGTGGAAGAATGGTGTTTGAGCCATTATAACAGCTGTAACTTTGTGCTCTGTCTTTGGGAGAGGCCCCACAGCATCTCACCTGAACTGTCTGTCAGTCTGGGGTTTTTTTTTACCCCATGAAGGACCCTGTTTTGCCCCAAGGTAATAATTGGCTCTGATCCCAAAATCCTTTCCTCGTAGGTACTCCTTCCATAACAACAAGCAGATTGGCAAGTGAGGGTTGCCAATTCTAATTAAAAAAAAAAAAAAATCATAAAAAGGAGAAACTAAGGCCTCTCACCCCTACTAGACACAAATCAACCAAAAGAAAAAAATATATACATTAATCTTGTTCTTAAAAATCCAGAGAGGAAGACTCCACAGGCAAACTTGGAGAGCAAGTATAGGAAATTATGAAAGTATTGCTTACTATGTAACAAAAATCATCCTTGATGTAACTTCAGCCCGTTACTATTTCTGCTACCCACCACAACCACTGAGAAAGGATTAATCCATTCCTCTTTGTCTTTGAAGTATTTGTAGGTCACAATCATCTGTCTTCTAGACTAAACAACAATCATTCTTTCAGTCTTTTCTCATAAATCGTGTCTTCTGGCCCTTCTTGCTGTTCCCTTTTGGACTTTCTCCCATTATTTCACATCTCCAAGCTCAATGCCTGGGACCAGTCACCATGTTCCTGGCTTCTATAGCTATGTCAGGGAAAAAGGTAGGACTAGGGAGGCTGTGGGCCCTCTCCGGAAGAGAACAGGAGAACTGGCCACCCAGGATATGGATAAGGCTGAGGTACTGAATGACTTTTTTGCCTCAGTCTTCACTGGCAAGGGCTCTAACTGCACAGCCCAAGTCACAGTAGGTAAAACCAGGGGCTCTGAGAATGGAGAACTGCCCACAGTAGGAGAAGATCAGGTTCAAGACCACCTGAACAACCTGAAAGTGCATAAGTCCATGGGACCTGATGAAATTCATCCATGGGTCCTGAAGGAGCTGGTGGACCAAGTTGCGAAGCCATTTTCCATCATATTTGAGAAATCGTGGCAGTCTGGTGAAATTCCCACGGATTGGAAAAAGGGGAACATGACCCCAATATTCAAAAAAGGGAAAAAAGAGGAGCCAGGAAACTATAGGCCAGTCAGTCTC
>VXBW01007174.1:421899-452151 GCA_013400375.1 Thinocorus orbignyianus
ATTGGAAGAGGGGAGATTTAGATTAGATATTAGGAAGAAGTTCTTTCCTGTGAGGGTGGTGAGGCACTGGAACAGGTTGCCCAGGGAAGTTGTTGATGCCCCATCCTTGGAAGTGTTTAAGGCCAGGTTGGATGGGGCTTTGAGCAACCTGCTCTAGGGAGAGGTGTCCCTGCCCATGGCAGGGGGGTTGGAACTTGATGATCTTTAAGGTCCCTTCCAACTCTAACCATTCTATGATTCTATGATTCTATGATTCTTCTTTGATGTGAAGTCACAGCCTGCCTTTGAGCATCTGCTGGGTAAAAGCGAAGATCTGGGGCTATCCAAGGGCAGTGTGGGGACACTGACGTGTAAGTTCGCCCCTTGGAAAATGAAAGTATCAAGAAAGGGCGTGCAGGCAATTGTTTGCATGTGATTCATAACATGTTGACCAGCGCTGGGTCTGGGGATGTTGGCTGCTGGTACAGAGAGCAGAACTCCTACGAAGGAGGTACTGCCTGGATGCCAGCCCAGAAGAAGCATGTCCGATAGCAGTGCAAACTGGCCTTTAGAGCAGATGGCATGTGTGCTGACATCCTCGTTTGTTAACACAGGATTTCTGTTTCATAACATCCTGCACCCAATGTGTGTATTCTTAGAGATCAGATCTGTTTTATTGCTGACCCTAGAGGCATGACTAATAAAATCATAGCACCATTTTGCCCAGCTCCTAGTCTTTAATGGCATTTTCCTTCTTCCTCCCCAACCTCACCTGTTCATTACTGATCTATGAGATGGATAGGTATGCATTAAAGAAAGACTGTTTTGGTGTTTCACTGTATGGTTAGTGGATCTAAGGTCTGGATCACAGAGACACTTGAACGTGAGCTTAATTGATGGATTTGTGTATAGAGGGTGGACGTGTTTGTGCATGAGAAAACAGCACGATACAGAGGTACTGTGGGATCCCAGGCACATAGACATTTGCCTGACGCTGATCTGCATCTGTATTTACTTTGCAAGGAGCTGAGCAGTGGTCAAAAACTCCACCGGGAGCACGCATCCTGTGTGGCAGCTCTCTGACACCAACAGCTCTTGCCTCTTGCAGCATAAGGCTGTATTGGCTAAGGTGTGCTTTGAGGAAAAAATGTCAAGATAGTGAGTAAGCTCCCTTCCCCATGGCTGGGCTAATAGCTTAGGTTACCCCACTTCTAAAAATATGCATTTTTAAACGTTCCCTTGCTTCTACTAGGACCACCATACTTACTGAAAGAGAAGTATGAAAAAGCAAAGAGGGGATGGGCTCAGATTTTGGTGGCTTTTTGGTTTTTTTTTTCCTTTTGCATATAGTGCTGATTCAGCAGAGAGAAAAGACACCATTCTATGTCCTGGGCATAGGACACCTCACTGCCTTCAGGAGCTGGGTATAACAGCACTGTAGACCCCATTTAGAGATGAGACAGAAACCAGGGTTATGTTACCCAAACACGGACAGATGCTCTTTATTCAAGGCCAGCTTTGTTTGTCAACCCACTTTCTAGGCAGGGCAGTGGTCAAGCAGCAGCTCCCAAGGGTACCTCTGCAGGCAGGGGGGTGCTCAGTCCTAACCCCACCTCCATAAGCCTCAGGCAGCACCTTGGTTTGGCAGAGCACCAACAAACACCACCCTCAGCCTAGGGGATATACAGAGTTTTGAACCAGTTTGCCCAGTGCTGGGCTTTTCTTGCTGCAGCATCTTCCAGATGGGGGCAAAGCCCAGTTTTTGTGCCTGGGCCCTCTTTATGATTGACTCTGATTGTCAATCATCAAAGGAAAGTGCAGACAGGACTTGTTTACTTTATCTAGGCATCCCTACCTGGCTGTTATGCAAAGTCACTGAAGAGCAAAGGAAGGAGAACAGGGCTGTATTGGGAACTGCAGAAATAACAGTGCAGGAGGGCCACGATGTGTGCGAGCCAAATGCTTTGCATAGTTGTGCTGTCAGCAAAGAGAGCCAGAGGGCAGGGAACCAGCCGCTCGCACGGCTTCTTTCTTAGCTCCTATTTGCCTTTGCATTTGTTATCTTGGACATAAAGAGGTCTGTAAACCAGGGATTTGGGCAGTTAACCTCAAATAAACCCTAAAAGACCTACTTCAGTGAAGTGTAACAGTGTCTGTTGAATTTAATGGAGCTGGGCTCGCTCTCACCAAGACCATTTGGACTCTGAAAGCTTGCTGTTTCCTGGAAGCTAATGGCATTTCTAGGGCATCTCTTTTGCTTTGTGTACAACTTTTTGATTACAGCTTTTTTACTTTGGCTTTGTGTCTCGCTCCTCTGCACAACTGAGTGTGCACGTGTGCGAGAGAGAATAGCCAGCAGTGAAAGGATGTGCAGCTGTAAAGGCAGTCATTTGGTTTTGCCATGAAATACCCTTTATAATCAGACAGACAGCAAATATTGGATACCCAGCAAGAAAATCAGGTATGCTGTTTGACAAAGAGGATCACTGCGGGAAGTGGTGCTGTGGCTCACTAGCAGATCGTTTCATAGCCTCACCCAGCCCCGTTACTTAAAAATACTGCTTAGAATCAAAGTATCCTGCAGGCAATTAGGTTTGCTTCTTTAAGCAAAACCAAATCATGCTTGGTTTTTGGTTGGTGATTTACTGATGGGTAAAGGAAGCTTGCGTTAATTGCTTGGTCTGCATCATTTCCAGCTCTGTTTGTTGACTCCTTGTGGACCTTAGGTGTTCAGGTGCGGGCTGGAAAATAAACCATACCATGGACTGTTGGAAAGGGAGCCAGGAATTGTACTTAAATAAAGGCTTTGGCTAAGCAAAAAGTTATCCAAATGGGTCTGTTCTCTTGTTCTATGTAGTTACAAGCAAGTGAGAGATCATTGAAATAAAATACAGCTCCAGCAATTTGGAGGCCCCGAAAGAGAAAAGCCTGACTGCATCTGTTGCATCTCCTAAAAGCACAAAGCTGTTTGATACAGCTTCCAGAATTTGGAACTTCCGATGCAACCCAACTGAGAGTAGCAACCCAGAGAAAATAAAGCATCCCCACTTTGAGAAATTCTAGACAGACCAAGAGGGCCCCATCTCCTGTTGGAAAAGCTTGGTGAAAGGCAGGCAGGAGCAGAAAGAGTTAAGCTTTTACTGAAACCCTATTTTTAATAAGATTAGATCTAAACCACAATTTGGGAATTCAGAAGGCCATGTCCTATTCTCTGGTTGTCCCTGATGTCATGCTTACTGTTTTATTTATTTATAAGGTTGAAGCACAGTGTTCACAGCTGTCCTGGTGACTTCAATAAGCATAGACTATCTCTGCAGGATCACAGGGCAATCTAACATGTCTCAGGTGCAAGCCTCCTTTACACTAATTCAGAACAGTGTAGTACAGTCTCACTACACCATCCTGCCCCTAAATGACCTACAGAGATATGCTGGGTCTCAAACCCCAGAAACCTCAGCAGTGCCTGAGGATTAGGAGTATGAAACAACTGTCCTTCCCTGGTTGTCTCCTTCTAGCCCTTCACAAATCCAAAAAAAGCTACTAACCCCTTCTCAAAACTTAGCCCATCTATTTTGCATGGTATTTCTAAAGAAGGATGCATAAGATGTTTATCCCTCTTCAAGAAAAGCTTCTGCATGTGGATTTGAACAGATGAGGATGCAGCTTATGCTGTTGCTAGAGCAGACCTGTGCATGCAGGGACTGATGGGGAGTATGGCAAGCCCTCTTCAACATATACCATTTATTCTGAGCCTCTGCCAGTTTTCTGCTAGCCCTGGTTTGTTATTGCTGGGTGCATGGTGTGAAGGAAGAGGCTGATGACAGTGTTTATGGGGAAGTCTGAGGGCCCTGATTTAATCCAGACAGGGCACACAAGGCAAAGTGGTTTCCCCTTCCCTCCCTGCTGAGGAGGGCAGGATGTTTATGTGCTGCTCAGCTAAAGGTACCCGCAGCCTGAAAGCCTCTTACTCAATTTTGCCTGGTAACTGGGATTTCTTATTGGCACATCCAGTATCAGCGAATCCAGCTGAAACCTGATGTCCCTAAACAAACCTTTCCTTCAAAGCCCAGCTTGCAACATCCTCCGAGAGGTTTCTGGCTTGATGTCATCCTGTTCGGAGTTTCTTTCAAACAGTCCCTTGTTAGCCCAGGAACAGGGTGCATCGCTTACATGCACGTTTACAGCCCCCATCGCTGCTCAGGGGCCAAACAGCAACAGGATTTATGAGACACGGAGAACAGAGCTCAGAGGAAAATACTGGGTAATCGGAGAAGTGGCCTCAAGGAGCCAGTTGGGCTGTTTATCTCGCCTTCGGCCTCCCCTGGGAAGGCAGCTGCACCGTGTCACCTCCATCACGCAAATCCCTGCCCGGCTTCATTCATAAAATCCCACAAAAGATCTGTATTCATGAAGGAGCCCCCATCCAGACCGGGCTGGGATTCAGCACACGCAAACCCTCTTATCAGTGTGGGGCTGTGCCTGGTGTGAAAGCAGGAGAGCTCCTTTACCCTTCCTGCTGGGATCCAGCCCAGCCCAGCTCGGCTGGGGGTGCTTCTGTCTCTCCTTACAGAGTGAGTGTGTGTGTGTGTGTGTGTGTGTGTGTGCGCGCGCGCGCGCAAGGTTTGGGAGCAGCAGGGTCAGGGCTCTCCTAAATGCTGTTTGCAGGAGGCAAGCACCAACCACCAGCAGGCAGAAAAGAAATCCTCCACTACCAACGTCTTGAGGAAGGAAGGAAGGAGCAAGGAAATGGTTGTCTGGGAGCTGGGGAGCTGCCTGCTCTGAATCAGCTCTGTGTGAGACGGAGGGGGGATAGCTGAGCAATTGAGGTTTTCTAGTGTGTTGGGTTTTTTCATACCATTGCACGTGGGCCTGTGGGTCATTCCTGCCATGCAGGAGCAGCACAGCTGCAGGTCAGACCCTCAGGCGGTGTAAATAAAAGCATTCCCTGCCATGTTGGTGCTTGATTCAGATCGAAAGCGTGGTTGCCACCTGCCTGCTCTGTTAACTGGATTAGCCATTTACAGGCAGTCGCTCTTTTATGGCTTCCGTGTCTGGTTTTCCAACGTAATTCTTCCCTTCCCTGTCTCAGACTCTGTTGAGTCTGACCCCTCATCTCTGTAATTGAAATATAAGCATTGCTGTGCATCAGACAGACTGAGGCTTTCTTTCTGGGTTTTTCCTTTTTTTTTTTTTCTTCCTAATTTCTTTCATGGTGACCCATGGGAGTATGGCTATAACTTTAAATACCTTCCAGCACCGCAAGCTCAAATGAGGTTGGGGAACAGGGAGAATTAAAATATGCTTCAAAGGAGTACGCAGGAGGAATACAAATAGGAACAGATAGCCTGAATTTAATTTTTTATAGGGTCTTTCAGCTCAAGAGGTACTAGTGTTTGTGAGAGCAGGAGGAGACAGCTGCCTCTTCCCAGTCTTTTATGGAAAGACTGCTGTGTTCTGTGGTGGGCAAATGTAGGAGGGTTTTTTCAGCTCTCCCATCATAGTATGGTTGCTAAGTACTCACCTCACTTTCTTTCCTCTCAAAGCATGCGTGTGGTCCTGAAGGAGACTAAAACTAAATAAAAACCTCGATTGAAATGACAGAAACTGGTTGTACCCACTGATGATCTCTAGCCAAGTGCTTGGCCTGTGAAAACTTCCCATCTGCCTTTTTCTGGGGTGGGAAATCATACCAAAAAAAAGCTGTAACAAGTGCTGTAAACTCAAACTGAAATGTTAATAGTGGGAAAGTGCTTGTTTGCTTCTGTCCCCTTGTTTACTGAAGAATTATATCTGGAAGTCAGAGCAAATGCCCTTAGTTCCTTGCTGCCATAGATCATGTATCAACTCAGGCAACAGGTCACCCGCTCTCAGAGGGAGCTGTTGCCCGGTCTCGGGATGAAATCAGTTCTGCATCTTCAAAAGGCACAAATCATTCAAAGGTAGCTGGGAACAGAAGAAATTGTACAAATGCAGTGGTTGGGGCCAGGTCCTGAGACACCTGGTGTCAGCAGAGCTGCGGTGATTTATGTGAGTGTACTTAAGGGCATGAACCTTTACGCTTGTGCATCGGTTGGAGAGTTGATCTCATTCAGAAGAGCTTGCTAAATCCATTAAGAAAGGGTTTTGTCCTGAGTAACACCCATGTTCGCTGCAGGATAGGAAGGAGTATGATGGGATGGCATTCTGGGAACTCTGGAATACCGAGGCTTGGGTACCCTCACACCTTGTTGTTGTTCACTGACCTTTGAAGATACAGAAACATCTTTCTGTCATGAGTGATGGGGCTCCGTTGGCCTGGGAGACACAGGCTGACATCTTGCTGAACTGGGGAGGGGTTTGAGAAAGGAATCCAAGTGAAAAATAGCGTTTGGTGCACTTAAAGCAAGAAGATAAACTGCTTCAATCAGGTGTGTTTACAACTTAGTCACAGACATTCATGCTGACCTCTACTTTACCCACAATTCACTGTTCTCTGTATTTAAAACCCTCTTTGCATGCAAGATTGTAAGATTAAATGGATGTATTACGTCCTTTTGCGTATTTGGAGGAAAGTGCTAATTCTCATAGTTGTAGCTTAGCAAGGGCAAACCAAATGTTAAACTGCTCACAACGTCAGGATTATTACCATCCTCTCCAGCTTGCTCATCTTCATTTTTCCACCCCTTGAAGGCTACCTTTTTATCCAATGCTACTTCACCAAGTGCAGCTAGTCTTTAATGAAAGAGAAACAGAAAAAAAATGGAGAATAGCATCTCCAAAAAAAAGCTGCAAACATAGGACTGAAAATGTGGGTGGTGTGGACCACTCGTCTTCTGGATGATCCTTCTTCGGTGCCAAGAAAAGTTTTTACTTTTACCTAGAAACTGCACGGTGACTACCAGCCCTCCTAAATTTAAGCCTCAGGCTCTCTCCACTGAAGCCAATCGTGTTTGCATGAATCATCAAAAAAGGAAAGAGCCTTTTTATCTTCAGCAAGTCTTTCTGCTTAGTGTGGTGGGTGGGAGACTCAGCCCCAGCCTGGTGGTTGTCTGTACCACATATTTCACAGTAGAGCTGTAGGTTTGCTCACTGTGGCAGTTCACATAGTTTCATGGTTACCTCTTGCTCTAAATATAGGAAAAGCCTGGTAATCACTGACATCAGTCCTGCTCCCAGTCAGCCCCCCTACCACCTCATAAACTTTTAAAATGTGCAGGTTTACAATAATAAAAAGTAGGAAATAGGGAGGTGTGAAAGGTAGGGCTCAAAACATGCAGCAGCAAACCTAACACAAAATAAGAATGGTAAAATATAAGGAAAGAACCCCAAAACAGGTGATGGATTTGAAATATGAGCCTTCATGTTTATAACTAGTGATATAAATTGTCAGTATTAAGGAAAATAAAGGCTGGGGAAGAAAGAAACTGCTGCTCTGATCCAGCAGATGCTCTGCAGCAGCATGAGGCATGCACACTGCTGTTAAGTTTCTTCAGACCTTAGATAGCACATACACATAATGTAAAGAGAAATTGACATTAGCAAATGGTATTTGTACAGGAGCAAAAACTGTACTGAGCTTACCTGTGAACATCCTGCTCATCTGCCACCTGTCTAGCAGGGTTTGTGTTGGCTTGCAACCAGGGGGGGGCAAATCTGTGCAGCTGATCCTATTGCCCATACGGCATTTTGAAACTGAGTTTTCTGTGTGCCACTGCTGTCCAAGGAGCAAGTAATAGGCAGAGGATATTGCGCCTGTGTTTGACCTCTGAAGTGTGTCCAGGCTGGATCGAGCTTATGGAGACATCAGGGCTGCAGAGGACTTGACTCGGGTCTCACGTTCTCCTCTTGCAATGACCTGGGTACACAGGGACACTTGTTTCATCCAAGCTGCCCTGGTGGATACTTGGCTGCAGCTTCACCAGGCGTCTGATGTGTTCATCACTAGGATATAACTAAGCTCCTCAGCATGGGAATGGTGGTGTTCAGGTCCAGTATGACTCCTTGGATGTTGAAGCAAGAGGCAGATTTAAGTACCTGTTGGGCTTTCCCAACAGTTCAACAGTTCACCATTCCCAGTATGTTTGCATGTACTTTGGGGAAGCGCCTTCCCTTCTGCAAAGCAGAGCAAAGCCACTTAGATACTTTGCATGTCCTGTAATTCTTTTTTTTTGTCATAGGCTTTGGAGAATTGACACAAACTGGGAACTATGTGATAACCCAAACTTGTATAATTTCTGTCCAAGGAGGTAGGAAGGAAAACCAAAAATCTTCGTCATGCAATTGGGCAAGCTAAAGCCAAACAACACGATAAAATTGTGTGTCTGATTAGTTCAGGACCAGTTGATGTATATTAACTGTCTCCCTCTTCGGCAGATCTGCCAGTTCATAAATGTTCATGGAAGCAAAAGACTGCATCTGCCTTTAATTGGGATAGATAAACTGCAGGCAAGCCAAATTCCTAGGCATGCCTGCACATGTCCTTTGCAGAGCTATAGTCTCTCTTGGTGATCTCACTTAAACATAGTCTAAATGATTAAAAGATGCCCTTCCCTTATGTTTTGAAACATAATTTTTGTTTGAAAAATAATCGCAATACTGCTGACTGCCATGCAGCACACTGTTAGTAGATCTCAAAGCAGTTCACAACAAGGAATTAAGTAATAGGCAGGGTTAGGATTTAAAACAAAACTAAGCTAACCGATTTTCTGTCTGGAGATGCTGATTTATCACAACTGAAACTATTTGTGGGAATAGGTATTCCCTTGAATTAAAAAAAAAAATAAAACAACAAAACCCCAACTGTTTTAGCACTGCTTTAATAGGCACTGCTGTGATCTAAATTTGAAGTTTTATTTTCTGGATAGAAACAATGCTTTTTTCAGCTTATACTTAAAAGCTGGAGAGCATTAAGAAAAGTCAAAATTGAAGCAAAACATCTTGAAATTATTATAACAGAGTCTTTTGGATAATAGGCTTGTGAACATTTTAGAGATACAAAGTTTTGCTTGAAGACAGATGTAGAAATATCAAGACCTTGACAATCTCTCCAGCACAGAAAGACCATTTTGCTGTCAGCTCTAGTGGGTACGACCTCCCCATCCTACACTTGGATGACAGAGATGGGCTGGCAGAGGTGGGTCAGCTCTGCCAGTGGAAAGGGAGTTGCCAAATCCTAGGCCAACTCCCTACCACCAAGATAACACCATTCCCTTCCCTCCTTCCCACCGCATCCCCTAGTGGGTCACTGGGAACTGCTGACCCCGGGGGTGCTGCTGGTTTCCCGCTAACCAGGTCACCCCTCTGGGCACGTCCCAGGCAGGGTGAATTACCCCACAAGGCTCCAGGCTCCCACCACTCCTCTGTCTGGCTCCTTCACATAAGGAAGAATGAAAATGCATGTTTAAAGCTAGCCCTGGTCACTCCAGTTAGAGGTATAAAAGGAGTATTTCATAGAGGTATTCATTCACTCCGAACCTGTCCTCCAGCTGAGTTTAACAGATCCATTTCACTTTTTTAATTAAAAAAAAAATAAAAAATATATTTTTCCTTTGTACCAACCACTGTTTTTGAAGCAGGTGAAATACTGTGTATGTCAATAATGTCTTCCATACAAATTGCTTATGCCATTTTGAAAAGCAGAGAGTTCTTTCAAGCAAGGAGAAGATTGGCTCAGATGACCTTCCGAGGTCTCCTCCAATCTGAATTTTCCTTGTGGTCCCTTGGCCATGAGCAGTGGTTTGGGCTTTATTTTCTTCCTCTAGACAAGTACAGGTAGATCCTCTTGACACTTGTGGAAATCTTTTCAGAAACGATACTTGTTATTTTAGAGACATTGATGCAGAAGAGGAATAGATGGGCAGCTGGCAGAAGTTTTGTTTTTGACTTCAGTGGTGTCTGGACTTGCCGTGGTGTTTGTGTCTCCAAAGTCTGACTCAAAACCAGCTCAAGCCAATGGAAAGAATCTCAGCAGCTTAACAGATATAAAGTTGCCACTCTTGAAAGGATAAACTTCTGGTAACACATCGTGTCATAAATATCTCTTCTTTCTGATCTACTGGTGAGCCATCATCAAACTGGATTTTTAAGGATGGTTATTCAGGCATATGCAAACAGATTTCATCCTGCTGGCGCTACCCAGATGACGCACTCTGCTGCACCATCACAACACATTTTGGCACCGACACTGTACCCATTGCACACAACCTTCTACACCTGCCAAATACTCTTTCCTTTCCTTGGACAGTGGCTGAGCTGCACCTATTAGCCTCCATTTGCTACCCCCTTGTCTGTGCTTTGGTAGGGCTCTAGCTCTTTGGATGTTCACTAGTTTGGCTTGAATCTGTTTATTTTAGTGCTGCTGGGATCCTGTCACATCAAGAGGGCCCAGAGCCTCCATGGTGTCCTCCTTTCTTAATCCAAGGAAGATATAAAATTCACCTGAATTTATTACCATTTTGAAAAATGACTGTTCTCCTTAAAGCGTGAGGGTAAGGCTTATGAGGAGAGGTGGTACATTTCATTAGACCAACTGACAGAAAAAAACAGAGAAGCTTTTGGACATGTGAGTCTTGCTTGGGGCATCTAGGAATAGTCAGCGAGCAGGTTTCCCTGTGGTCTCCCTTGAGCAAGCAGAGCTCCTCCATGAAAGCGTCCCCAAGGTCTGCAGTTTGTAAGACAAAGAAATATGACAATCCATAACTTGACTAACAAGGACTCCCCATGCAAAAGTGGTTGTTTGTCTTCAAAGAAATGCTTTTGGAGAGCTATTTTGTGGTAAGTCACTCAACATTAGTGATCCTCATTAGATTAGAAAAGTACATGCTTTCCCTCCAGGAAGAGTATGTAAGTGTTGGGATTTCTAACACTAGAAATTATTGAAACGGAATGGTTTGAAATGGTAATTTTTCCTATATCTGACATTTAAAAGATGACAGTTTTCTTTCCCGCGTCCATGCTCATTATTTATCAGAACTTACAGTGTGATTTGCATCCATAGCAAGTAAAATGGAAAGCCTGACAACTTCCAGGCCACTGCCTTCCATCTCCTCCTCCGGCTGCTGTTCCAGCCTTTACCAAAAACCTGCACTGCCACCTTCTGCCTGCCTCATAGATCACAGCTGAATTTCCACCATCATTTGTTTTTTTCTCATCCTGCCAAATTCATAATGTATGTGCTAGGAAAACTTGGAATACAAAGAAGAAACCATGTGTGCATAAGCATGGTCAAGATGGTCTGCAAATAGATTTTTGTTTCTAGCTTGTCTCTATTACAGATGGTGATTTCCCTGTACACAATTCCAGCTTTGATTTAGAGGGAAGGAACCCTAAAGCGTTGCTCCCCATGCCCCATAAAACTAAAATATTTTGTTCAGCCACTGTTAAGCAAACATAGTAGCCAGTGATTAGCCACAAATGTTTTGACAGGTTTGCTCAACAGCTTGGTTGATGTAGAAATCATCTGAAATAACCAAATGGGCCCTGGTAGAAGACAAAGCTTAGACCATCAGTCAGTACAAATCAGGATTTCTTACTTGACTCTGGAGAAGCTACCCTGATTCATACCCAGCGGTTCTCTGTTTCAAGTTATCACATGAATTGTGCTACTTTTATCTTCTGCTGTGGCAAAGGAAAACGAAACCCAAGTGGTGGCATCTGTCTGTGGATTAAAAATGTCCTTTTTTAATTTTTTCCAGTTGAAATATTAGTTAAACACAATGTCAATTAGTGAAAAAGAAAAGTATCTGAAAGCTAAGTGAACCCAGATGTACTTAAGTCCTCTCATGTTGTTCATTTAAAAGAATTCTCGGTATTTTTCCTTTCCTGGCTAAGAAAGGGATGCAAAAGTCACCCTCTATTTAGGAAAATAAATGTTCTTCATGAACATGCTAATGCCTGCAGCAACCAGCCCCAAACCTCGTGGCTTTTTCAAGCAGGAGCAGAGTCCCTGGCCCCTGCCCTGCAAACCTTTGGAAGAGAGATGGGCTCAACACTGCCTCACAGAAAGTGCCAGAGCTATTATTAAATATCTAACCCCCAACCTTTAGCAGAAAGGCAGTTCTTCCAGCCCTGAGAGACTTGGTGCATGCAAGAAAAGGTTGGGAAAATTTCCCCTGCATTGTTAACGTTCTTTTCCTCAGCGTGGCTAAGCGAACAGTGGCATCTGGTGTTCACTGAGCTCTCTTACAGCCACCGCTTCCCACATGGGTGCTGCCAGGTTTTGCTAGACCTGGGCAGCATTTGTCTTCCCATGTGCAGGTATCTGGTGGTACTTGAGACCTGTTGGCTGTCAAAGACATCTATGCAAGTGTTCAGGCTTGATACAGGCCAGAGGGCCTCAAGCCCATCTAACTGGAAGCTGAGGTCTTGATGGTGCATCAAGTGAGAGAAACCCAAACTTGCTTCTAGTGAAGTAATCACTCTTGTTGGGGGATGAATTCCTCCCACCCGGAACGGAGGCAGTGATATACCATCACCAGGGAGCCTCTGACTTGGACACTGTTTGAGATTTATGTATTTTATGAAACCTTTGTTCCAACTCTCTCAGTAGAGAGGAATTTGCTCCTAATGAGGTGCCCTTGTCCATTTACTGAGGCAGCCTGTCCACCCAGGGGCCTATGACACTCAGTCTGTGCTGCAACAGCTCCAGGGTATGATGCTCAGCTGTGTTTATCTGCCTTGCTTTTACCATCTGAACATCTCCTCAGTTTAATCCCACATTCTGAATTTGAGACCCAAAATGCAAGTGCTGCCCAGGAGCCTTTCCCCTCCCAGAGATTTTTAACTTGCCCGCAATCTGGAATGGGTTTTACTGAGATAAGTTTGTTTGTGCTTTTCCCCCCACCTTTGTTCCTGGCATCAAACAATATCCCACCAAACAAAACCCCACCATATCTACTGTGTAGACATGGGTAACTTTGCCTGTGACAGAGCCTAGGTACATCTTTTAAACACTTCTGGCAGGCCAGTATCAACAGGCAACTGGGCAGTATCTGAACCGTACAGTGAGTGTGTGCCACCTCTGGATTCCAGGTGGAGGGTCCTCTACTGCTGGTCCCTGAGGCACAACCAAAGGCTTATTTGGAGACAAACTAAGCTGTGTTTCCTTCTCCTGTGAGCAGAGGAAACGCAAATACAAGCAAAACAAAAGTTAAAGTTGTGCGTCTCCCTGGTAATTCTTACGCAAATTAGAAAAGGCAAATTATTTTCTTCATTTTACTAACTGAAATTCAGTTTATCAGTCTTTTACCTCAAGTGCACAAGACAGGGCGCTTCCTACTGAGATGAACAGCATGAAGAACCTGAGCTTGGACCTCTATGGAATCAATTCCCGCTGGTTTCTGTAATCTTTCAAGCTGTAGATTTTTAGAAGTCCTGTACCCTTACACTTAACCAAAGGTTGTTTTTCAATACTTGCAGATTCCCCTATGACCAGTTCTATCTGAGTGCTGGGACTGACACAGACCTTCTTTTGTTCGTGTTGTGATCAGCACACAATTTGATGCACAAGCCCCCAAACCTGGTTGCTGCTCCGTGCCGCACAGAAGTGAGCAGCTCCGCTCTAATCCCACGCTGCCAATTCCTGCTCCTCCCTGCGGCTGTGCTTGGAAACTCAGCACATCCCCTGCACAGGGCCTTACTTCTGTTGCTAAACTCATTCAGATATCCTCATTTTTATCCCTTTCAGGCAGTTTCTGTCCTATTAAGTTACAACAAAATGCCTTTTGTTGACATCGGAACCAGTTTCACAGCTACATGTGACAGGAAGGGGGTGGTTCTGCAAAGGCACTGCTTAACATCAACCTCCATCACCATAACAAGCAGCACCACAGCTAACAGGATACCTCTTCTTCTCACCCATGAGATTTTGGAACTCATCAAGTGTTTTAATGTAACACATAGTACTATAAAGTGATAAGATCCCAAGGGCTGACTTTTGGGTGGTGTCATGTACTTTGGCACGGTGCCCCTTGGAGCGCTGAAGCTCTCTGTTCTGCAACAGTTTATTCAAGTCAAACCCTAGAGTTGCCATGCACTGAGGTTTATTTTCTACAAAAACATGGGAAGTCTTCCAAAGTGCAGCTGAACTTCTGCTAACAAATAAATCAATCAATGGGAACTGCACCCCTAACTCCATACCCCACTGAAAGATGCGTATGCTCTACAGATACCTCAACCCTTTTGCTATCAGCAGTCAAGATAAATGTTGCTGCCAAACTGGGTAACAGAGAGAGTAAGAAACATTAGTTGTATAATGTGTTTTGTTTATTAAACTCAGTTTTCACTCATGTCTCGAGCTGACAAAAGTGTTTCCCAAAAAGACTGACAAAGAGAATTAATAAATAAATATATATATATATATTTCAAACACTGTAGGTATAAACAAATAAAAGCTCTGGTTTGCTATTTTAGGAGGTCCTGTGTAACCAGCATTTTCAGCTAGCCAATTAGCAGCCCGTGTGTTAACCAGGAAAGAACTTCCACTTGTTTTTAAAAGATCAAATCCAGTGTTTTAAAATTATTGCTCATTACAAGACAAAACCCCAAGATATAAAAGGTGTTCATTAAATATCCTCATTAATGGCAGGGACGGTACATATTGACAGTACACGCAGCTTTATAGTGTTGTTTTTTTTTTATGCAGTTAAGACCAAATCAGAAGTTAATTAACAATTAATTAATTGGTTGGACACCCAATCTGAGGATATTACAGGAGCCAAATTCTCAGCAGGTCTGACCTTGGCACCTTCCTAAAATCTACCTTCTTTTAAGACCTCGGGCTAAGCACCCCTGAGTGATGGCAGGGAACACACCACCCAGCTGTGACACCACTCCAAGGCTCTGCTGCCCGCTGCTAATCCTTCTCCCAGCTACACGCTGCTCCTGCCTCTTTGCCAAATCCACTGGGACCCGCCTGGTGGGGCTGCCGTGGGCTGGGGGTGAAGAAGAGGATCAGTGCACAGAGAAATACAATGGAGTTGTAGACAGCTGAGGTATTTTTCCTCCCCTACTGGTCCTCCCAGCTTGCAGAGTTGAGGGAGGGGATGGTGGCAGGTACCAGCAGAAGGGAGAAACACAGATCTCCTCACAGCGATTACAACTAGAGGAATCTCAACTTCTGAAGGTACTGGTAGCAACGCCTTGTGCAGCAGGTTCCCCTCGTGCCTATCACACACACTACTAGGCTAGTGGTCTCCCACCAGGGCTACGCTACAGCAGTTCTTGCTCCCCTCTGCTTGGGAGCACCTTGGGGCCACATCCACCTTCCTGTGCCTTCCTGGTGGGGCACAGTTCCCTGACCACCACCTCTGGCTGGCCCCCTCGCTTCTCTGCTGGAAAACAAGGAGTGGCACTGCTTGTGCTAACCCCTTGGCAAAGGAGCCCACTCCTGGAGGGAAGGAAACCCTCTGTCCATCTTGCGCCGGCGAGGCACACTCCTCAGGGTATCGTGACAGAGATGCACTGCGGGGCCTTCTGGCTGTCGTCCACTCTTTCCCCGCTGGCTCTCTTGGGATAGACCGCGCTGGCCATCCTGAAGAACTCATCTGCAGCATCCAGAGCGATGAGCCGATCCTGCCAAAGCAACGGGAGGTTACAGTCACTATGGGCTGCTTTGGGCAGCTCCCTGGTCAGGGTTCTACTTTCAAGTTAAGACAGGCATTAGGACTAATCTTTTCCCACTTCATTAACAGGCTGTAAGAGTACCCAGCTGCACAGGCTTAAAGGAGCTTGGGGAGGCAAACTTATGGTGCTAAAGCACTGACATTTCCAAGGAAGCTGACCAGCCAAGATACAAGAGCAACATCTGATGGGGATGCCCCAGATGCCACCATGTATTTGAGCATCCTCTGGTGCAGCTTGCTTGTCCGCTCCCCTTCATTTGAGCTCACCTGCAGAGACAGAGACCACAGGGAGGAAGACACGCTCAGAGCTACTCACCACCACAAAAAGGTAGCGCTCAGAAAGTTCCCAGCTGGTTGGGAAGATGTTTGTCTCTTCAGAGAGCTTTAACAGGATGTCTCGGGCTTTGCCCATGTTCTGAGAGTCGCTGATGATGCTGAGTTTGGTCACCGACAAGAGGGAGTCTGCTTCCTTATGGAAACCTGGGAAAGAGATGTGTTACAGAAATGAGTCATACACTCAGGCAAGGTCATCCCTGAACCCTCCAGGCTCTTACAAGGGCCCTTATTTGCCCTCCACCTTGGGCTGCTACTTTTCTACTTGCTAAAACAAACCAGCATTCCCTTGAGGAGCCCTGAGGCTCTGTGCCTGCACTTGGAGCAGGTATGAGCTTGCTGGTGAGAAAAACCCCACCATATACCCATTCAGAACAAGTTTCTTGCTAGTTTTCTAGAGAAGGCACATGAACATCCACACCCAGGGTGTTGCTTCAGTTTTTGCATGTTCCTGATGCTGCCAGAGCTCCTGTAGGGCTTCCTGAACACCCCAGTGACTACACCTATGTGTTGGTGGGAGGTAACAGTGATTGAAAAAACTGCGGCAGTAATGGATGCATGGGCAGTTGTTCCCCTGGCAGTCAGCATCTCTTACAGGAAGGGTATCCAGGGAAGGAAACGGAGAAGAGAATGAATGCAAGGATCTTTAAATCTAATTGCTACTATTAACTCTTTGTTCAGCTCCAGGGTGATGTGTCTCACCTGAAAACACCTACAGGGGAAAATGTAGTGGTCTTATGATTAAAGCACAGGTCTAGATAACAAAAAGATAGCAAGTTTCACATCTGGTTGCACATCTAGCTTCACTAAGGCTAAATGATCCCTGGCCTTGAGCTTCCCCACCCTTTGCAAAACAGCTCCAGCACCATTGCAGAAGGCAGGGAGGTCTGGAAGACCCTTCGTTAACATCAGCAGATGTAAGGATGTCAAGTGATCCCTCCCACGTTTGGTCTGTACAGGCTGTGTGGGCACCCGGGTAAAGATGAACACTGATATCTATTTATGAATTTATCATGTTCCTCCCATCCAAATGCCAGAATGGCAGGTAGGGCAGGAGCAGCTGAGATACCCATCTCTTTTGCTCCCAGTGATGATACCCTCAAACAGCCCAGCAAGTGCACTTGACTCATACACCCTCCTCTCATTAGCTGCCAACCAGCTCCAGAGCATGATGCAAGTCCCCGAGCTGCTGTTGGGACACAGCACACCTCCTTGGCCCCAGTGTCACCTGCTGTGAGGAAGGCAATTGGGGAAACCAGGTCCCACCCACCCCCCCCGCCTTGTTCAGAGGAGCAGCAGTTGGGCACGGGACCCATGGGTGCAGTTCACCACTTGCAGGCTAGGAAATAGCAGGAGTAGGAAGGTCGCTGTTGAGCAATTTCACTTCATGAAAGAACATTTCAAATTCACTTTGTTGGCAAACAAAGCGGGTGGTTTAGCTCTGAACAACTGGCATGGACTAAACGGATGTACCTGTGTGTCAAATCTGAAAGGCATATTCATTCCTCCCTGCTTATCTTGCTTAGAAAAAAACAGGGTGAATTCCCAGGTATCCCTGCTAAGTTTCCACAAGGAAGCTTGCGATGGATGATTGTGAATGCTATTATGGGCTTGAAAGGCTTTCCTGCTGGCTATGGTCTGTGGGCTTTTTGATGTGCCTGCAGACACGGTGGCTCCGTCTTCCCCTTCCCAGTGCCTGAGCTCTTGGGAGTCTCCTGCAGGCTCTCAGCCACCGTGAGTTACCTGACAGCATTGCTCAGCAACCTTGTTTTATTTTCCTCCCTGTCTCCTCTACCAGCCCAATTTTGTGATTTTGAGCCATTACCATCTTCAGTTATCCTGGGACCTCTCATTCAGTAACACACAAATGACATTGTTTTGTCCTCTAGCTTACCTAAATCCTCCAAAATGTGTTTCCACCTGCTTCTCACTTCTTTTCGAGTCTGCCGTAAGGTATAAATATCATAGTTGAGCTTTTGCCATTCCTGCAAAGCAAAGGGAGAAGAAATAGTCATTTGCATGTGGGGAGGGCTCTGCTGCCTTTCTAGGAAATTCAGCTTTCAGAAACGGAGCCAGAGTTAAACTGTTGAAGTTGCCACTGAGGGATCAGTGTGAAGGTCAGTGGCCGGGCTGCTGTTGCCCCTGGAAGAAATCACGCTGACCGGTGTGGAATGTAAGCTTGATGTTTGGGACAGCACCTTTGCATCTTCTCTGCATGCACAATACAGGCTCAAGTTACCTCGAAACTGGATTACAGAATTTAGTTTAGGTGTTAACCAAAGTGGTCTCCTTGTTCAGACAGGGAGAATATAATTCCAACCCCGTCCTGAAAATCATAATGCTGTCCTAGGCTGGAGAACAACAGGAATTTCCAAGCGTAGTTCATTTGAGAGACTTTAGTCTCTTTGGTCCGAAGCCCTTTACCCCAAACCTTGACACCCTGCTAGTATCAAAACATGAGGTTGTGAGAATACTTTATTCAGCCCTTGACAGCTTGAGAAAACATGACCACATATTAATAATTACCTTCTGTAAACTATTGCAACACCTTATTTTCATATCCTTAAACCAGCAAGGCACATTTTCTTACAGCTTCTGATAGCCCAAGGGAAAGTAGAAGTCTGAAAAGAAGTTACTGCTCTCAGTTTGGCTACATGTGTGACCTCAGCCCACTGTTTGGCATTTAACTGGAGCAGTCACGTTTCCAAAAGTATTTGGAAAACAAGAAAAGTAGACTTTATTTAAAGGCTGGGGTACCCTTTCTAAATAGCAGAGAAGAAGGATGCATATGGATGTTTGAGGGCTGAGCTGAAATCATCTGACATAATAACTATTCTTGGCGATGCCATTTACTGCAGTTAATGCTTCGCTTAACTATACAGTTTAAATCCTTGCACTTGACCTCAAGCTTTATATCTGCATAATGTCTGAAGGGGAAGGTTTTGAGATTACTTATTAGAGTTATACCAGCACAATTAAACACATCTGACAAGTATGGATTTCTGTGGAAATGTATGTATTCTGCAAGAAAACCAGCAGTGTTTTTCCTAGCTGAGTTTAATCAGTGCACACTGAAAGGGTCATAACATCCTTCAGATAATTTCTCTGTACTAAGAACCTTAATTAATCTCATTTCTCTGCAACGGATTACATACATGGACTCTTGTTGATTAAATGGGTTAACCTGTGCCATTTCCCTGGGATTTTCCTACGTGACACACTGGGTTTAAAGGTGTTAAACAATATCTAGCCAAGTAGGCTGTGCTTTAGAAATCCCACTGGTTTTCTGACACCTGCTGCCTTGAAGAGCTGGCTTGATTTGATGAAGAGTTGGGGATCTCTTATGTTTTTTCCTGAACCTGGCCGACATGCCACCACTGCAGAGAACCAAACGACGAGCCTGTTTTCTTGCTGTTCAGCAATAGCTGCAGGAACCCTCGGAGATTATGCTTTGGAAGAAGCAGCCAGCAGAGTTAAGACACTGCTGAATTCAGGTCAGGAGAGCAGGGGAATCCGCAGCTCCGCCTGCAGCTGCTGGCTCTGCACGGCTCATCCTCCTGGGGAGCAAAATCCCCTTCATTTTTAGCTTTGTGTAGCTGCTCGCAACAAGCCAGCTTTGCTGATTAGAGCTCCACTTCTCTCTTGCCTGCAGCAATACTTGAAAACGGCTTTACAGGAGGGCACCTGGCTGCCAACACAAGGCATCAAAACGCCTCTTCAGCCCTTTCAGGAGGCAGGGACACGGCTGCTCTTGTGACACTAGCTTGTAGCTGGGAACTGAGCTGCTCTCAGTGAAAAAGAAGAGGAGTTTTATTGTATTAGAGCTTTGTGGGAAGTTCATTGCAACCTTGAAAGTTTTTAAAAAAGAGAATGAAGGCTGCACGATGCTGTGGTCCCCCCTGGCAAGGATCCCTCAGAAATACCTCAGCCTGCTTGTGACCCCATGGTATATACAGAAATAACAGCAAATCAGTGTCTCTGCCCTCCTGAGGAGATAAACAAGTGCTTTAATGTACATGATTGATCAACGCAGTCTCTGTGATGCCAGGCATGCTTCACACTGCTGAATTAGCAAGCCAGGGGGGTGGGAAAGATGCTCCTCTCCCCAAAACGTGGCTTGCTGACACCTGGCAGCAGCTTTCAGGACTGCAGGAATTTACCCCCCATGCCAGACTCCAGCAGGCTAAATGGCGAGCCGTGCTTAGCATGCAGGGGAGCAGTGTGTTTTCCCTTGTCTGTTTTTATTTTAAAGGAATCTAGGTTACGGCTTTCATGTACGTCGCCGTTACTGAGTTGCACCGTGGAAGCGAATACAGCACATACTTAGTCCCAGAGGACACCTAACAGTGTCCTGTTGTTGAAGACTTTGGGAGGGGGTGTGCAAATGAGCAGCTTTGTTACGGAAAATGGTGCTTAACAGCAGTATCTGGAGGGGACCTCGTGTTTCAGTGGTATTTCTTTTGCCTGAGTGTGGAGCCGGATGTATTAAACCAGAGATTATGAGGGTGAGGATGGGCAGCTCCAGGCTGAGCTCCTGAAGGGACTCATGCTCTGTTCTCCATCAGCCTCAGGAAACACCCAGTTTTCCCAGGCAATTCCTTATAGCAGAGACATCCCAAATGCTGCAGGCACGTGGCTGTTCTCCATGTTGCTTTCATGAGGGAAATAAACTTAAGAGCATCTTTTCATCATAAAAATTAATCTACAAAGCACCTCTCTTTTAACTACACAGCAGAGGAAGAGCAAAGCTAGTCCTGCCTGTGTCTCTGCAAAGGAATGGGCAACATCAGAGACTTCGGGGAGGGTGTTCCCCATGCACATCCCATGAGTCACCAAGATGTGACCTGCGGAGAGAGCTGGGCAGCATCACGAGGCCGACTGCTGGCCCCAGGGCAAGCAGCCGGGACTCTGGCCAAACCCCACTGGTCCCTCAGACCTTGCTGCTGCTGTGCCAGTGACCAGCAGGGCACCAGCCAGCCGAAGGACAGGGCATGTGGATCCTTGGGCAGCCCTGGGAAGAGTGAGGCTGGAGCAGGCTGCCCTCTGCGCTGCACCCTGGGCTGGCTCCCCACTGGAGAAAAGGCAAGGTGTCCAAGCCCCTGTGCATGGGACAAGCACTCCCAGACATTTCACTTCTTTTTGCATCTTCTGCTCACCTCCATTCCCTGTACTGCCTCTTGCAAAGTTAGTTGTAACTTCTGGAGCGGTGGGGGAGCTTCCTGCACACAGTACCGAGAAAGTACAGCAGGAGTCTGCTCTTCACCAAACCCCTCAGTGTTTCTACAGGTCTGGGACACCCCAGTAACGCATTCAAAATCTATCCTTTAAGAAAAATACCCTTTTGCCAAAATCTGAATTAATCATGGGAAACCAAAGCAGGTTGCAGTTCCTGGCCCTTTTGTATGCAATCAGTTTTGGCCTTTTAAACCTCTGTAGCAGGGAGCCTGAGAAAACCCTTTGTGCATGAGTTCAGAATATCCCAGGAACAGCAGGGAAACCCTGCTGCCTCTCTCCTCTGGGTGCTCAGCCCTTCAAGAGTTATCTCAGCAACATGTCATGCTAAATCTGCAAATGCCAAATGAAGTGAGGAAATGCTGGGCATGAAATAATAAGCCAGGTTGGTACATAACTAGGAGCTCTGGGAAAAAATGTGCCAAGTGAATAGGCAAGCACTGCCCAACTTTTCATCCCCACTTTTACGGAAATTTCCTTATTAGTAGGTGGCTTTCTTTATGTTGCCAAAGCAATCCTCTACCAAAGTCTTCTCCTTTATACCCTCGACAACAACTGGTGTCACCATTCTGTTTGAGAGTTATTTTGGAAATGAGGTCAAAACAGACTTATCAGGCCAAGACTGCAAAATATCGGTACAGGCAGGTGCCTCACCACATCCAGGGATGCTCCCACTCTGGCTCAGCAACTGGACCCACTAGAAGTAGCTAAGCAAATACAAACCCTAGATCCACACTCACACATTGAACCATTGACCAATGTCTCATCTTAGAATAAGCTTAAATTGGATTCCGTTTTAAGAGAAGCCTGCAGTAGTTCATAGATAATTTTTCATAATATTAAGTGGGTCAGTGCTGGGCTCCCTGATCACAACCCCCAACCCTGGGCAAATCCCATCACCTCTCTATGCCCCAGCAGCAGCGTGTCACAATACTGACCTTCTCTGTAATGTGTTTAAAAAAGAATAATCCTGTAGGAAGCAGAAAAATAGACCTTGTCAGTTGGCTAATGGGCTTGCCAGGAGGATCATACCAGCACAGCTCTGCTAGCCAGGACCCTAGCTGCCACGCAGGCTGAGGAACTGCCTTTGCTGGTGGGGTTTATGATCCCACCTCGCCCAAAGGAATAAATGAAAAGAAAGAAACACTGCATTTATAATACGCCATAAAACCAGTGTTTATTTCTCAGTCACGATGCAAAACCCCACCTTTAGTTTCTATCCACAGACCCACAGCACAGCTACCCTAAACCTGGCTCC
Source organism: Thinocorus orbignyianus (assembly GCA_013400375.1). NCBI lineage: Eukaryota > Metazoa > Chordata > Aves > Ciconiiformes > Thinocoridae > Thinocorus > Thinocorus orbignyianus. Next base: position 444,301 of record VXBW01007174.1, read on the forward strand.
TTCTCTGAAGCCAGTATTGGTGCAACAGCTCAGGCTCTCTGCCCATGGCTGGGTAACTCCATCAGAGGACACTGAGGCACCAGGGCCACCACAAACTGGTGCTCATGGAAGGGGGCATCTGCCCCACTGTGCCCTTAAGCCAAATAAGCCCAGCTCTTGCTGTTAACATTGGAAGCACATCCCCCATCCCCATGAAATGCTTTTCTCCCCATTTAGCAGGGTCCCTGCTGGAACAGTGACTTGGCCTGTATCTATGCAGCATCTTAAATAACATCCTGTTTTCCTAGAGGTCCTCATTTCACCTCCAGATTTGGTGGTTTACTTTACACCACAACAGGTTCGATGATGCTGCAGGGCAGGAGCAGGAAAAGAAGTATTTCTTCCATATTTGAAAAGTTGACCTCAGCCTTCAAAAGCTTTGACAACAGCTTTGATCTCCAAAGGCTGCAACAGCTTCCCCAGCCCCCTAAGCCTTCAGCTATGGCTTTTCTGGTTTTCTCTGAGCACACCCATCCCTGCCCCTCATTTGCTTTCAGAAGTGCATCCAAGCACACCATGCTCGTTGGCCTCATGCGGACAGAAATGTGGAGCTGGAAATTGCTCAGTCCTCATGGTTTTAGGAGGCTCCAGTGAATCTTGCCTCATCTACCTATTGCACAGTGGGTTTTGCAACTGCTGGGTGCTCCACCACGGCCAACGGCCCCCTAAGCCACCACTCCCAGCACACAGCACCAAGCAGGACGATCCCAGTGGGTGTGAAACAGGGTGCACCCGGGGATGTCACGGTGCTTGCTTGGAAAAGCTTCCTGCCCTGGTTCAGCGAGGAGCCGGGTGGAGCAGTCCTGTCATCCTCACACAAGTTAAGGTCACACCGAGTTTGGGCTGGAGCTGCCAAATTTCCCAGAGCGGGAAAAGGAGCGATGGTTTCATAATGCTTGTCCACTGCATAACAACAAGCTGTTCCTCCATCCTCTGTCCTACAGCATCCACACAGCCTCCCCAGGGACTTTGGGAGCAGAGTAGCTCCCAAAGCAGATTATGGCTTTTACAGCCCAGCGCTTTTTTGCAATCAGGCTTTTTTTCTGTCTCTCAGGGCTGAAGCCTCATTAGGAAGGGAAGGCGGCGCAGCCTGGCCTAGTTTTAAAATGCTCACTGGAGTAAGGAGGGATTTCAGCACTGGGGTGCAAATGCAGGAATGCTGGTTTTGACAGCCAAGTCCCTCCCTGTCCTGCCACCCAGAAGGAGCTGCAGCTGGAAACTGCAGCAGCTGGGCAGGATTACATACCGTGCCTCAGTTTCCCTACCTGCAAAAGAGAGGCAGCAGAGAGGCTGGCAGTCAGTAGCTGCAAAGGGCACTCTGCCATAATTCAAATCAAGCATACCATAGAATCATAGAATGGTTAGAGTTGGAAGGGACCTTAAAGATCATCGAGTTCCAACTGCCATGGGCAAGGACAGCTCTCACTAGAGCAGGTTGCTCCAACCTCCATCCAGCCTGGCCTTGAACACTTCCAGGGATGGGGCATCAACAACTTCTCTGGGCAACCTGTTCCAGTGCCTCACCACCCTCACAGGAAAGAGTTTCTTCCTAAAATCTGATCTAAATCTCCCCTCTTTCAGTTTAAAACCATTACCCCTCAATCCTATTGCTACACTCCCTGCTTTCTTCAAAGTCAGCCCGATGTTGTGACTGCACTGCACATAAAACAGGAGATGTGATCTTACATTCACCATGAAGAAGAAACCCCATGCTTTTTCACTGGCAGGCATGGCCACTGCACAGACCCGCTAAAATCCCTACACAGGCTGAAGGCAGAGAGAAAGCATTGGATTTAGGACGAACAGGCACATTGAGTCCAGGACAAGAGGGCACGGGAGAGCTCTCTGGCTCACCCATAACCGATGCTCTCCTCTGCGACCTGGGCAAGGCTGACACATAACGCTCCCTTACCCAAGGAGCCGTCTTTTTAGCAGCCCATCCACTTGTGATACTGTTTTATAAATAATAATAATAGCTTTTAGGAGGCTTACCTCACAATGAGCCCTAAATGAAGGCCACTTGACTGGGCACGGGTTGAAATGAGGAGCTTCCACTGAAGGAAGGGCTCATTAAGAGCTCGTTATGCCCTGAAGTACACTCAGCTCTGAGCAGCCCAGGACCGGCGCAGGGCCCTGAACAGAGCTGTCCTCATTTCCTTGGGCCAGTGTGGGCTGGATGAAGCTCCCTGTTTTCTCTAAGACAAGTAATCACAAGATAGAGAAAGCAGCGGTGGGGAGGGAAGAGAATGTTTTCTTTTACAGCTGCAATAGATGTAAATGTTCCGTGCAACCCCGAAAATGAAGTTACAAACCCGTGCGTTGTAAACACTGCCACTCATTCAGTCCCCACCCAAAAAAACCCTCATTAAATGGGGATTCTGTCCAGCAAGAATACATTAGGATTGCATTATCTCATTTTAAGTTCTAAAAATTGTTATTTTGGTCTCAACTGTACCCCTGGAGTTTAAGGCTTCTCCTGAAAGCTGAGCTAGCTTGCGGTTTAAGGGGACTATTATGGGAAGAAGAGTTAGAGTCTTGCAGTCTCTTGGATGAAGTGGGATCATGTTGAAATTAAATGTGAAGCCTCCAGGCTCTCCGGCAAACATTTTGAAGTCTTAAAAGCAATCAGAAAAGGGAAAATATGTCACCATTTGCTACAGCCTGCTCCTAATCATGCCACTGAAATCTTCCTTGCACAGAAGTGCTTTAGCAAAGGAAATCAGGGCTGCAAAACAGCCTTTATGTAACAGCAATGATTTTTCCCTACATGCTAAGAGCCGTGCCAGTTCTCCACTTCTCGATAATTGCCGTTCAGCCCATCAGAGGAGTATTTAACCTGACGCATCACTGGAGCAGAAGCTCAGCTCCAGGTGCTGCCATTGCTGGGCAAAAGCCACTGCAGTCAGGGCTGATCATGGAAAGGCCAAATCAGGGAACTATTGGACACAAAAAAAAAGCAGCTTGTGAAGCTAGGAAACTGAGCTAGGGGTCGCAGTGCTAGCAACATGCATCTGCAGGTGGTGGTGGTAGACGTGCTTGCAGGACATCCTGCATCCCAGCTCAGGGCTGCTCTCCAGGCTCAGCTGCCAGAGACATCCCCAAGCTTCCCAGGGAAGAGATGGCTATGGAGACATCCCCCAGCTTTCCAGGAACGAGACGGCTACCGATGCATCCCTACCAGATATAGGATGAAATATGTAGAGTGATGGAGCAGATGGGAGGACCTGATGCTTCGGTGAGCAACGCTGTGGGACTTCAGGGTCTTTCTGGCAGCTTAAAGGGTGCTTAAATAAAGGTGCAGCCAAAGTACCTGATAAAAGCACCGAGCCTTGGTCCACAGTGAAACTGAGTGGAAGGAATAGCACTGCCTCACCTCTGAGTCCTTGTCCAGCTGGTTCCTGACCACAATCATGTTGTACAGCACCCGGTCGTCGTCTGCCTCTGTGTGGGTCACGTCATGCGGGGTGCTCCACAGGTTCTGCTCCTCGTCCCGTGCCAGCGTGGCTCCGAAGGAGGCGTAGGGGTTGTTGTTGCTGCAGAGAGGGGGAGAGGTGAGGCAGCATTAGCTACTGCAGCATCACACCACCTCCTTTTACCTTCCCAGGGTAAAGTGTGCCCATTGCTGTGGCATCCCCTCTCACAGCCCAAAGTCCTGCCTGGGAGAGGGAAAGGAAAGGAGGAGCAGGGAATGGGAAGACAGAGTTTTTTACCTTAGCACACATCTTGACCACGCAAGCCACAGCTCAAACTAGGGAGTGCTGCCATGAAAGACATCAGTAACACAAAGGAGGCTGGGATGGAGGAACTGTGAGCATCCATCTGCGAGGATGAAAGGCAGCATCTCCCCACTGCTCCCACAGCCTCCTGCCTTGCTCCCCATCACACCTTCCCACCCCAAACACTACGCAAGCACCACGCCAGCCTCTCTGAGCTTAATGTGGGAGTGGTTTTAATTAACTAAGACTCAGAAATCCCGGTGGCTCCAAAGTGTATTTTCTCTCTGCCCAGCTAACCCTGCAGCTGTGCCAAGATCCCACAGGCACAGTCTGTCCCCAGGGAGACTTCACGTGCAGAGAGGTACACCTTGAGCAGCAAGCAAGGGGACAGCTGCGTGCAAAGCCTCTCCCTTGCCTCTCGGCCAAAGAAGCAGCTTCTACCCATCTTCTCCTCAAAAGCAGTGCCACTGAGCATGGTTTTATTTTGGACAAAATGCACACCACCTCTGCTGAGGGAGCTGGGACTGGTTAGCCCAGGGAAGAAGTGGCTCACGGGGATCTTACCCACGTATATGTACCTGATGGGAGGGAGTGAAAGAGAGAGACAGACCCTTCTCGGTGGTGCCCCATGACAGGACACACATTGAAATACAGGAAATTCTCTTTAATCGTAAGAAAAAAAATGATCTGCTGTGAGGGTGGGTGAACACTGGCCCAGGTTGCCCAGAGGGGTTGTGGAGTCTCCATCCTTACAGACCCTCAAAACCCAGCTGGACATGGTCCAGGGCAACCTGCTCCTGGTGACCGTGCTCAAGCAGAGGTTGGACTGGATGTTCTCCGGAGGTCCCACCTCTGCAACCATGTTTCTGTGTGACCTCACAGCTCTCTTTTCCCCCCAGCAGCCCAAACCCTATCAAATCCAGCAGATGATCTCCACAGTGGAAAACCCACCCTGGCAGCTCTTGCCTGAGATCAAGCAACGCACTGAGCTGCGCAGTAACCCGTACCAAGGCACAGAAATGACACGTAGCCCTATCTTTAGTTTGGGGATGGAAATGTCCTCAGCCTGCTTGTGAACCCCAGGCTTTGTTGGCTCAGTGGCCAGCAAAGCAGAGCATCCCCTTCTGGGAAGGCTGTCCCCACTGAGGCAAGGAGCTTTTCTCTGCACTGATGGCAGTTCTGTGTTTTATGACTTTATGTTGCTACTGGAACATGCNACTTAATTATGCCAAGAGAACTTTTAGCAGAGTATTTCCACAATGTTTCTAATCAAAATGTCCAGATGCTTGAGCAGAACAACACAAATGAAGAAGTATTTTCAGCCTTACCCAGTTGTCTCATCAGCTATCCTGTGGCAATCCCTGCTCGCTTCTTATTAGAACAACCCACTGTTTATTCCATTTGCTCCCCAAACCCCATTCCTTTGCAAGGAACCCATCCAGGGAAACCTCAGATAACACTGCGAGCGCTTTAGTCACGATGCCAAGCCATAAAAAAGACACTAAGAGGAGCTCCAGCATAGAGATAAAGTATAAAAAATCATTCACATCAGCATTCCTGCAGGAAGCTTAATTAGAATTTCAACAAACCGAAAACCTGAGCAACAGGTAATAAGGGAAAAGATAATCTCTTACAATCTTTCATTAAAGACAAGCAAACAAACTTAACTTGGAGGGTGTGGATGGCGTAACTCAGCTATTCCTACACTGGATTCAGCATGGATTCGCTCAAACCACCTTCTAAACATGTAGCAGACAGGATCCCAGCCTGGAAGAGAATCCCTTGGGAGCCAGCCATGAGTTCAGTCCCATCCTGCTTTCCACAGGCTGCTTCTCACTTGGTGACTTACCGATACCTTTAACATCTGCCTTACTTTAGAAAACAGTATTTGGCAACAATACCAACACGCCTTGGCTTTTATGAGCCACTCCCTCGCAATTTGCAGGGCACTTCCCAATGCGTCTCTGTTTCCCAACCACAGCAAGGAGCATCCAGCAGACTGTCAGGGACACAGGCAGTTCCCAGGAGGCAGCAAACCCATCCAAGCACGGAGAGCTCTGCCAACAGCGAGCACCCCCAGAGCACGCTGGCCTTCCAAGCAACATTTCAAATGAACAAATGGGAGGGGAAAGAAAAGGAGCACATGAACAGCAGCCTGCTTTGCAGGTTACAGGAGTCTCCATGGGACTGAAAGGGATTCACACCATTTCAAACTGTGCTTTATCTGGGCTCCCCGACTTTGGCTGGGTTTTTTTTTCCCAGCCCTGCACTTAGCACCCTGCCTAAATCTGCATTCCATCCCCACCTCCACGCACAGCACTGGCTGCTCTTGCTGGCCTTGTCACGGGTTACAGCAGGCTTTGTATACACCCAGGTAATATATGCACCTAATTATACATATATTATCTCCTTCTCACTGCTTCGTTCTTTGACACGTAAGATTTTTGAGGCTACAATTGCTCTGCTTGGGGGAAAATAAGGTGAAACGTCATGAAGTCAACATTTCAGCTCCCAAAAACTGGAGCACAGCTAAAAGATCTGAAACCTCAAGCACGTTATTAATTTTAAACAACGTTGTGATAAAAATAAAAATACAGCAAGCGTGCTCTTTCAAGGTCCCCCCTTTGAAATAAAACCCCAAAGCCTCCCGAAGAGGGACGAGCCAGCGATTAGGCTGTTAGCTTAATTACACCGGCACCATTCGTTGTGCAAGAGCAGGTGCCTTTTGAATCTGCAGCATTTATACATTTATTCAGGCTTTCTGACTTACAGGCAGCACTAATTGGATCGCTGGCAGAAGGCATGTTACTAAAGAAAGGTGCCCGGCGAGGGACAGCCACCCCGGCTGGCAGGGCAGCAGCGAGGAGCCTCTCCACATGTGTGCTGGGCTCTCATTAGGTTAATGCCCATTTCCCGAGCTGGAGGCCCCATGATCAGGATTATCTGGTTATTATTTAGGTAACTGCTCCAACAGCACAAAATCAGGACGTTTCAAGCCCTGTTGCCAGCTCTGCTATGACCCGATACCCATGGAGGCCACACCGGGAACATCCCACCCTCCTTCTTGACATGCCTATGTCCCACCAGTGCCACCGGGAGGGCAGGGACACCCACAGTGGGCTCTGGTGGTGGCCAGGACTCCAGCTGGCAGCTGGGGAAGGAGGGAGAGGTGCCACACACCCTGCACACGTATGTTTTGCAACACGCAAAACCTGCTTACGTGCTGGCACAGCTCGCGGCTCTCCTCCGCGACTCGGGGACTCATCTTTTCCTGCACAAATCCTGCACGACCTTACGGTTCCATGCACCTGGCAGATGTGACCGACAGCAGAACAGAAAAGTGGTCACTCTAGCAATCAGCACACATGCTGCTTTTGCATAAAGCCAGCTCCAGCCGCGCTTTCCAGCATCCCCAGGCTGGGAACAGAGCTCAGACCGATGGTCAGACCCGACCCACTGCCTCAGCGACGCGGGGACCTCCTTTTTGTGCAGTGCCTCGGCCTCCTCTGTCGAAATCCCCCCGGGGAAAGGCAAAAACTGAAGGGTTCCTGTGGGGAGGGGTGCACGGGAAAGCACCAGAGACATCGCTCCCGGTTCAGTTTTTAAAACAAACCTAGAAACCCCCACGGCATGCAGCAGCCCTGTGTCAGAATAAATCTGGCCCCATGGCAAGCCAAGCCAGGCAACCCAAAGCAGCTTCTCAGCCGGGAAACAATCCCTTTGGAGCTCCATCCAGCTCTCGCAGGGGATGGCCATCTCCCCACGGAAAGCAGCAGCTGTAACATCACTGGAACCTGTTTTGGGGAAAATCTGGGAAGCTGGGCTTGAGGCGCTGGGGTGGCCAACCTCCGGGACAGAGCCCTGGGGTCCGGGGGTGAAGAGGGACTCACGCCTGGCTGGGGACAGAGCCCACCCGCCTCCGGTGGGAGCATCCCTGCTCCGTAGCGCGGCGGCTGGGGCTCAGCACCGGCCCTCTGGAGGGGCAGGGGAAGGGACGGGGGGGCAGGGTCTCACCTGAGCAAAGGCTCCTTCTCGGGGGGCGCCGCCGCCTCCCCTCCGCAGCAGCCGCAGCAGCCGCCCAGCGAGCGCAGCCAGG
>VXBW01007174.1:464006-483251 GCA_013400375.1 Thinocorus orbignyianus
CCAGAGAAGATACCATTTTTGGTATTCCTGGTGTAAATGGGCATTATCCTAGACTTATAGGAACATCTATAAAGTATCCACTGACTTCACATCCTACTAATTCCCATATTACACAGGGGTTTTTTTGTCTTTTCCCCCTGCAGTGTATGCCCTGCAGAGGAGCTGCCGTTTGAGGATGCCTCAGTGGACCTGGTGACTTCATTTACAGCTGCCCACTGGTTTGATACTGAGAAGTTCATGAGAGAACTAAAGCGGGTGCTTAAGCCGGGTGGCTGTGTGGCCATCAGCACCTACACTGTGGACATGAGTCTGAAGTATGGAAACTGCTCTGAAAAGCTGACCGAAGTCTTTAGAGAGGTGAGGTTATGAAACCTAAACCTGTGAGGCTTTCCCTCCCGGTCTGGGCAGGGGGAAATACTTAGATGCTATGAGGTAAGCAATGGGCTTGGGGGTACGACTAGAGGACTATAGTCAGAGAGGAGGAGGCGGCGGCAGAGGGATGGGTAAGTACAGGGACAAGGCTGAGGTGGGGTTTAGTGGCTCCCATGCAGTGCAAGGGCTGGCTGAATGAGGAGGGACGTTAGAATTAATAGGGCAGACTCTGGTGTGGAGAGAAGAGCTGCAGAACAGAGGCTGGGGACTGGTATCATTGCAGAGACTCTTCCTGTCACCCTGATCCCAGTGAAAAGAATGGGAAGTAGAAATTGTTTGGGAAGAGGTTGGTTGGTTTTGGTTTTTTTTAGTGATGTTTCTTGAAAAAGACTTGTTTTACTAACTCACTAAAAGGAGACCTTCCACTATGAGTAAGAGCAGTGTAGGGAGGAGGACAGGACCCTTACAGATATAATAAAATAGGATGCTTGAACTCTCAACGCTGAGCAAGATTTTTGGTGATTTTTTAATGCAAGGAGTATTAAAAAGATGACAAACAAAAAAATCCTGACAACAACAAAAAAGCAGCCTGTATATGAATACATCAAATCTAGGCCCAAGCAAACCTGAGTGGGTTTGTTTTTTAATATGCTGTCTTTACAGTCCTGGGACCTGCTTTTAAAATACTCGCATGAGAGAGTAAAACGTGTCTTGGAAGACTACAAAGATATCTTTGAGGCCTTGCCATTTCCAGACAAGAAGAGGTGAGCAGAAACCCCTCGGTGTGCAGTATCAGGAGAGGATAAAGGCTGTGTCTCTGCTCCTCTGCGAGGCTGCTCTGCCCCTGGCCCAGCAAGAGCACAGGGGAGTCGGGTGCCAGAGCCTGCAGCTGACAGCTTTCACCAAATGCCTTTTTCTGTGGCAGAGCCATGCTCAGTCCTGTGGGATTTAATGCACCTCTCCACTGGCCTGGCAAGCATGATCTAAAGGCTGCGAGGACCCTTCCTGCTCAAGGCAGACCTGGGTTAGACTTTCTCTTAGTTGGTTGTTCATGATAATTTGAGTCTTCTGGGCACATTGCTTATTAGATGAAGAAAAATGGACTGGGAGAAAGAAGCTGCCCCAGACCTCTGGGGAGCCACTGCTTGCCTCCCCACAAAGGTATGGGGCAGGGGTTGACTTCACGGGCAAAAAGGATGCATTGGCAGTGGTGTTGCAGAGGTGGTGGTGTCCTGGATGCTGGAGGCGGAATGGATGTGCAGGTTAATCTGTGTCAAAAGGGCCGTTCGAGTCACATACTGTATTAGATAATCTCTGGAAGTATCTCTGTTTTTCCAGTAGCCCATCAGTTCAAGCTCCTGACCCACCAAATGCTACAATCAGATGTTGTTCCCATCTATTGGACATTTGATGGTGTCCACCACCACCTCAATCTCTTGTCCTTGTTGCAGTACCTTGGAGATTTAACTCACCAAAGCTCCATTCTTTCCCCATCTTCCCTGTAGAATTACTGATATCTATGACAAAATTCCCATGACTGTTGCTGGTGTGGTTGGTTACTTGGAGTCTGTCTCTCCCTATCAAACCTTTATGAAGAATGACCCAGAAGCTGCAAAATCCCTCCTCCGAGAGACTGAAAAGAGGTAAGAAAACCACTTGGGGAACAAGCAGGACATCAAGACCCCTCTTACACAGTGAATGAAGTGCAAGTTTGTGGAGACCTCTTCAAAGCTAGAAGTGAGCTGTGCAGTGATGCATTCCCTCCTTCCCCCCAGGTGTGGATGGATACTTGTCAGAGGTCACACAGCAGATCTCAGCTGCTCACAGCATGACTGACCTCAGTCTCTGTCAGCTGATGTAATGTTTAAGTCTGTATAGCTGTGTGGTGGTCTTGCACACGTAAGCCTCATGCTGAAGGTCTCTTGAGTTGTCTGCCTTGCTCTTGATCAGCAGAGAAGAGGGAAATATTGATGGTTGCATCTTAACCAAGCTATTTTGGCCCACAACAAGGGCCTGCTGCACAGTTATGAAAGGAGGGTGTCCCTGTGCCTGCCAACTTCTTCATTGACCAATGCTTATGCATGTGTTGGAGGCATCTGACATCAAGACCTTGGTGGTTTAGGTGGAAGAGACCTATTTCTGTTTGTGGATGTTGCAAGAATCTTCTCTTCTTGTTTCAGAATGCTGGAGATTATGGGAGTTTCTTCTCGTGAAACACCAGTGGAATTCTGGGTGAGGCACGTCTGTGTGCTGGGGTGCAAGGGACAGTGAGAGGAAAACCCTTTTCCTGGCCCAGTGCTGGAAGGGAAAGAAAGAGTGGGTTATCTCCTAATGCCCCAATTGTATAACGCTTCATATTCCTTGGGGAAATTGATACTGATTTTTGGTGATCAAAATCCTGATCTTCTGTGGGAAGCAGACATGGGTTTATGCCTGCTCTTGGATTCCTGTCCATGTTGGTTCCCCAGTCTGCCCAGTGCTGCATCATCAGTGCTGGAAGGGTTAAGTTTCAGGCTGATGGTGGTTGGAGTGCATGGGAGGTTAAGAATCATGGTAACAGCTGAGAAACTTGCTGCATTTCTTACACAATAATAAAGCTGAGGAAAAAAAGATTCCTTGTGGTTCCTCTTCCTAATACAAGCCGTAGGGCGCCTAGTGGGATGGGAATAACTACACTTCATGAACATCGTTCACCTAGGCCCCAAGGGGCCTTGTTTCATGGGTTTTGGTTAGAAAGGACCATTTACCCCTTTCCCTGCCTAAGCTAAGCTGGAAGCTGTGTGCTGTCTGAAGGCCCAGATGGAAAGAGGCTGTTCTTGCCCATGTCTCACCCCATCCCTGGTGCTTTGGCTGGTGCAGATGTGCCAGCAGCTTATCTGCCAGAGGTTTGCCCAGTGCTGTGCCAGCACTGCTCCTTTGGCCCTAACAAGGTTAGTTGCCCCCAGCACAGTTCAGGAGCCTTTCTGGGATCGCTGCTGCAGGGGAGCAGGTTTGTGCTCCCCTCTGCCCTGACCTGCTATTGCTCACTCAAGCTGTGAAGGCAAGACTAATGCTCTGTTTTGGGGTGGAGCCAATAGAGGCAAAGGTTTAAAGCCAGGTGTAGGCCAGCACGGGTCCCCTCCTGTTTGCTTTCTGCAGATTTTAAGTCCAGGCGTAGCCTCTGCAGGGACCTTTCCCTTTCCTGTAATTCCTGTCTTTGGCAAGAAGGCTGCCCTGCTGCTGCGGGGAAGGAGGTGGCCGTGCTGTTGCACCTTTGTGCCTTGTTAAGGAGGACACAAGCGTTGCCTGTGCAACCTCCCATAAAGAGAGCCCTTGGAGAGAGATGTATTAGGGCCTGGAGGTGCTTCAGCTGTGGCCCTGGACTCTTGGGTACCATGGGTGCAGAGGCAGCTTCCTTGACCTAGCAGAGGTGTTTGACCCCGGGCATACCTCTGTGGGGGTCGCTAAGTGCTGGCTCAGGCTGGGGAGCAAAGACTTTGACCCTCTTGTGGGTCTCAGGAGGGTCGTGGAGTTCCTGGAGGACAGCTATGGGGAAGAAAGCCCAATGTTGATCCTAGGCTGGGCTCTGTTGATGGAGAAGGCTTCATCGAGTGGTGGTGCTGGATCAAGCCACGCAGGTTGCTGGTGAAGGGGCTGCACAGGGTCTGTGTTGTGGTTGTGTAAGCACCTGTGAAAACCTCGCTTGCTGGGTGAAGGCAGGGTTGGTGGCTTGTCATCTCCTGAAGGAGCACTAGAGGTCTCTCCCTGCCTGGCGCTGCATCAGGTGACACAGCTGGGTGCTAAAGGGAGGCAGGTAACCCTTCGGTGGGGGAAGCCCCAGCTCAGCTGGCAGGGCCTGTCCTAGCAAGGTGCATCCCCACAGTGGTGCCTCGGGGAGGCAGATGTCCCTAGGGAGAGGACAGTCTGTGTCCATACAGTGCCAGCACAAAGGCTCTGGGTCAAAGTCCTTGTCTCTTTTATTTTCTTACTTTAAATTTAAAAGTTTATTTAAATCTTCTTACTAAGTACCTTGGCAATTAATGGCCAGTCCGTCCCTGATGTTGGCAGGATGCTCGGTGCATCCCCGGGGACGATGCTGTGGGTGGTTGGCTGTGATGTAACACCAGTGACTGCATCACCAATGTGTCTGGGCACAGTCCTGGCAGCATGAGGCATGCAGCATGGCACAAACCAGCCTGGCACCGCAGTTGCTGATGCAGCGTGCACAGGCTGAGAAGCAGTGAAGAGTTCTGGGTCTGGCAGCACTCCAGTGTGTGGGCACACCAGCCTGGTGGGGATGGGTCTGGTGACAACAGCCAGGCAGAGATCACCTGATTTCCCTGTCACAGCACCACTGGGCCACAGGCAGGGTTCCTGCACATCACAAAGGACTTTTACAGAATCATAGACTTGTCTAGGTTGGAAGGGACCTTTCAGATTGAGTCCAGCCATCACCCTAATAATGACAAAAGCACCAATAAACACCACATCTGCACCAATCACCTCCAGAGATGGTGGTTTTACCACTTCTCTGGGCAGCCTGTTCCAATGTTTGACAACCCTTTCAGTGAAACAGTTTTTCCTACTATCCCACCTAAACCTTGCCTGGCGTAACTTGTCAGTTTCCTCTTGTCTATCACTTGTTACTTAGGAGAAGAGAGCAACCCCCCACCTCTCTACAACCTTTTTTTCAGGGAGTTGTAGAGAGTAATAAGGTCTCCCCTCAGCCTCCTTTTCTCCAGGTTGAACAATCCCAAGGTGGGGCCTCACCAGTGCCCAGTACAGGGGAACGATCACCGCCTGAGACCTGCTCACCGTGCTGTTCCTGATACAGTCCAGGATGCTGTTGGCCTTCTTGGCCACCTGGGCACACTGCTGGCTCAAGTTCAGCCAACAGTCAACTACCACCAGGTTCTTTTCTGCTGGGGAGTTTTCCAGCCACTCTTCCCCAAGCCTGTAGCTCTGTGTTGGGTTGTTGTGACCCAAGTGCAGGACCTGGCACTTGGCCTTGTTGAACCTCATCCCATTGATCCAGCCTGTCCAGTTCCTTCTGTAGAACCATCCTACCCCTGAGCAGCTCAACACTCCCACCCAACTTGGTGTCATCTGCAAACTTATTGAGGGTGAACTTGATCCTCTCATCCAGATAAAGATATTAAAGAGAACAGTCTCAATACCAAGACCTGGGGAGCACCACTCGTTACTGGCCACCAGTTGCATTTAACTCCATTCCTCACCACTCCATGGGCCTGGCAATCCAGCCAGTTTCTTACCCAGCAAAGAGTACTCCCATCTAAGCCATGAGCAGAGTTTCTCCAGGGGAATGCTGTGGGAAACAGTGTCAAAGGCTTTACTGAAGTCCAGCTTTATTTTTAAAGTTGGGGTTTTTTGGAGGGGGGGCACTTTTTTTGTTCTATCTTCTTTTCCAAGACCAGCTACTTTAGTGGGAGTCAATTCCTGCCATACATCCTACCAGCTCCAAAAGGGGTCAGGAAGGAGTGACGTGGGCCCATCCTCACCCGTTCTAGCAGCGTGGCTTGTGGCCAAGGTTTTTCCATATTCGTGCCACACAGGAGCTGATGAGTCACAGGGTGACTGCCTCACCTGGCGCAGGTGACAACCCTGCCCATTTTCACTTTCTTTTTGAACCCAGGACTTCCCACGTACCTGGGATTTTTTTCTTCCAAGCAAGTTCAAGTCACTCCAGCTCACTGGGCTGCAGGAATCCGAGGAGGGGCTTCATCACTGCCAGCTGTGCCACGTTCCTAGCTGGGAGCTAGGAGCCATTGGGGATGGACCAATGACTGCAGCGGGTCCCCAGTGCCCTGCAGACCCTGCTGGGCATGGTGCAGTGTCCCTGGCCAAGTGCTGACTGGGGGACTCTCCGTTGTCGTGGCAGGAGCCAGCACTAGCGTGGTTTGGAGGAGCCATGCCGCATGCAGCCAGGCTGGGGACCAGGGTATGGCAGAGCGTGGCGTTGCTGAGCGGGACCCTTGCCAGCGTGCTGATGCCCAGGATGGCAAGACCACATCTCGTCAGGGAAAAGCCCTTGCTGCTGCTCAGCCAGGCACCGACGGGCTTGGCTATGTCTGATGGCAAGTGAGGCACAAACATTTAAGCAAGATGCCCAAAAGATCTTCAAGTCTTCATGGCAGCCGCCCTAGGTGTGTGGCTCCAGCTTCCCGGCTCAGCTTTCACTTTTCCTTTCGTTCCTCCCGGTCTCCTTTCACCTGTGTGAAGAGATGAGGTTTCACTTGACTTCTCCAGCCAGAAATGACAGCCAGGATGTAAAAGCCGCAGTGACAGGGAAGAGGAGCCAAAGGAGGTGGGCTCTTCAGGGATGTGATGATGCTCTGGGATCTGACAGGAGTGTCACTGAGAGTGTCCTCGGCGCTGTCCTCAGCTGGGGACAGCCTCACACAGGGCCATCTTCCAGGCCCACTCTGGGAGCACAGGCTGCAGATGGGGCTGTTCGGGAACAGCAAGCACTGGACATCACCATCTCAGTGCTGAACAACTTTCTCTGGGTGCTGGGGACCCTGCTCCAGTGCTGCTAGCAGCCACTGGAGATCCCAAAACAGAATCTCAGCCTGGCTTGTACCTTGGTCTGTGAGAGGAAACACCTCATGGTGCCTGCCCTGTGAACAAGCCAGGCTCTGCCTCAAGGTAGCGGGACCCCTGCCCTCCCCTCCCTCACCAGGGGCCGTGTTTATTTTCACACCTGTTGGGATTTTCTGTGGAGGTGCCATCTGTTCCAGCTGAGCTGTGCCTTGCCTGGGGAACATATGTGGAATTGTTTACGCTGGTCTGGGCTTTTATTTCATAGTTGTATTGATCGTGAACTTGTGTTGAATAAAAATTATTCTTCTAAATCTGTGCGTTTCTTTAATGGGAGAGAAAGAAGAGACAGAGCTGTTGTCATGTTCACCGAGAGCACAGATGAAGAACCTGAGCCCTGGCTGGGGCTCAGCGTTTTATTTACTGACCTCACACAATCTGCAGCAGTGGGGGAGGCCAGCACAGGAGAACTGGGTGGGAGCCCAGTGCAGCAGCAACACCCGTGACTTGCTGTGAAGGAAAACCCTGTGCCCACCATCCTGTGGGGCTTTAGTGCCGTATTTTGCTGTCTCAGCTCTCCTCCAAGCTGTGTCTTCACCTGGTTTTGTCAAAGCTGAAGCCACTGCCCGTGCCACACTGCTCCCTGCCCACCATCTCCGCTTCTCTTCACCTCCACCATAGTAATCCAGGAAAGACCTGAGCTCTCTGAGCTGCTGCTGGGGCAGCAGATGCTCCCCAAGGAGGGCTGGATAGATCCTGCAGGTCAATGTCAAGTCTTGCTTAACCTCTTCATTGCTTTTCTGGATGATGAGGCAGAGTATACCTGCAGTTCACTGATGACACCAGACTGGGAGGAACAGGTGACACACCAGTGGGCTGTGCTGCCATTCAAAGGGATCTCAATAGACTGGAGAAATGTGCACATGGGAATCTCATGAAATTCAACAAGGAGAAGGGCAAAGTCTTGAAGCTGGGGAGGAAGAACCCCAGGCACCAGTATATGCTGGGGGCTGCCCAGATAGAAAGCAGCTCAGCAGAAAAGACCCTGGGGGTCCTGGTAGACACCAAGTCAAACATGAGCCCTGTGCCAAAGAAGGTGAACGGTACCTAGGGCTGCATTAGAAGGATTGTTTCCAGCAGGCTGAGGGAGGTGATCCTTCCCCTCTACTTGGCACTGGTAAAAGCATCCCTGGAGTGCTGGGTCCAGTTCTCAGCTCCCCAGTGTGAGAGAGACATGGATGTACTGGTGAGAATCCAACAAAGCACAATGAAGATGATGAAAGGATCTCTCCTATGAGGAAAGGCTGAGAGAGCCGGGGCTGTTCAGCCTGGAGAAGAGGATGGCTCACAGACAGGAAAGCAGACAATGGGGCACAACCTGAAATATGTGAAAGTCAATCTGACTTTTTTCCTATGAGAGCGATCAGCCACTGAAACAGGTTGACCCGAGAGGCTGTGGAATCTCCATCCTTGGAGACAGTCAAAACTGGACAACCTGGTGCAGCTGACCCTGCCCACCACAACCACTCAGCACAGCATATCCATACTGCTCTGCCAGCCTGCAGGCGTGTGTCTCCACAAGTTTGTGCAATAACTTCTCACGTTTGCTTGGACTCCTTGAAGTCAGCAGTTTATTTCCAAATATGAACGTTTAAAATTGGGTCCTTCTGGTGCAGTGTTCTCCTGTGGCCACCATATGAGGCACTGCAAAGTGCATTTACACCTGTTGCTGCTTTACTGTCTACATTTAATGCCTGATGAATGCCTGACACTAAAAGCCCAGCAGCGATGGCTTCACATCACAGGAGCTGAGAAGGACGGGTTTTGCTGAATGGGGTGCCGCTCCAGCTCTCAGCAGGGAGATGTCAATACATGCTATTTGCATTTCCAGGATAAACAGGAAAGCTCCAGTGGGGGTGGCAGCCCTACTCACCTCCGGCAGCCTCCGTGCACAGCCCTATACGCCACCTGGAAAACGCTAGCTGGAAGTGCTTCTGCTTTCACCCTTTTTCCTGCTTTTGTAGTGAGTCTGGTCCCCGAGGGCAATACATACTGAAAGATCACGCCCACAGCCCGTGCCTGTGTCTGCCTGCTGCTTTCACCTCCTCCCTGCACCTTCCCTGGGGAAACTGAGGCAGGACCCGCCGAGGCTGAGGAGGCACTGAACAGGAGACACTGCCGGGCGCCGCCCGCACCTTGCCGCACCTGCGGTGGCGGGATTCCCGCCGCTGCTTTCGCTTTCCTCTTTCCCCAGCCGCTGGGCCACGGATTTTCCTGTCAAGCTGAAAGCGCAATGACGGCGGGCGAGCAGTATAAAAAGCTGGGGAGATGGGAGAGCAAGGCAGTCACAGAAAAGGAGGTGAAACAGGTCCACGAGAAACAGCCACCAGCCCAGGAGCCCCAGAGACGAACGAACGAACGAACGGACAAACGAGCCACCTGTAGCCACACCGTCAGGCATCTGCATCAGGGATTTAGAAGATCCATCCCAGAGCACTCCAGTTCATCCTCTCTGCATCCTTGCACTGCAGACCCTTCGCCCCATCGGAAACTGCTCACTGGCAACCTCTCACCAGCAAAATGCTGCGCCTCAGCTTCATCCTTCTGCTTGCGCTGCTGTTGGCAGCCAGCTTGGGGGCTGCCTTCCCGAAGGATGCACCGAAGAAGGGCTGCAGTCTGTCCAAGTACCGTTTCCTTGAGCCCCACGAGATGAAGGCCATGCAGAAGATGAAGGACCACTTTGTGAGTACGGCTGGCAACTGGGGACTGTGGGCTGGCAGGGGGGCAAGGCAGAGGGGACGCCAAATTCAAGATCCTGCCTGACAAGGTGGAAGTTTTCCAGGGCAGCTTGTGGATGAGGAGAAGGGAGTCTGGGGACAAGAAGGATGCTGGCCCAAATTTCAGCCTGGCTTCAGATCCCTCAACGCTGACCAGGGTGGCACAACGTTGCCAAAAGTCAAGATGACAAATTTTCAGTCTCCCTCTTGGTTTATGCCTGCAGGGGAACATCATGCTGCAGTCAGACCGCAGATGCAACACCAGGCTCTTCAATCAGAAATGGAACCCGGCAGAGCTGTCGGTAAGAGCGAAGTGATGCTGTAAAAGGGGGCTATACCCACCCTTCTAGATGGGACCTCCTGTCAGCTGGTCCCACCTCCACCAAGACCCCATCCTGCAGCCCTGGCACTTTGGGTCCCTAACCAGTATGGTCCCACATGCAGGTGCCCGACCGAATGATGCTGGTGAAAGCCGAACTGCATCTTGTCACTGACATGGTGGGACTCCTCAACGACCCCAGCTTCACCGAGACACACCAGAGGCCCCTGGCCTTCCTCATCCAAGCCCAGGAGGACCTGCGAGTCTGTGTGAGTGACCCCCCAGAGCTCCCCCCGGCCCTGTGCCAGCTCGGCAGCCCTGGTGCTGGCGGCAGCACCGCAGGGCACTGCTGGTCCTCACACAGCCACTTTCCTTGCAGACGGCCACAGAGGCTCCTTCACATCAGCCCTCCAAGAAACTGAGACACTGGCTGCAGAAGCTGGAGGTAGCCAAGAAAATGGTAAGTCAGGCCAGCAGGAAGAGGGGGGTTTTGGGGTGCTGGTGACCTCTCGGCTGCATGGGGCCTGCTGCACCCTGTCTCCAGTGCTAATCTGTCCCTTCTCCCCAACACAGGAGACCACCGGCTGCCCAGAGGCCTCGGCCATCCTCAACATCTTCGAAGTGCTGTACCACCTGCGGTGCGCGGCGCTCCGGGAGCAATGCACCTAGCCCCCGCTGGCAGCGGGGCTGGCATGGCACGGCACGGCACTCACCAGCCCCTACGGACGCCCCGAGGACTGGGAAGACTGATTTTATTTATTAATACTGGATTGTATTTCTTATTTAAGCATTTTTCTTATTTATGTGAACTCAGGGAGCAATTTTTTACAGTTGTTTTGTTAAATTATTGGGGTTTATTATGTATTTATAAATGGCTTGGGAGGGTGTAAAGAAATGCCATGCGTGAAAGATGCTGTTTTATTGAATATCTTTGTTTTGCTGGTTTTCAAAACACTGATATTTTTAAGGAAATATATATATTTTTACCTGCTATTTATTACAGAGTATCTTATGTATATTTGCCTGCATAAATTATTTGTACATGTTATTTAATATGAAAAATAAAACCGATACCATAAACAGACAAGATGCCATCATTTGTTTTTACTACGTCTTGTTGCAATGTCATCCCTCCAGAAAAGCGAGTTACAGGGAGGGGGTGAGGGAGGACATCGAGGTGAATTTTCAGCATTTGAAAATTAGCAAACTTTTGGCACGTGTTCATCTCCAGCTGTCTGGGGATGTACCCTGACCATCTCCCAGGGGTTGCCCTCTGCTACAGATTGATGCTGTTGCGGTTAGAGCTGTCCCTGTCTGCTTGGGGACAGGAGTCTGCTGGCCACCTGTTTCCAGGACAGAAGCCCGTGTTGGGTGGTGCACACCAGGGCACAAAACCTGGAGGAGCCCACAGCCTAACGTGATGCTGGCATCCTGGTACAGGCTGGGCAAGACTTTGCAAGTCTTAGCAAGGTTTGGCTATCCTGGGAGTTCTCAGAAGATCCCTGAATGATTTAACTACCAAACCAGAGGTCAGGATGAGCAAGGAGACCAGGGAGAGGAGGAAAAGGACCCATAAGTAGACTCAATCTCATTCAATCTCCATTTTCTCAGGTCAGGTAGATGGTTCTTTGGAGACAGGTCACCAGGGGGGAGCAGGCAGCAATGGTGGTTGCATGGACATGTGATGGCTACACCTGGGGGGGGTGTATGTGTGTGTGAGAAATCTTCTGCACCTGGGGACAGCCCAAGGCCTGCGGACCCGAAAGGCACAGGTGTTGGTGGCAGGAAGGAAAGGGGAGTAGGGGAGCTGTCAGGCACTTGAGCCTGGGGCAGTTTTACAGTTGCTGCTTTTAGGCTGCAGGGTTGGGGACCAACCTGTCAGTAGCCAAGCTGCAGCACAGCCATGGCACCCCACAGGGACACGAACGCTTGTCATGAAGCATATCCCACGTTCCACCCCACTCACTCTGCTCATGCTTTGCAAAGACACTGTCAAAATGAACCCGAGTTGCTAACAGGGAGGGATAAAAAGCTTTATTTTCCTTTCTGTTTACAATTATGTTTTATACTAAGGTAGCTGGGCACTGAAGTGGGGAAATGCTGTTGTCCCTGTCTTTTGCACCCGGATGCAACCTGATTCTACAGGAGCGATGGGCTCTGGCAGCTTGAGACACCCCCAAGCACCTGCCTTCAAGCAGACACCTGCACGCTTGGGCCTTACCAACTTCAAGTGGGGGAGGAAAGTGCACCCTGAAGAGTGAGGGATGCCTGATCTGCTGCAAGAATGCCAACGCATGCCGCCCTGAACCCAGAAACCCCTGGGCAAGAGGCACTTCCACACTCCTGGAGCAGCTTTGCTGGAACCAGGAGAAGCCAGAGAGCCCCGGCAGAGTGTCTGGCATTGCACATAGGCTCCTGGGTTTTGGTTAAAACAAGGCCCAGCTCATCTCCCCAAAAATCAGGCTGCAGCAATACTTTGCCTGTCTGGCCACCCACTCCCAGGAAAAGGCAGATGCTGTCAGTGCTTGCTTTGAAGGGCTCTGCCCTGGTGTTCCCTCCTCCTGGCACCACTCAGAGTTTCACCCCTTGGTTTTGAGGTCTTGCAAGAAATCCCTCTCCACAGGGCCTGCATATATCCAACATCTATAGGGGGAGGCTGTTTTTAAAACATTTCTGGCCAAAAGTGCTACCTTGCAATTGCCAAATGAGATACAGACCTGGAGAGGAAAGCCTAATGAGGGCAAAAGGTGTTTATTCATCTCTCAAAAGAGATGTATTTAGATTACCCCACTCTTATTAAGTTACCTACCAAGTCATCATGAAATACAGCTGCTGCAAAACAGCATGTGTTGCCACTGCACCTGGGAGGAAAGTGCAGGGCTGCCCGCAAGACTGTCTCCAGGGAAGGAAATCAGCTCAGTTCCCCAAGCAGCAGCACAGTTGTGGCACAGCTCTCCTGAGCAGAAGGTGAGGGCAGAAATCACTCCTGGAGAACAGCAGTCCATCTTTATCTCTCCACTGGGCTCATGAGGTATCGTATCTTTCGTGATGCTCCTTGTTTTGCATGTCCTGCAAGGGCAGGAAATAAAAGATGTGATGATACCTGCTCTGCTCCCACACACAACTGCCTTTGGCGGGTTAACTTCTGGGTATCCCCCATGCAGAGCATAATTCACTGCAAATTAAGGCTGAGGAGACTATTTTGTCCCATTGCCAGATGGTCCAGGCTTCAGCAACAGAGTGGCCAGGCTCACTGGGGACCTGGGAGTGGGGCTGATGATGACAGGGATGGAGCTGTAAGTGCCACAGCTGGTCAGTGTCAGCCTAATGCCTCTACCAGCTTTATGTAGCTCAGAACAAGCCCCCCTGCTTCTCCTGGAGGGTGCTTGCAGGAGGGCAAAAAGTGCTTTCACTTTCCCCGCAGGTTCAGATGAGGGGTGCTGGGAGGGTGATGCTGGGAGTCAGAGCCTCTCTGAACATCACTGAGCACTCAAGGTGAAGAGCACAAATCACCTTGTGGCAGGCAGTGATTGTGGCTCCCTTCTAGTGATTAATAGGTGGAAGGTGTCAAAATCTTCTTTGCATTAAACTGCCCTTTGACTGTGTTGCCTCCGGCCTGGGTACCTACGCCGGCTTAGGAAATCTCCTGGAATCCTGCAGAATGTAAATGAGGATAAGGTCCTTTGGCCCCTGGCAGGCGTCTGGCTAAGATAAGGTAATAACAAGCTACCTTATTGATGTTCCTTTCTGCTGAGGCTTTCGTGCCACTTTCAACATCATCTAAATATCCTGGTTCTGTGATGAGTGACATGGCTAAGATGCACTGGCCAGATCTGCTTCCTCAAAGAACTGTTCATGCCGTGGAGTTTTATTTTGGTAGCATTATTTCATGTGTATACACAGCTTTGTGCTTTTATCGAATAAGCAGAATAAAGGTTCTACCAAATTACAGAAAAGGCAGTGGAGTTTGGGAGTTTTTCAGTTCAGCCTTCTTTACACCGCTTCCAAAAAAACATGACAGTCAAGTTTTACTGATGGATCATGTTACATGCTCCTGGGTCATAAACTTCTCCTGCTCCAAACGCTCTGACCAGAATCCAGGTTGATAATAAGTAAGGAATAAGTGTGATCTCACCTGTCAGAAGAATATTTGGGGGATGCTTGGCACTCTGAGGAATAGAAAAATGAGATGCTGCTGGAGTTATGGGAATGTACTGTTCTCTAATATGCCAGACACTGGTGCTCTTGATGTTTTAATTTCTGCCCCTGTTCAGTGCTGTTTATAATTCAAAATAATAATTCCTGTCTCTCAGCAACCATACTGGGAATCATTTCGTGATGTTCCCATGTTGCCATCCAGGAAGAGAGTGTTCAGTGAGATCTGCCTGCTTTTGATTCGCTCTGACAAAAAGGTTATTTGAAAAATAACCTTCACTTTGAACTGTAGCAGACTCCAGCTGCACATGTATGAGTGGCTGACAGGTTACTCATTTTAATGCAAAACCCAAGACTTTGGACTATAGGCAGAGACCAAAAGATAGACAGCTGTTGAAGGCTCCTGGGACTTCATGCTGCTGCCTGAATTAGTAATGTTTGACTTCCTCTGCACTCAAGAAGTCTCATTTTGGCTGTCGCCTCTGTAGTCATGATTGAACCATTTTTCCTGTATCGGGACAATTTCCTCCAGCAGCCCTCGTCCCCTGACTCTCCCTTTGCACTCATGCTCTGGTAAAAGTGCTTGTGGCTGGGGCCGGGATAGATTTCTGTCCCAGAGAAGATGCCCTTGTCCCTGGGTATCCCTCAGTTTCTTTTTAATTATGGAAATCTGTTCTCCTCAGAAAGCTGCTCCTTACTACCCCAAGACTGCTGGGAGGAGGTGGTCTCTAGTTGCTTCAGATAAAAACTTGAAACCTTTGGGCCCAGCACTGACAGACTTGACAGCCTTTGTGAAGGGAAAAACTGTAGATTTGCAAAACAGAAGGCAGAGATTTATGCTACACCTGCCAGAAATGGGAGAAACTGTGTCAGGAAAATGTAGTAATTGAAATACCTTTGGTACAGGCATTTAAAGGCTCAGGTTTTAAGAAGCAGACTCTTGTGAGCCATCAAAGTAAGGAGTGTTTATGGGAAAGCTCTGAGAAGGCACTGGCCTTAACAGGTCCAAGACAATGGTCCCATGCCTAAATGCTGGAACGGGAAAAGATGAAAGAGAAAAGTTCAGATATGCTTCATAAATATTTCTCCAGGTCATTCCTGGTTCCGAGTTTACCCTGTGGTCTCTTACCCGGAAGGACATGTCTGGGTTGGTGGGGGACCATGATTGTGCTTTCCTGATGCTGCTTCAAGTGGCATTTCCACAAGAAATTTTACACAGCAAAAGAGAGATCCACAATTAGAATCTCTTTTTAAAGTAGAAAAAAGTGGTTCTCGATTAATCATCATGCAAACCAACAGCTGGAAACGTAACACTGTCATAGTGCCATGCTGGCTCCCCCATAGTTCAACCCCAGCTTCAAAGTCCAGGTTGTCACTGGCAGATGTGACCACCACGGACAAAAAGTCCTGCAGACAGATTATGCTTCAGTAGATAGAAAGAGAAGCATACTCTGCTCAAGAAAGTAATGTCAAGATTAGGACTGTCTGGGCATGAAACCCAAACCTTCAAAAAACAAAATCAGTGTTTTGACTTTTTTTTTTTTTAATATTCCTAGACCTGCAGGTGAAATCTACCTTTCTAATCTGATTCTAATCTTGCTTTGGTGTTTTGTTGCTGGTTTTAGCAGTGCCAAGGGGAAGCAGCAGCTGAATTCCAGGTCAGTGCAGTCCCTGATAGGTATCAGCAGTCAAACATGTACACCGATTTTAATCAGATGGTTGCGTGTTTGTTTGTTATAAAGCATACAGCAAACCTCAGCCTCTTCGTAATCATCATGAGACAGAGCCCACGGGGCCGTTATGCCCTTCTTCTGGCATGTTTCTCCTTCACTGCTCTCCTTAGAAACTGTGCACAGTGATGCAGTTATCGACTAACAGGAAGCCAGTTGTTACAGCAAGAACTCTCAAGATCCCCTTTTCATACGACTTTTGTAAAGCTGTGTGTTGAAAAATGCTCTGATGTTGCCATCACGACCTCAGTGACGTTACAGAGATACTCCCCTTCTTCCAAATGGCTTGCAGCAGATGTGACTTGAAGCGTGTGGGAGGCAAAGTGGTTCATGTGGCAACAATCTCAGGTGGCTGACATCAGTGATACTTCTTCTTGGCCAGAGGGATATGAACTAGCAGCTGTGTTATCGCAAGCGCCAGTGCCATAGTTACTGTCACACAACATCCTCTTCCTTCTGATACACCAAAGCTAGTCTCAGGTCTGGTGTGACAGGTCAGCCCCTCGTGATTTCACTCTAAAGGCAGGATGCTCCTTTTTAAGAGAGAGCGAGGGAAAGCCGACAGGTTAAGCCCAAAGAAGCCAACAAGGTGATGGAAAGCTAAGACTATTAGTGAGCACATTTTCTGCCACACCAGAAAGTCCTGCTTGCTCACTGCCTTCCTTCACTGTTTAAACACTGTAAACTGTGAAATACCATGCTGCTTTTATCTTTGTACTTAAAATCAGATCCATTATCAAAAAGGAGTCTTAAAAAACAGACATTTCTTTAACCTGCCCCTGTTTTAAGGCCTAAACCCACGTGGCCTTCTCCATTAAGATCTTCTCTCCTGCTTTTCTGTAGGCACAATTCGTGATCCCAGCTGTCCTGGCTTGCTGAGTGCTTGAGTACAAACGCAGAACTAGCATCTCTTCGGAGACTGCAAACTCTGGGACTGAAATGTGAGCAGTTGGGACTTCTACTTTATTTTTCAGCAATTGGAATGTGTCTGGATAAATTTTTAAAGTAAGAGCATAGAAAAGCTGTGTTCAAAGAACCCATGAGGGAGTTAGGATAATGGCGGGTTCTCTTTGTTCCTGACAGTATGAGAACTTCTACAATTGCTTATGAAGGCAGGAGCAGATACTTTAATAAAAAGCAGACTTCCTCTGCTATATACCCAGCAGAGAGATGTACATGTTAAATAAAAGCATTAAAAAAGGACACAGTAAAACATAACTGCTCCCTAAATGGTGGCAGTTTAAATGCAAGATGCTTTGTTTCATCTTCTCTAGCTTTGAAAACAGTCACAGTTGGATAATGGAAAATGGTTGGATAATTGCCTGAAGTCTTAGTTTTGTTTGCCGCACCAGGTGATGTCTCCAACTGCTCAAATTCTTGCTATTTGAAACATGAAATACTTATCAGGTCGCAGACAGAGTGATAGGAAAATAAAATACTCCATCATGTGTGCATCAACTGAAAGTGGGTTTTAACTATCAGTGGTTTTCAACCAGTCATTAGTGTGTTTGAGTACAACCCGATACAGAGGTATAGACACAACATCATGAAATTACTTCATGAACTAGTCTCCATGGTGGCTACTTCCTTAGGTGCTGGTCCTTGGAGACTCTTGCCTCTTCAGCAACACCTCTGGAACTATCTTGCTTTGATGACTCAAATGCGCAGCCTAGTGCCTGATTTGGGGTACCCACCAGGAAATTTTTCACTGAGCATTTTGACTGAATTTGCCCCAGATCAGCTGGTGCTCGTGAAAACCAAGACTCTCTGTAAGTGAAGAGTATTTCTCAAGAGCCCGATCTCCTCACCCTTGAGTGACTGAGAGATCAGCTTCATGAGTAGCTTAGACTATACTCCTCGAGCCCAAGTTATAAAAGGAGGTGAGAGAATGGGAAAAACATCCTGCCAAACACAAAACAAAAGAATGAATAAACATGAGTTGAGAAAACGTGGCAGTGGGAAATGTGCCAATGCACTGTCTATCAGACTAGCTGTTGAGGGGTAGGAAGGGATCATGGTAAAAATAGGAGACTCTTGCTTCCAGTAAACACTGCTGTCTCTCTGTCTAGACTGACAACAGCACTGTCTGCAGAAAAAGAACAACTGGGCCATGGGTTTAGATTAAGCTGACTTTCAAAGACTTCTCTTCATGCCGTTACAAATTGAAATTGTTAAAGTAGTTCCAGAAGGGCACGGAACATCAGCTGCTGAATTCTGCTCATCACTAATAAAAGGAACTGGCAGAGGGTGCAAGGAGTACTGACACAATTATAGACTGTATTAATTAGTCTTCAGAGGAGGCAGCAATTTGTTGACAGCACCTTTTAAGAATTGGCTCATAAAAACATTTTATTAATCCCAGTACAGGTCACAGTGACCAGACACTAACTGAGCTGCTGTACCACAGAAAAAAGGACAGCTGGTGATACCTGAAGATAAAATAGAAGCAGATTTCTTGATTTTTCTGAAGAGCAGCTTAGCTGTTACTAAGATAGGGCATTTTAAGCCTAACTAATAATAATAACAATGTGACTCTGGCCTGCTCATTGAATTTTCTACTTTGGTAGTGGGCAGAGAGAAAAAATACCAGTGAAAGCAGAAGATACACCAGGATATTGAATATTCAAACTTGTATTTCCAGGATGTTGCTATTAAAAGGCAAACAAGCACTTCCACAGCCCTGCAATGGGATGGCAGAAGATGACATGGAGGCCGGGCCCTTCCCGCTGGCAGAGGAGTGATTTCCCTCATAGAATAGAATCACAGAATGGTTAGAGTTAGAACGGACCTTAAAGATCATCGAGTTCCAACCCCCCTGCCATGGGCAAGGACACCTCTCAATAGAGCAGGTAGCTCCAAGCCCCATCCAGCCTGGCCCTGAACATTTCCAGGGATGGGGCATCTCCAGCTTCTCTGGGCAACCTATTCCAGTGCCTCACTACCCTCACAGGAAAGAATTTCTTCCTAATATCTAATCTAAATCTCCCCTCTGCCAATTTAAAACCATTACCCCTTGTCCTGTTGCTACGCTTCCTGAGAAAGGGTCCCTCTCCAGCTCTCCTGGAGCTCCCTTCAGATCCTGGAAGGCTGCTATCAGGTCTCCCTGGAGCCTTCTCTACTCCAGGCTGAACAGTCCCAGCTCCCTCAGCCTGTCCTCACAGCAGAGGTGCTCAATCCCTCTGATCATCTTGGTGGCCCTCCGCTGGACCTGTTCCAACGGTTCCATGTCCTTTCTCTGTTGAGGACTCCAGAGCTGGACACAGTACTCCAGGTGGGGTCTCACAAGCACAGAGCAGAGGGGGACAATCACCTCCCGTGACCTGCTGGTCATGCTTCTTTTGATGCAGCCCAGGAT
>VXBW01007174.1:484759-594810 GCA_013400375.1 Thinocorus orbignyianus
ATTTAAGTCAACTGTTGTCTGCCTTCTCTAAGGAAAAAAGGATTGTTTTGTCTGCTTATTCTTTCATTCTCTTGGGCAGTGGGAGAAAAAACCCTATGGAATGTTTTGGTTGAGAAAGCAAGATTTACATTTGCCCTGAATTTTACTTTTTTATTTTATTTTATTTTAAATCTGGATCTTAGAGCTAATGCTCATACTTGTCAGCTTCAGAGAACTTGACCTTCTTGTAGATCTTACCAGAGTTTCATACTGTTAGGTTCTGTTGTGAAATAAATGCTCTTGGCTTTTTTAGACCTTGTTACTTATCTGTTATGTTCTTCTCAACATCCAAATGTCTTGTCGGTTGTTTTATTTCCACTTCTTGCCCCTTCAGTGGTGTTTTGACATTGGCTTGATGTTTGGTATAAATCTGTCAGCTTTCTCACAACCTTGGGAAAGCTATAAGTGCTGTCTTTTACAGATGTACTGACTAGATTGGCCGGCCAGAGGCTTTATCTACTTTTTTCTCTGGAGAAAGAACAAACAAAATGAACAAGCAAAGTATCTGCTGTTACAATGGAACTGTTAAACTTCACTTCAAGGCTTGCTTATAGCAAGAAAAAAAAACATTCAGACATATAAATTGAAACTGACAGATAAATCTTGTGTTGAGTCTTGTTATTTTTTTTAGTGATCACCTTAGTGGTTTGCTGGACTTTATCATATGCCTTATGAACATCTCTGCTGATTATCCGTTTTATAGTCTGAAAGGGGATGTGACCTGAGCATCTGTTTCATGTCTCGGTAACTGCTGCATCATACCTGTGTGGTCTTCTGTGGAAACTAATTCATGTAAAGGCTATATGCTGACTTTTTACAATTTTTTTCCCCTTTTTCTTGAATTAATTCCTGTGACTAAAGGATAAACATTTCTCTTACTATTTTTGTGATGATGGGGCCTAAAGGGTATGGATCTTGTCAGTATTATGTTGGTGTAGGCCAACCTGGTAAGAAGAATTAGTTGCCTTCAACTAGGAGTAGTGTAAAAATGTATTAAGGCATAATGGACTGCATGTTTTGGTTTTATGACTTTGACGTTCTGTCTTCCTCTTACTGTAATTTATTTATCAGTGCTGTTACCTTCTATAGTGGAGGACTGACACAGCAAAAAGATCCCTTGATTTCACTTACCAAATATCTGTATGTAACTTTTTCCGCCATTGCTCTACGCTGTGAAGGGTTACTGTTAACACAGTTTAAATCTGTTTCCTTTCCTGTGTCCTGGTAGCTGACTCAAAGCTACTTCCTAGTGTCAGAGAATTGTTCCAGTAACCCTTTCCCTCTCTCTACCCAACCAAGAGGTAACTCTGAATATTGTCATGTGAAGTGTGGATGTGAATGGTCTTAAGTAGGTAGTCTGACGAGAGATGTGGTAGGGGTGTTTTCACAGCAATTCTTTCAAAGGAGCTATGTCAAGCAGTGATATATTGTGGTAGATGGTGCAGTGAAACTGGATTGTAAACAGTGATGACAGTCTGACTGTTCTCCAGCAAAACTGAACTTCCTTTTGGCCTAACATACTATAACTCTCAATATTCACATCTGAAACAAGCTGTTGTTCTTTAAGTACTCTAGGACATCCTTGTCTTTAATCACAGCCATGTTGTCTGTATGCATCATGTGCTATGATGATAGTTACCGAATAAGGAACTGACTTTTTAACTCCCTTCCCTTCCCCCTAGCCGTTCCCCCCCCCACCAGCCCCCAGTGCTTTAGTTTTGGTAATTGACTTTGTCTGAATATTTGTGTTCTAGATTGAAGACAGCAGTAATGCTAACTCTGGCAAGCAAGCTGAAGCGGGATGATGGTGTCAGAGGACCCCGTGCATCCAATCCAGCTTCTGATTCAACCCGGAGGGTGTCTGTTCGAGATAAATTACTTGTTAAAGGTGAAAAACTTATATTTAAGTATATTTTTTGTATTTACAGTTTGCAGGTGTGTTGCCATTAGACAATATTAAATTGCATATAAAATGTTTACAGAAGTATTTTTAAAATTGCTTGCGACTTCAGGATTTCTGCTGGAGGCATACATCACATTGCCAACAGGTCTTCGCCTGTAGGACGCTGTTGTGGTCTAATCCCAAAGAGCAGCTAAGCGCTGCGCAGCCACTTGCTCACTCACTCCCCTCACAGTGGGATGGGGGAGAGAATCAGAAGGGTAAAACTGAAAAAAACACGTTGGTTGAAATGAAGACAATTTAATTGGTAGAGCAAAGCTTGTGCACACAAGCGAAACAAAACACAAAGCGTTCACTACTTCCCATGTGCTGGCAGGCGAGCACTTCTCTCCAGGAAAGCAGGGCTTGTAATAGTAACCATGTGTAAGGAAGGCAAGTGCCATAACTCTAAACGTCCCCCTTTACTTCTTCACCCCGCTTTATATGCTGAGCATGGTGGCATATGGCACAGAATATTCCTTGAGTCAGCTGGCCTGGCTGTGTGTCCTCCCAGCTTTCACTGCGCTCCTGGCCTGCTTGCTCATAGGAAGGTATGAAGAACAGAAGAGGCCTTGACTGCGTAGCTACGACCAAAACCATCAGTGTTTTACCAGTGCTGTTCTCATCCCAAATTCAAAACATAGCACTATACCAGCTGCCAGTAAGCCAGTCACCTCTATCCCAGCAAAAACCATGACAGATGCTTATTTCCATTGAATAATGCAAAAAATAAAAAGCCTGTTCTTTACTCTGCTGAAAAATTGTCATCAATTAAAACGTCATGATAAAAATTTGTCACGTAAGTGTTGCTGAATGTATAGGAGAAGGTTAGACTTTATAGAAAGAAATTTTTTGAGCAAAACCCTAACTGCCTGTGACAAGAAAAGTCCTAAAAGTAACACCAGTGCCCTGGTGGTCTCTAATGGTATAGATCAGAGGCAATAAACTAAAAAGCTTTAAAAATCTATGCAAAGAGGTATGGTTTCATAGGTGTGAAATCATTGGAAATTCAGTGTGAAGTAGTAATAAAACCCAGTACCCTAATTTTTGTAGTACCATTTGGTCTGTTCTAGGAAAACTACTGTAAGTTGTTACTAGCTGGTTCTCCACTGGTAGAAAAAAACCCCCCAACTTTTACTTTGTGGAAGTTCTAGGTAAACGAGGTAGTTTGTGAGACAATAATTAAGATATTTCACAGTAAAACTAGGGACAGCGTTTGCTTTTCGGTTTTTCTGTAGCACAGATAATCTTATGTTCAAAGATCCATAGGTGCACACTTTGTAGTTCCTGTGCACTTAAATGCTCATGTACTCTCTGATAATGGTTAAGTGTTTCATTGTTTGAGCTGTGCTGCTTGATCTGGTGGCAGGAAATATGTTTCCATTAAAAATGATCAATAAGAAATACCCTATTGTTGATGTGTGAGCTGTCACAGTTAGATTCATGCCAGTCAAATGAAGTGCTCGCATTTCCTGGTCTTATTTCAGAATGATTTGAGACCAACACTGGTATATTTGCTGGAGTGGTACTAACTAACTGTAGTGTTACATATGATGTTTTCTAATTTGGGTAGATTCTGCTGTAAAACTGTATACTGAGCAAGGTTTCATTGGAGATGTACCTCAGTGCACTGGGAAGTGCCGTAAGCAGACTATAGGAATGTTATGTTTACAGTTTTCTCTCATGGCATTGTTTTAAGGACAGGAAGTTTTATTTTGCTTTAAATCCTGATGTGATAACACTCACAAAGAACGAGACTTTAGGCTTCCAGTTTGGAAATCCTCAGTTAATGCTGGTTTTGAGGGGGAAAGATATCAGGCAGGAGGAATAAGCTCTTTAACCAAGCTAAGCTACAAGCCAAATTACTAAATATATATAATTTGAGATTTTCACTAACCTACAAGTATAAACTTGAAGGGAAAATAGCAGTGTAATACCAATACACTTAAACTACAATGTTTTACTGTACCCTTTGTAACAGCAATTGTGTTTTTCACTTCTATGACTAAAACCTTACCTACATCTGCAGGGGAAGAAAAGAATGTAAGCTATAGAAAATTAGTATTTCCATTGTAATTGCTATGGCTACCATTAGCAAACCAGAACAGACCAGCTATTGAACAAGTTGAGTCCCAAACTGACAAATGTTAAAAACAGGTCACTGCTGGCATCCTTCTGACAAGTGCAAGTGTTGCATTGTGATCTGATTGTGCATGAAAGTTGTATCTTGTGGCTTTCACAAAAGAATTGTAGGAGAGGCTGTAAGAGTGGTTAGAATGGTCTCTGAAGCAAAATGGGAACTGACAGTACAAGTAGATCACTTCAGTGTAGTTACACTGAAAGTGAGTGGAAAGTGTAGTAGCTAGTCTGAAAAAGATTTGTTGGAGTTACTCTCTTTTAAGGTACTCTTTAAATGCAGAGCAGTCAATTACAAAAATTTCTAGAACTTACTCCAGCTCTTAAAGCTAAATCAGCTGAAGTAACATCTGCAATGTTGAGGGCCTGAGTGAAAATGGAGTTTTGATGTTACCAGTTGTTTTTTTTTTTTAGGTCACATTGTCTAGATCTGCAGGAGTAAGTTTGATATGGAGAGAAGAACTGCCTGCTAAAGGTGTGCATATAGCAAGGATGCTACTGCATCTGGACCAGCGCCAGTGCCTTCTATCACTTGATTGTATGGGATTGTAATAGCCTAGTGTATGCTCAACTTCAGGCTGTTGTATTAGAAGTTGTTGGTGATGTTTATTTAGATTGGTGGTATCAAACATGGAGATGACAGTTATGGAATGAGTGAAAGGCTATTATCAATTTCCTGGCAACTGTGAATTAAAAAGATAATGTGTGTACACACACACACACACACACACGAAATACTGGCCATAGATGAGGAAGGAGGAAGAGATGAGAAAAGGTCCAGCATGTTCTGTCCTTGTTTGCCCCAGCAGTTGCGCTGAGATTAGTGCTG
Organism: Thinocorus orbignyianus; assembly: GCA_013400375.1. Lineage (NCBI taxonomy): Eukaryota > Metazoa > Chordata > Aves > Ciconiiformes > Thinocoridae > Thinocorus > Thinocorus orbignyianus. The sequence continues at coordinate 489,703 of VXBW01007174.1, forward strand.
GTTCAGTTGTACCTATTAATGGTGTTAGAACTAGTGGTTTTATTCTACAGTACAGAGCCTCTGAGTTGAAAGAACAAGGGACTGTGTACATCAGAAAGCTCAGTGATAGCTATGCTCTTTTCCATAGCAAGTACAGATCCTCAAGTTAAAGTCTATAGCTTCTGAGTCAATAGGAGAGCAGCAAGCGACTGATTCGTACAGCATCATCCACAGCAGCTTACGCATGTGGTGGACTGTCCTGGAAGCTTAGCTGAGGGTGTTTTTTGGCATAGTACCCTAAATCCCTTCTGATCTTGGGTGCTGACAATAGTGTATGAACCAAGGTCAGATAGCTGTTTGCCTTCTGGAGGGATGGTGTACTGGAGAGATAATTTCTGATCCAGAGTAAACTGGTGATAGTCTAATAAGTTCTGCAGGCAGATGTCTGCCAGTTTTACTAGAGGTATCGCCGAGATGCAGTGTCTGGTTTTTATCTGGAGGCAAATTAAAGACAGCCTTGTTTGTATTGATGGAGAGTCCAATCTAGGGAAGCATTATATAGGATCTCTTTGAAAGATGTGTTGTCACACTGATAACCCTGCAGTCCTCGAATGTATTAGATCAATGGTAAATAGATCAATGCCACTTTGATTATGGGGTACATGGCCACAACCTCAGCCACTGATAAGTGTAGATGATGCTTATAAACTTCTAAAAAACTTGGCATAGAGGAACTACATATGTCTGCTAACTGATACCACCTTAAATTAGGAAAAAAGTGATAATTTAGGTATGATGTTAGCTATTTGCACCATAGGAATGAGAAGAAAGTTCAGAGTTGGTATCTGAAATATTTTTAGTAAAATTGGAAGTATATGAGCTATGAATAGAGTGTTGTCAGGTGCTACTGTCCTTGGATTTAGTGATGAGCACAAGCTAAACAGTTTTGTTTTTTTCCATTTATGTGAAAAAGTTATTCTTAAAATACTGGTGCCCTTTGTTATTTTTTCTAAGATGTATCTTTGTGATATATTCAAATATCAGTCATACCTCAGGGCACTGTTTTGTTGGGTTATTTCATGGACATATTATGAAAGGAAAATCTTTATCCCTAAAGTTTTATATAGGGAAGTAATTCTGGGACAACTTGACATTCTCTTCCAGCTGTTTTTCCTCTGGGCTGTTAGTCAGGGCTCATGAACAGGATTTGCTAGCAGCCTGTACCCTGCTGATTGTCTCAGCAACTAATGGAGCATGTTTGGGAGGTTAGCAGGGAAAATGTGTCTGGGGTGAGGATCATGGTGATAGTTCTATTGTGAAACCCTGGGAAGTCGCAGGAAAACATCCACCACTTGAAAATCTCTGAGGGCCGACGTGTCTGAGCTTGTGAGAGGGCAAGAACTAGTATTTCAGGCTGCCGGTTCTTGGAGAGAGGCTTTCTGACCAAGGAGGGGTGGACTGGAGAGAGACCAAGCAGTGACTAACATGTTTTTGGGCAAACGGAAATGTGAACAACTGAAGAAGGTAGAAGGCAAATGCTGATGTAGGGAGAAGCAGCAGACAGAAATAGTGCTTGAAGGGGTTCTGCTGCCTCTCTGGCAGGGAGGGAGACTCTAATAAAGCACAACTTAGTTAGAAGTTCAGGATGACTCATTCTTGAATCTTTATTTTCACTGGATTTACAATGCAGGCTCAGTTGGAGAGTGGGGTCCTAATTCTATTGGCCTAGTATACCAATTAAAATAGAAGTACAAGAAGTACACTTGCTTTATCAACTTTCAGGTTTTTTCTGTGCTGCAGAGGCAATTTTTTATGTTAAAACATTTCTAAATTAATCTCTAAGGGGAAAAGTACTGCAGTTAGGAATAGAGGGCACATGACTGCTCCTGCAGGATGCTCTGAGCCATGCAGTCCTGAACTTGAAAGGCAGATCCTTTCTGAAAATTTCAAAGCGACTGGGGACAAGAAAGAGTACTATTTGAGTTTAATATTGTATAATGAATGTGACTACTAAATTGAAATAAAGATAAAGAACATGTCAGCGTATCAGTAGTAGCAATGTATATCAGTTACTGATCACAAAGGTTGCCCCTTGAACCGCTTTTTTGTAGCGCACCTACCCATCATCATTCAGTTTTATGTTACCAGTCCAGCTTAGTTTGCTTGTGACAGCTTGAAATAATATAGAAGAAAGCGAGTTAGCGTGGCTTATTCCTCAATTGTGGCTTCTACAACCAGATCTATGTGACTGGAAAATGTTTCAGTTGTGCATTTGTATATGCATGAGACAATGGAAGTGGGAAACATTATAATAAGTGATTTGTATGTGCATTGTAAATAAAAATGAGTATCCGTATATTTGCTTTTTTCAAACCTTCAGATACAGTAATATCCCTCCTCACAATAACAGGTGATGAAATTGAGTGGGGAGAAAATACTGTTCTTTTGAGATTTAAAGAAAACTGTTCCTTAACGCTTTTGAGATTACATGAGGCATTATTTTGAAAATGTGGTATTAACTTCTGCACATTGCACTTGAATCATAAAAGCATTTCCTTTCAGTGATGCTTCTTAGCACCCCCTAATTTTTATTTTTTTTTTTTGGAAGATGACGGGGAAAGCTGCTTGATAAATGAGTGATTTATATTTATTAAGGAGGAAGCTAGTAGTTTACACTACACTAAAATGCTTGCAGTGTAATTTTGGTGTTGTAAAGTCAACCCCCCCCCCCCCAGAACAAGAACTGAAGCTAATTTGAATTATTACTGAGACTTTCTGGAACTTCACTGACAAAGGAAGGCCTCTGGTCCAATGTATTGCTTCACTCATGCCTCTGATTTTCAGCATACCTGACATAGGAAGTGGTACACAGAGTTAGAGATTTCCAACCACAGAGGCTTTGTCTAGTTTTTTATATCAGTTTTGTAATAGTCTGTTGCAGCTGAAGTATGAGATTTGACAATTTCTTGTTTAAAATAAGTAGTTTAAAAGAAAGGAAGAAAAAGAAAGAAAAGACACATCTCTTTTGAAAAACTGGCAATATTAGGTGGCTTGTCTGACTTCTGATCTGTATTGACATGTTGGCAAATGGAATTCTTTGTCAGTGTCAAGATATTTATCTTGATATCTAGCAGTGTTACAGATGTACATGACAGAGGGACCTAAACAGGAGAGCTGGCTTTTTGGATAAAACCAGAGAGAAGTATTGTGGTGGATGAGAACAATAATTTCAGTTGAGGAAATAATGCTTTCATTTTGCATATTTAAAAGCAAACTCCAGCGGGAAGCATGTGGCCTGACTCTTTCTGGCAAGGCTAGTAAACAAAGCACTTCTCTTTTCTCATTTGTTGAGTTGAGGTGGGGGAAGAGGGGAGAGCAGAACACTATGATTATAGTCTGTGTGTTACTGAATATAACACTCATGTGGGGGCCTCATAAACCATATAGCTGTACACGTGTCGAGAGTGTGTGTTCCTATTTCTGTCCTGAGAATTATCATGGGGAGGGAGAATCATTGTGAAATCACTTATAAATAGCTTTGTTTGCTTGTGTTAGGCGTAGTTTCTCCCCATTTTATAAAGTTTGTAAACTGTTTCTGAAACAATTGGTTTGCATTCAGCTTTTCCAAAGTCTGATAAGTTTAAGTTTAACCCTTGCCTTTTAACTCTTTTTCAGGATTTTAAATAGCATTTGAACTGATCAAGCAAGTGCACACTGGGCCAGGAGCAGAACTCCATAAATGTACCTGCGCTTGGGTGTGCTTCTGCACTAGATCAAATAACATTTCAGGAACACCAGGCTGGCTGGTTGGGAGCTAGTCTGGGTCTGGTCTCGCTGCACCCCAGGTTTTTTCCCTGCAGAAGCTCTGGCATGTGTCTGCATTTATGACCTTTCAGACCTACCAAGGAAGGCTTATCAGAGTGGCTGCAGGACCTTGCAGTGCTCCTGGGTTTGTTACTTCTCAGCAATCAGGCCTCTTGACTGCAAGAGGAATTCAGATAGTCTGCAGTGTTTCTGCACCTCGTCTAAGCCAGTGGTCAGCAGGCATTGATGAGCAGCGGTTTCCCATGGAACTTCTGGAGTGCTTTTGCATAATGCTTCCTGAGACTTGGGTTATCCAGTTATTTGTCTCTGCATCTTAAGGAACAATAAGGTGCCGGGCTGTGAATTGAGACACGGGTAATGATTATTCACAAAACATTATGAAAAGTAGATTGAATTGGATTTTCTTTGCTCTTCAGCTGTAGTTACAGCCATGTTTTTGAAAGAGGAGGTCAGAAAGGCTGTAAGATTAAGTTCATTCTTTAGTGAGGCTTTTAGAGTTCTTGGGAGTTCAGTGCATTGGTGTTCTATTTGTTGCTTCTGTTTTGCTTATTTACAGATCTATTAAACCATGGCAGTAAGTTGGCAGACTGCAAAAGGGGCGTTCTTTTATAGAGAATGTTCTTGTCAGTGGTGTATTGCTTTATGTAGAAAATATGTAACTTAAAACATCAGAATCTTAGTGAAGCCTGAATGATGAGGTCAAAATGTTTGCTTTCCAATCAGCAAATACAAAAATTATTTCAGTGTCAAGACTATCACTATTACTACAGAATTTTACAAACTCAAAAACAGTGTAGCTTTGGCCTGTTAAATGTGTGCTAGTTAATCACCAATGTTAATATGGCACAGTTAATAGTTACATCTGGTTCAATATTTGGTGCTACTTTAAAAGTTTACATTATTGAAACAGGTCTTTACCTGCTTTTCTTATATTTATATAGTTGTTTCATTCTTAGTTTCTGTGGTTTGTTGCAGAGTTGATTGGAAACCTTAATATTTGGGAACTTGCCTTTGTTCACAAAGCTATCATGTGGATTAGTTATAGAATCATGTAATTGCCTAGGTTGGAAAGGACCTTTCAGATCATCTATTCCAACCACCAACCTAACACTGACAAAAACCCATCACCAAACCTTATCGTTAAGCACTACGTCTGCCCATTTTCTAAATACCTCCAGGGATGGTGACTCAGCCACTTCCCTGGGCAGCCTGTTCCAATGCTTAATAACCCTTTCAGTGTAAAAATTTTTCCTCATATCCAATCTAAATCTCCCTTAGCATAACTTGAGGCCATTTCCTCTTGTCCTATTGCCTTGCACTGATTTCCATACCTTCAAATAAAGGTGTTCGGTACCCATGAGTGTGAGCACCTTCATTCTCACACTTTAATGTTTTCACAAGAAAATCTGCTTGTTTTTGTGCTAGGACAAAGGGAAACAGAAGCATGAATACATTACAGGAATTTTTCCACTTTTCAGAGGAGCTATGGTGATCAGTAAACTCTCTAGTGAAACTTGCAGGAGGCAGAAGTGAGACCCCAGCTCAGCCAGGCTGCTGCAGCCTGGCCATTAGTGTGTTTGAACATGCCCTGTCTGTCCTGGTTTCTCCCTTTTCTCTGCCTGCCCTTTTCTCAGAAGTGAAATTAAGCCAAACAATGCATAAATGTGGAAAGTAACCAACACCTTAAAATAAGAGTGAAGTCCTAAACTCGATGCTCTAGTGAAGATTGATAATGCCTCCCACTCTGAAAGGCTGGTGAGTTTAAAGAGAACGGGGTGGGGAAATACTGCTGTGTGGGTTTGCTCAGCTGCAATCTTGTCTTGTCTTAATTTTTATTTAACCTTTCCGGTTTAAAAAAATAAAAAGTCCTTGATTATAGCTGAAATTGTACTTCTGGTATATTTAAAGACAATATTATTTGAAAAATTCTAGCAAAAGTATGCCACCAGTGTAGCCTGTCTTTCAGTGCACAACTTTGGTTAAATCTATTATGGCTGCTCCAGTACTGTGGAGTGTGGAATTTTAAAGAGTGCAGTTGTGAACTTTTTATGTTAGTGTGAAACACAACGTTTCTGTTTTGGTGGAGTTTTCTCTCTTGGTATAGTAGGTTACAGAAGCAGAGATTCCAGGGCTGTGCCAAACAAGTGGGAGGTGGGAGTCGAATAAGCATCATGCTTGCTGCATTGACCAGCCAGGTTGTTTTATCACTGACCAATGCATGTTGCTGTGCCAGATGCTTGAAGTGAAGGTTTGTCTTTTTCTGTTCCTTTGGTGCTTTTAATGCTGGTTTCTGCAGGCAGGAGCATGTCTAGTATGACAGTACTCTTGAATTAGGGATTCAGTAGCTGTTTTCAAGTGTGCAGTACATGGGCTTGGAAGCTTCACTCCAAAGGCGGTGCGTAAGCTGTGGCAGTCTGTAGCTAATGGGGGAAGAGTGTTGGCAGTGAGATGCTGGAGGGTGGTAATGCTTGTGCAGGCTATGAACCTTGCGTGCTTGTTTTAATTCTTGTACTGGCACCTTGATTCCTGAGGTTTTTTTTCTTTTGTGTTTTGCAGGCTGTGGAGTTCTGGCCTTCTGAGTTTTAGTGCCTTACTTAGACAAGTTTAGAGGCTTGGATAATGCCGTCTTTTGAAATGCCAGTGCTCTTGTATTAGGAGCCATGACACTTCAGTCTTGAGAGTTGAACCTCCTAATCATAGTAGGATACCTTTGTATTGTTTGCAGGGCATGTGAGTTTTTCCAGTAATGAATTGTGTGGCTTAAAGAGACATTTCAGGGTAAACCTTCAATGCAGCTTAATTATATTTTAAAGTGAAATTTGATTTACAGGATGGTTTAAATTAGATCTGCCAATTTGGACCTAGAGAATGGCTTTATGCTTGTATAAATAACAGCTTTTTGTTTTGTTTTTTCTTTCAACAGAGGTTGCAGAACTTGAAGCTAATTTACCTTGTAAGTATGGCTTTTGATTACATTCATTTTAAGGGGAAAAGGACCATTGAACTGAATGTTTTGACTGAAGTATGAGTATTAGTGATATTTGTTAACTATAGGGAAAGCTATGCAAAACTCTGCCACCCAGGGTTGAACAGTTTTTCTTTGTTACTCCCTCTTAAGGAATTGTAGAGAGATGGATAGATAGCTAAATATCAAGTGTATGTTTTTTGCTCTTTTTCTTTAGGAAGCCTAGTTCTGTAATGGACAGGAAAACACGAAGTCCTTTTACAAAGGGGGATAAAGTTCCTACTGATGGGTATTTGTTGCTGAGGGTGGATATTGACAGTGAAGCCAAGTTGTTCCTGAGCTCCCTTTCCCTTCAAGCATTGACCAGAACAGCATCATTCTGCTGTGAGTTCTTGGAATACAAGCAAGTACAAGTTACTGCCTAGTGAGCTCAGAGATACATTCAGAGCCCATTGCTTCCTATACATAAGTTCCTGTGGTGTATGTTCCTGTGTCAGAGTAATCTAAGATGCTTTCTCTGCAGGAAAACAGCAGACGGAGTGTGTAGTGCAGGTTATTACCGTGCTGTGCATTCACACTGTGTTTCCCATCTGCTTATTTTACAAAGAAAATTTGAATATTCTCTCTGATTGTGTTGGCAGGTAGCTCACAATGTTTCTAGTCTTCACCCATTAAAGGAAAGATTTGTGAATTTTTTTTTTTCTCCAGGTTAAACTTCTGAGCACTGCTTCTGATGAGCGTCTTCTATATGTTAATGGTTCTGAGTCTGGATCAATGCTCAGATCTCAAAAATCAGGCTTTTCAGTGTACACACAGGAATTACAAGGGGGAAAATACAGAACAGAAGCAGCAAAAAGGGAGAGAAGAGGCATATTTAACTCTTCCTTTTTGCATGCTTTTCTGTCTTAAATAAAATTATAGCGATTTTACACAGGATTTGTTAAACTTTTGCGTAGACTCTTCTATAGGGTGGTGAACACCTGAGAAATGTGTATTGGGGTTTGTAGTTCCTACAAGAGTGCATTGTATATAGGTTTTTTTTCCAGGCAAATAAGACCTATATCTCTGATAATATTTAGCTTTCTACAGAAAAAGAATAGCCAGCTTGACGGATTAAGAAGCTAAAGGCTGCATAATATGGATAATAATGTATCCATGGATATAGGCACCTTCTAGTGCCATCTTGACAGCTTCTATATGCCATAATCCAGAAAGGCCAATTTTGTTTGTGGGAAGGCAGCTTTGTGTCATCAAATGTGAACAAAGGGCTGTTATGCTGTGAATATACATCTGTTGAACTGAAACCACTGACTGGTTTAATCAGATTGATATTGTATCTGTTTTTTCCATACTTGTTCTTCATTCTTGCTATTCTCCTTAAAATCATCTAGTCTGAGAGTAAAAACATAGTGTTTGGTTTACAATGAATGCTCTATCACCTTTGCTGTTAGACATGTGTAATTGGTTATGCAAAATAAACTTGTTCATACAACGGCTGAATGGAGACTTCACTGGCTTTTGGATGAGGCTTTCAGTAAAGCTTGTATCTCATTATACCTTACAAGTATAAATAATCCTTTGTTAACATAGGACTGTGGTGGCTTGACTTCTTGCAGACTGCAGTGTATGATTAAATATTAAGATATACATGTTACCATTAAAGAACTTGTAAGGAAGAGATGCTCATTATGTATGCTGTCACATTAAGATGTAGCTAGTACATATACAGAAGACCAAAACCTTTTGACATTTTAAGGTCTTTGATACAACATGGATTACAGAAAAGAAATAAGCTTCCTCACAGCTGAAAGAAATGAAATTCCATTACTGCAGGTGACCTGTAGCTGTACAGGGAAGAGGCACTTAAACACAAAGTATAGGAGGAAATAACTTGACTGGAAGGATTAATCTAGGAGTGAATTTGGAGGATATGACTGGAACATTTCCTGCTGACTGCAAAAGAGGAAACATAACCCCCATTTTTTAAAAGGGAAGACCCAGGAAACAACGGACCAGTCATTCTGACCTCTGTGCCCAGCAAGATTGTGGAGCAGATCCTCCTGGAAACCAAGCTAAGGCATATGGAAAATAAGGAGGTGATTGTTGACAACCAACATGGCTTCACTAAGGGCGAATCATGTCTGACAAATATGGTGACCTTTTGCAATGGCGTTACAGTGTTGGTGGATAAAGGAAAAGGAACTGACATCATCTACCTGGACAGTGTCAAATTCTTTGCACAAATCCCACATGACATCGTTGTCTCTAAATTGGAGACATGGATTTGACAGATGGGTGACTCAGTGGATGAGGAACTGGCAGGATGGCTGCACTCAAAGAGTTGCTGCCAACAGCTTTATGTCCAATTGGCGAGCTGTAACAAGTGGTGTTTCTCAGGGGTCGGTACTGGGNGAATCATGTCTGACAAATATGGTGACCTTTTGCAATGGCGTTACAGTGTTGGTGGATAAAGGAAAAGGAACTGACATCATCTACCTGGACAGTGTCAAATTCTTTGCACAAATCCCACATGACATCGTTGTCTCTAAATTGGAGACATGGATTTGACAGATGGGTGACTCAGTGGATGAGGAACTGGCAGGATGGCTGCACTCAAAGAGTTGCTGCCAACAGCTTTATGTCCAATTGGCGAGCTGTAACAAGTGGTGTTTCTCAGGGGTCGGTACTGGGATCATTGATGTTTAACATCTTTGTTGGCAACACAGTGGGATTGAGTTCACGCTCAGCAACTTTGCTGATGACACCAAGCTCTGTGGTGTGGTTGACATGCTGGAGGGAAAGGATGCTGTCCAGAGGGTGCTGGACAGGCTTGAGAGGTGAGCCTGTGCAAACCTCATGAAGTTCAACAAGGCCAAGTGCGAGGTCCTGCACCTGGGTAAGGGCAATCTCAAGCATAAATTCAGAATCAGCAGAAAATGGATTGAGAATGGTGCTGAGGAGAAGGAGGACATGGGGGTGTTGATGGGTGAGAAGCTCAACATGACCTGGCAATGTGTGTTTGCAGACCAGGAGGCCAATGGCTTCCAGAGCTGCATCAGAAGAAGCGTTGCCAGCAGGTCAAGGGGAGTGATTCTGCTTCTCTTCTTGTTTGTGAGACCTCACCTGGAGTACTGCATTCAGCTCTGGCACTCCCAACATAAGAAGGTCATAGACCTGCTGGAGCAAGTCCAGAGGAGGGCAACAAAGTTGATGAGAGGGCTGGAGCACCTCTGCTAGGGCTGCTGAGAGACTGGGGGTTTTTCGGCCTGAAGAAGACCTTCTGGCAGTCTTCGGTACCTAAAGGGCACCTACAGGAGAGATGAGGAGGGACTCTTTATCAGGAGTGTTGTAATAGCACAAGGGGCAGTGGTTTTAAACTGAAAGAGGGGAGATTTTTCATTAGCAATTAGGAAGAAGTTCTTTCCTGTGAGGATGGTGAGAAGCTGGCACAGGTTGCCCAGAGAAGCTGTGGCTGCCCCATCCCTGGAAGTGTTCAAGGCCAGGATGGATGGGGCTTTGTGCAACCTGCTCTGGTGGGAGGTGTTGCTGTCCATGGTGGGGGGTTTGGAACTTGATCTTTAAGATCCCTTCTAACCCAAACCGTTCTATGATGAAAGATGATATACTTGCTTTCCCAGCTGTGAAAAAACAATTCTCTGATGTAAATTGTTTTGCTTTGCAGGTACATGTAAAGTGAATTTTCCTGACCCAAACAAGCTTCATTACTTTCAGCTAACTGTAATCCCAGGTAATTTTTTTAAACATGTTTTGTTTCTGTGTATGTTGGTTTTTAGGAAATGTATTTCCAAGAGTTTCCTCAAGAATCCCATAAACCTTTTTAGTTAAAGAAGACTGGCTGTAATCTTGATTATTTTACAGAGGCAATGGAGAAAGAGTGCTGGATTTTGAGAATTTGATGCCATCAAAATTGAGTAGGTTTAGGAAGTATTCAGGTCTTGTTTGCTCACTTTGATTGAAAGCTTTTTTTTTCCCTCTCAGCCAGTTTTAAACAGCCTTGTTTTATTTGCTGAGAGAAATCTTGGACTATGTCTAGAGAAATTACTCTGTTACAGCCCTGTTGTGTATTTATTCTTTTCTACTGGTTGCAAAGTTGAAAAGGTAGATGACAGATGTAATACTATGGAAAACTTCAAATCTGTCTGTGTCTGAAGATGCTTAACCAAGTCAGTGTCTCTTAGTCTTCGAATATTCAAGCTTGTGGACATTAAATCATTTATTATTAATAAAACTTAATATACTGTGGAGCATCTGCTGGCATACTTTTCAATAAATACAAAACCTCAGGACTGCATTTTCAGAATTTATAATTTCTATGTAAGTTTCTTAATAGCCAGGAATTACAGAGTTTGCTTGTGTGTGTGGCTCTCCGTTTGTGTGTTTGTGTTTTATGGATTAATATGCATGCACAAGCACTTAAATTTCATTCACACTTACTTTTGCTGGGTGTTACCTTTGAGACTGTGCCACTGTTTCAATGAGAACATTGATGTGTTCAGTGCACTGAATTGTTCCAGTTAGATGTACTGACCTCAGGCTCTCCTTGCCAACAAATTCTTGTCGATATACATTTTCTGTAGATGTGTATTGACAACCAGATTTGGATACAATGTGGCAGTCATCATGATGATGAACCTATACACATAAAGGCTTACATGTAACGAGGTGATAGGAATTCCTCTGATAATTCAGTATCTTGCAGTCAAACGGGCGCTAGATGTCGCTGTTGATGCTTATTAGCCAAAATCAACTAGTGCTTCCTCAGCAGTAGAAATCTTGGGTGGTCTTTGTTCACATGTCTACTCATGTGACTCCTTTTTGCGATAGAAAAATTAGGAAGACTTGCCCTAGCCAGTGTAATAAAAAATAAATGCAAGTGCTATTACAACACTCTTAACTGCACATTCTGTGGAGATGGATTTATGTTTACTTGATGTTAGGTTGCTTGCACCAAATGTCCTTCAGTTTATATGATGCTGATATATTTTGGAAATGAGTTGGCTTTACGAGATCATCATCCTGTGAGTTAGGGATGTCCTGAATGTGAAGCAATGATAGCTTCTTCATACTAGTTCGAAGGTGTCTAAATACATAGTCAAGTTTTGTCTGTTAATTGCTGTGCAGCAAGATGCTGCAGCCAGAAGACAGTCATTTGGTACAGAGTATAGTTTTTGTGCTAGCTTCGGTGCTGAAATGATCTTGGCAATGAGATGATCTTAATTAACATTTTGTTACTCTAAATATAGCTGCACAGCTGAAGTCTCTGCAGTTGCAGTCTGACCGAAGTAAACATCTATTTTCAGCTGTGCGTAATTCAGGTACAGAATCTTGTGATCAGCTACTGCTTAGTGCAACTCTCTAAGGGCAGAATGTAGCACATACCAAGAAAAGCTTTGTAGCTTTCTGATTTCCTTTATTATTGAGTTTTTTCTTTAGAGCGTGCTAAATCTTAGTTTCCTCTGGGATGGCAGTGGCAGAGAAGCAGCTAAGTGGCTGTCACAGAGTTTTTGGCTCAGATGGGCCAAAATCTTTACTTGAGGCAGCTATTTTTGCAGTGTTAAAACAACATTGCATGAATCTTGGCAGTCTGGAGGAAGAACCAGTTTCCTTACTCCTGCCTGGAACTGTCTCTTGCATTGAGGAGCTTGGTTACTTCTAGAAACTCTGCTTTATACATTTGGCTTGTAAGGGAGTGCTTTCCAAATATCTCTGCAGCTTTCCCATTGTGGAACAAGAGCTGGGCTCAGCACAGCTGCAGGTGCCAGGGAATATCTAATGCTGCCTTGGCGGTTCTCTCTGTTAAGACATATGTAGGAAGTGTGTAAGCCAGGGTTGGCAGTTTGCACAGCAAAGAGGTTCTTGCTGGCTCACTTCTTGATATTCTCAGTTTGCTTTTCTGCAGTTACAGAGATTGCATCCTTTTATGACAGGTCTGTTAAAGGGATGCAAATTACTTTATATTCATATTTTATGTTTAAGTTCTCTTATATTCTGCTTAACATTAGATCTTGAATTCTGTAACTGTATTTTATAAGGAACCTTTCACCAAGGCAGTTTCTGAAAGTAGGTGGCTGCCAGATTACCATGAAGGTACTGGCTGAACATGTTTTTTTAAATGTCTTTTGTGGTCAGCATTCCAGCCTTATGTTATTAACAACGCCTATTCTGGGATGCTGTGTTTTATGCAGTCGTTTCAAATGTGGCTGGTCTTGAAAGGGCACTGAAAGAAGCTTCTTTAGGTTCTCACAAAAAGGCTAATTTGAATAAGAAAATAAACTTTACCACCAAATAGAAATGCTTTCAGCTCCCTTTCTCCACGCTTCTCAAATAACCTTTTTTAGTAAGTATATCACAGAACTGTTCTGGTGACAGTGAGTTTTAAATGAAAGTGAATTTGTAGGAAATTTTGATGAAGTTGACTACTTATTTCACACAAGAAAAAAATACCTGTGCTCAAGAAATTCCCGTTCCTTTATGTCATAGCTTTTTGCAGTGCACCATAATTAGATATGTTGTAGCACATGCTAGAAAATTGTTAAAATTTAGATTTTAGTGCCACAATGCACAAACAGTGTGTTCCCAAGACAAATAACTGCTACCTTTCTCTGCTGTCTGAAGCTGCTTTTTCATTTTGTCATCTGAAACAATTGCTCTGTTGTTGAAAAGATGTCACTGTACCTGGTACGTTTTTTGGTTAGTGCTAGCATGACCTGATGCTGAGGTAAACCTAAAGCATAAATGAGTTGTAATGCAACAAGTAATGAGTATTGAATTGTCTGTGAGGGAGACTTGTTCATATATGTGGAAATGACCTGCGGTGTGAGGCACAACACGTAAAGTGCTCCAAGTCTTCCAGAGATTTATTTGCCTTACATAGAACACAGAAAAACAAATAAGAGAGAACTGAATTCATAAATGAGAAATCTTTTGCAGCCTGTGGCAGTGTTAATAGGTGTTTAGAAAGTGTTAATGTAAAACATGTTTTTGCTAAGGAAAAGGAGTGTTCTTCCACCATCTGGTCCTGACCCTTCTCTTCTGCTGACACTGGTGATAATTTAAGCCCTCTGCATGCCAGTTCTTATCTTGGTTATCCTGCGGGAAACTGCACTCTTCTTGCAGTGATGGCGTTAGACAGTGAGAGAGGCTCAGCTGGGCTTGTCCCCTCTAGCTGAACTTGCCTTGTTTGATTTTATCCTGCACATGGACACTGGAAGTTTCTTCCATGGCTGGGTGAAAGTGGAGCTATCCTAAGCTAGGTCTGTGTGGCGGGGATGAGCAGGGAAAATGAAGAACAGCTGTTCAGCTTTTCTTCCCACCCTCTTGAGCAATGTCAGTGATCTTGCTGTCTGTGCTTGAGAGTCAAGGACCTACCCTAATGTTCCTGCACTCTGCAGAGGCTGTGGGGCTGGACTTTTCACTTTGTGTCTCTCTGCACACTGTGGCTTTTCATTTGTTGCTTGGCTGGCAGGAATGTGGCAGTCTCAGCAAGCTCTCCTTCCTTGGAACCGTTCTTGAATGTGTAGGACAATTGTATTACAGGGAGGATGCATTAAATCTTGGGATTTTCTTTGCAATAAGGCACATGTGCACACATCTATCAACAGGCATCTATTTTACATTAGCAGGGATGGGATACAAAGAGTTTCAGTGCGCTTCATTTCAAGTCCACAAAATCAAGGAGCTACTGAAATTAAGCCACAGAAAATAACTTTTTGTTGTTGGACTTCTGAGCAGCTTTAACAGTGGTGGTGTTTCTCCTTACCTGGCTGTACTGGCAGCAGGCTTTTCCTTGCACCACGCACATGTGGGTGTTTCATGCGATTGCTTATATTGGGAAGTGATAGCTTGATAAGTGTGTGTGAGCCAGAGGGCCACAGGGAGACCTGTGCAAGTCTGAGTTACGTGGCTTGCACTAGAACAACCACTGAATTCCTGTATGGTGTCGCTTACTTGTTTTAGTACAATCACTGAAAGACCTGAGATTTTTGACCATGGTTTTTACAAAGAATGGCATCATACTTGGAAGTAGTTGAGGATTCCTGACACTCATTTAAAAGGCTATTATAATGTGGTAGATGGTGCATAAAGTACAGTTAGCCGTGCCCTGTAGGGTAACACAGTAGTGCTTGAGCTGTTTGAACTCCCAGGGGGCTGTGGGACCGTTTCCCTAATCATTCCCTCCTGGAACAGTCAGTGCCTTGCTTTGAGTGAACATTTGACAGGGAGCCCTTTCATCAAAAGGGTATTGGTTTAACTTACCTTTTACATTTCATTTTTTAGAAATGGATTGCTTTACTGATTTTTATCTCAGTATACTTGAAAACAAAAGATAAATGCTTTTATCTTGCCTTTTTTTTTTTTTTTTTCCCCATACAAATCAGTGCATGTGCATTTACTTTCTGGTAAAGCATAGCATGCCTGAGAAGACTACTTAATAAATCAAACACACTTCAAAATTGAATCGGAGCAGAAATGGAGCATGTATTTGAAAAGTGTGTGTTCTGGACAGGTTATTAAAGTGAGATTTGCAGTGGCTAAGGCTTGCAGCTTTATGCTGTGCAGTTCAGTATGGAAGCAGCTGTAAAGATTGCTGTGTGGGCTGGGGAAGACCTGCCATGTTCTGTTTTCATGCTCTGTGCCTATGTTGTTGTTACAGTCCAAAATTCCTGATGCTGTTAATGTGCTGAACCTGTCAGTTGTCTCCACGGGCTCCTGTTAGAAGCTGATCTGCGATGCACTTGCCAGCAACTCTTTTGGTGTTCTGCAGGCACAGGTCTTTTGGAGTGGCATGCTGGATGTAGTGTGCAGTGGAGTCTTCTCTTTGGCAGCGTCAGTTTTTATTGGCTCACTGCCCCCTACAACTGAGAGTTTGTACTATTTAACAGAGTGATACCCTCTCCTTTTCAGCATGTCAGCTGATAAGAGATTGTAAAGAAGAGGGTAGGATCTTGCTGCTGTCTTGTGATTGTAGCAGTTACAGTGTGGAAACTTCTGGGAGAGATTGTAGGGTGGAGTGAAACCCGAGCAAATGGATGTGGTGCATTGACTGATATGAGAAAATAAAAGGTTGTACTGGATCTGTATGGTGCCTGGGAAGGCAGCAGGTCCAGAAGACACCATCTTGAAAGAGAATTTTGATGGCACATGGTAGAGAGGCTAGAACTTTAGAACTTTTTGCATTTTGGAAAAAGCTATATAAGAAGAAAAATGTTTTAAACCTTTCTGCAAACTATGGATTGCTTCCCAGGACTTTCTTTGCAGTGTTGGTTTTAAAAAATAGTATCTAAAAATACTGTCATAAGGTGGTAACGAGCCTTCCTGACCATTGAGCCTTTACTGTGGCTGTGCCATGTGATCCAGAGACCTGGAGTACTCAAGATAGTTTTAGCCTGAGCATACTTCAGGAGTGCCAAACCCCCAGTGTGGGTGGGTACCTGTCTGTTTCCCTTTCGTAATGAAAAAGCTCAATAATGGCAATGCCAAACAGACACATTTCAGGTCACTTGCAAGCATTTGAGCTGCCAGACACAGCCATCTCAAGATTTACAGGCTGACTATTGTCATATTATGCCTGGTTAAATGCAGTTAGATATTTTCATATTTCATATTTTAAGATTAGATGTTTTAATAATTCAGTACTGAATCTGAGGGTGACGGGCAGATTTTCCTAACTGATATATCATCCTAAAATAATTACAATAAAAGAGCTAGTTTGCTCTTTTATTGTAGTACACTCTGAAGCATGCTCTTGCACACCATTATTCATATTACTCATGATATGTGATTGCTAGCACAAGTCTAGGAAGATATGTGAAATTCTGTAGCAGGAATTAGCAAGTGAAGTATGCAGCCAGCTCATTTCAAGGGTCAGAGTTGTGGTACCGTATAGCTGCTGTGTGGCAGAATTTTGTATATACAAGACATGAGAAGTTCAATCAGAGGTTCCTCTATCTTGGTATTGCTTGGTACTCTGATTGGGAAGGTGATTTTTCCAGGGTTGCTCTGGGAATGTTGACTTTTCTGACTTAAATTGACTCCTGCTGTAAAGGTTTTGGGAGCAGGTGAAGATACTCTGTTCACACTGTCATTGTACCAGGACTCAGCTAGTGTTATGGTGTAACTAGGTTAAGTATTTGATGATAACCTTGTGCCTTTATTTTTGTAACTACAGATATTTTGTATTATATGGCATCTGTTACTTTATCTTATTTGATTATTTTTATTGTTTGGTTTTTTTTCGCTAGATGAGGGGTATTACCAAGGTGGAAAGTTTCAGTTTGAAATCGAAGTTCCTGATGCCTACAATATGGTGGTGAGTATTTGTCATTCATCTAACAGCTGTAATTTTAGATTTCCTTTCCACATAATAGAACTTCAGAGGGAACTTGGCATTGAAACTAAGAAAGGAACTTCTCTCTATTACAAAATTATCATGGGGTTGTAGAAAAAAATCTTGGTTTCCTGGAATTTTTGGAGTCGTCTGAACTCCTGCTCAAAGTTGGGGTAGTATTAAAAGTATGGACCGGAAACTGTGTGGTGCTGTCCACATGCTGGAGGTAAAAAATGCCATCCAGAAGGTCCTGGACAGGCTTGAGAGGTGGAGCTCTGTAAACTTCATGGAGTTCAACAAAGCAAGCACTTAGGACATGGCAATCCCAGGCACAAATACAGACTGGATAGAGAATGGTTAGAGAGCAGCCCTGAGGACAAGGACATGGGAGTGCTGCTGGATGAGAAGCTCAACACAAGCCGTCAATGTGTGCTGGCAGCCCAGAAGACCGACTGCTTCCTGGGCTGCATCAAAAGCAGCATGGCCAGCAGGTTGAGTGAAGTGATTCTACCCTTCTGCTCTGCTCTGATACCCCACCTGGAGCACTGCACCCAGCTTTGGAGTCCTCAACACAGGAAGGACATGGACCTGTTGGAATGGGTCCAGTGGAGGGCCACAAAGATGGTGAGAGGGCTGGAGCATCTCTGCTATGAAGACAGGCTGAGAGAGCTGGGGTCCGTTCAGCCTGGAGAAGACTCCAGGGAGACCTTGTAGTAGCCTTCTAATGCCTGAAGGCGGCCTACAGGAGAGATAGGGAGGGACTCTTTGTCAGGGAATATAGTAATAGGACGAGGGGTAACAGTTTTCAATTCAAAGAAGGAAGGTTTAGATTAGATAGTAGGAAAAAAATCTTTACTGTGAGGGTGGTGAGACTTTGGAACAGGTTGCCCAGAGAAGCTGTGGATGCCCCATCCCTGGAAGTGTTCAAGGCTAGGCTGGATGGGGCTTTGTGCAACCTGCTGTAGTGGGAGGTGTCCCTGCCCATGGCAGAGGGTTTGGAACTCCATGATCTTTAAGGTCCCTTCCAACCTAAGTCATTCTGTGATTCTATGAACTCTCTGACTGAGGTAACTCAGAAGCACAGATAAATCAGACCTGAGAGTCTGCCTTTTGACTGAGGTTCCATATTCATTTGTTCTCTTCTGTTAATTATTCTTGAGACTTGCACTTAATGGTTATTATCACCAAAAAAATGATATAAGATAAAGAGTAAATTAGGTAAACAGAAAGGAAAAGGGTTTTTTGTTTTGTTTTGTTTTTTTGTTGTTTCTTTAGGGCTTTCAAATTGGTGCTTATAGGCCTGATATTGGACTTATGTACGTATCCCTTTTGAGATCGTGCAGTGGAGGATGTGGAAGGCACAGATAGGTGGCAGGTAGCCTTCTTTAGTGTACTACTGACAGTTCTGCTGGTTGTCTCCCAGCCTCTTTAGTTACGTATCTTTAAAAAATAACAATTTTGATGGTTATTAAGTAAACAGCTTTCCAGAGAACCTACAAATCTTATTGCAGAGAAATAAAAAGCTCCATATGGCTTGTACTTTTTAAGCATTCATTATTGTACTTTTCTAAAATTGCAGAACCTTGCAAGGGAGGGGAGATGCAATTACAATAAAAATAACTTCAGCCATTGTTTTCAGAGTTTAACTGTCAAAAGAACATGATTGATTCCAAAAATTGAAAACATATCTGGTTCTCAGGAATTATGCCTGCCATTCTGTGTTCCAATAGTTTGATAGATAAGGAAACTAGACTCATTTGAGCAATTCAGTTGTAATATTTGCGTTTAGGGATATAAATTGCAGGAAGAAGGAACTTTCATTTTCTTTTAGTTTGAATGGTTTTGATAATTTTGCTTGTGTTTGTAACTTTTGCCTGCCTTCTGCTGTTTTCTTACTTTTGGTGATGATAGTTCAGAACCCTTGTTTCAAGGAGGCTAAAGAATGTGTAGGGGAGAATACTGGATAAATGTTTCCAAGATGACCTTTGGCTCCTGTTAAGTGCACCAAGCCTAAATTCATCATTATAGATACGTAGTAGTTGCAGTCACAGCGTTGTTTAGATACAAATGTGAAGGAGGTGCAGTGGTCTGGAATGCAGCAGCTTGAATTTTCAGACTGAACTTGGAGAACAGTGCATTAACCTTGCTAGTGGTGCAAAAAGGTTACGTTTCTGTGATTGGAGGAGTTGGGTCTGCATTTCAGAAGATGCCTTCACAAATTTCCTAGTACTCCTTTATTTATAGTCTAGGGGGACACACACTATAAAAAGTTCATGCTTGTGTAGGACTATAGCATTCCTGAAAAAGCTTTGAATTTTCCCTCTTTTTTTGATAATCATGCTCTCCTTTCATAATAATATTGGTAAAGGATTCTCTGCTCAAGATGTTGGTTGGTGGTGGTTGTTTTTTTAAAGTGTTTAGGATCCTGGCTGTCTTTATACTTCTCTTAGTACATGTAAGTGGTCTAAATAGTGCTTGAAGTTGTATGGTTTTGGTTGTGGCTTTTTTTTCTGCTTAACCTCACTAAAGAATTTCGTACTGTAATACAGGCCATGCTTATTGTCTTGTGTGTGGTTAAGTGCACACTAAAAAACCAAAGATATTCATTTAAGGTTGACTAAATCCTTGTTTTAACTTGAGTAAGTTGTGCTGTTGCGTACCTGAGAAACATGACCTTCAGTATAAAGTTGGGAACCCCTGTCGTGTTCTAATCTGATTTTTTTAGTCATGTTCACTAACAGCAGTTTAACAACTGCGGCAACCCTGGCACAGGGGAACATACACAATGTATACTCATTTAAATTTCTTAAGTTTTTGTGTTTAAGGTGTTCACCTAAACAACACTGCTGCAGGAAAGTATTTGCCATCTGTTAACAGGAGAGCTGAATGTTAATTTTGATCTGTGTTTTTTTGATTCTCAACTGCTATAATTAAAAAAGCTTCTGATTTGTTATGGTTCCATGCTCAGCACTGGAGGAAAATCGACAGCAAATGTTAATTAGAGATTTTTAAATTCTGAGCACCTCTCATTCAATACAAAAGTAAGAAGTTTGCCTTTGCACAATTTAGAAAAAAATGCAATAGGTTAAATGTTGGATTATGGTCAGGTTATTAATGAAAATGTATATTCACAAATATTGTGCTGATTATGCTAACACCATGGATAGTTTTCTGTCGGGCAGAGTTAAGACTGAAACAAGTGATGGCAGCATTTTTAACAGAGCTCTTCAGACCTGCCAGTGATCTTTCAGCCCATGAGCAGGGTTGAGATATTGATACTCTCATGGATGGTGAGAGTAAAAGATACTGTGAAAGGAGGACTTCATTTCATACATGCCCCAGAAATGTCTTTCAGAAGGAATTTGTGCATCTTGTCTCTTTTCCTTTTGGAAAGCATCTGATTCAGGCTTGCTGCTTTTTGGAGCCTTGGGAAAACCTGGCATTGCATTTGCAGAATCTTCTTCTCAGATCCAAACTTTTTCATAACCAAGATACTCTTGGTGACTTTTTTTATAGCACTGTGTTAGGGGCACACCATAAATGGAACCCGTAGGCTTGAGCTTTTGGTGGTTTTTGAACTGAATGTAGTTCTTCCCATAACTACTGTTCATCTTCTGAGTACAAAAATAAATTTAAAAAGTAATTCTGAGAGTCCTCTTTCCCTCTCGAGTTGGAGCTAATCTGTGTGGAAAGATACTATGGTGAGAAAAATACGGTAGTGATACTTCACTTTTTTTTTTTTTTTTTTTTTTAGAGAATTAAAAGTCTTCAGAAGATCAACACTTAATTTTATTTGCTCTGAATTGGTTTTAAAAGTTTCAAATATTTTTCCCCTCAATTCTTCTGTAAAGATGACTGCTCAAGTACTAGAAGGCATGTCAGTCCCTAATAGTATATGATGACTTCTTCCTGTTCCAAGCAGGGAGTGTGGGTTGTGCCTGCTCCACAGTTCAAAACACTTGATGTTTCGTGATATTTGGGAAGAATAATGGCTGATTCCTGCTTGTATAACAATATGTGCATGAAACTGCCTTAAATATGTTGTGTGCTTTCCAAATGTACAGTTCTTTGTAGCAAGTGTACAGAGTGAAGGAAGGACTTACTTAACAGTGGAATATATTGCTTACCAGATAGTCTGGTGATGGGGATGTTGTGTCATGACAGAAAGCAGTTGGTACCAGTACAGATGTTGCAGAGGGATCACGAGAAGAAAACTGGAGCAGGATTAGTTAATTTTGCAGTGTCTTCTCAAACTACCACACTGTTGGAAATATTGCAGTCTGTTGGTAGGACTGTCACTTGGCTTTTTAAAATATTATTCTTGTTAGGAAACAAGCTGCACTTTCATGAGCTTTTGTGTAATACAAACAGGAGTTTGTTAGCGTTTGTGCTTACAAAACCTGCCCAGAATGTTGTTGTCCATACAGACATCAGCAGAAGCCAGGAAGCAGCAAGCAAAACATTTAATGGTGTACACAGCAGATGCATTTTGTGCCAAGTGCTGCCGTCTGACCTCTGTCTCTGTAGCATCTTCCCCAAGCACTGTTTCTTTGGTTGACCAGCTGCCCAGAAATAGAGGTCACTGGGAGATGGGAACAAATATGAAAAAAAATAATTATAATGATAAAAAACTAATGTTTGGGGGGCAGTTGATTTAAAAATCAAGCAAACATTCTCTTGCCTTGAGGTGCAACTGATGCAGTAATGGGTGCTACAAGACTAGGGACTTGAAGCTTTAGAGAGTTGAACCTGATGAATGGTACAGATCTGGTCTAACATTCGTGTAAATCTAAACTGTGTCACCACAGGCTGGGCCTTGTCTGCAGCTCCTGTGGTTCTGATGTATCATGTTGTCAGAGCAGACAGCCTTAGAGACTCCAGATTAGCAAGTCTTTTGTGACATAGGGTGCCTTATTCCTGGCTTTTGACCACTGCCTTTAACAGCTGAACCGCTAATCTTAGTCCTTTTTCTGGCCAATATAGTTTTGGAAACAGCAAGCAATTGAAAGAGTTTTAATTTCTGAAGGTTCAGATGTCACAATTAAGAGGTTTCCATCTGAACAGAGTGATGAGTAGGACTCAAGAGGTGATTGTGGCCCTATACTTGGCACTGGTGAGGCCCCACCTTGAGTACTTGTGTACAGTTTTGGGACCCTTACTACAAAAAAGACATTGAGGTGCTGGAGCAGGTCCAGGGAAGGGCAATGAAGCTGTTGAGGGATCTAGAGAATAAGTCTCGTGAGAAGAGGCTGAGGGATCTTAGAGGGAGCTGAGGCTGCAGGGTTGTTCAGCCTAGAGAAGAGGATGCTGAGGAGAGACTTTATTGCTCTCTATAACTCCCTGAAAGGAGGTTGTAGAGAGGCAGGTGTTGGTCTGCCCAGGCACAGGCGACAGGAGGAAAGGAAATGGCCTCAATCAAATTGCAGCAGGGAAGGTTCAGATTGCATATTAGAAAAAACTTTTACACTGAAATTAAGCATTGGAACGGGCTGCCCAGAGAAGTGGTTGAGACACTATCCTTGGAGGTATTTAAAAGATGTGTTGACATGGTTTAGTGATGTGGTTTTTTTAATCAGAGTTAGGTTGATGGTTGGACTAGGTCTGAAAGGTCCTTTCTAACCTAAACAGTTCTATGATTCTGTGATCTACCTCTTTGGTGATCCTGATTTATACAGGCCTTGGATTGGAATCAATGAAATAAGAATTGGGCTTATGCTCCATCAGGCCTTTTTATGGAAATCTTGATGTGGTGCAAGGAAGCTCGGGAACCGGGAGTGCACATCTTGGGCAGTTCTTGTGTTAAGGCCCACTCTTACTGTAAGGCAGCTCCTCTTCCAGTTGTCAAGCTGGGTAATGCATTCCATTGAAAACAAAGGTCAGTGTGGCTTTGTTTTCTATGTCTCATTTCTCTGTTTGATGTGCTTAGCTGTCTTTGGTGTTCGGTTTCAGCTGATCTCAAGAAGTTCTTCAGGAACTGGTAGAGGAGAGTGACAAGAAATACCTTAAGGCTGCCTTGTAGCTTAGTCTCTAGAATCTGTATCCCTGTTAATGCCTCTTTTGGGTAAACTATAAAGAAAAATGCTAGCCTTATAGTTGCAGGGCAGTTAAAAGAATGCTTTGGGACTATAGGGTCTAGAGAAAACATTGCAAATGACATTGGTTCAAAATTTTTGCAAGGAGTCTCTTTCCTTTCTCTAGGGAAAAGGTTGTGAAACAAAAAACTACAGTTTCAGGACAGATAAAACGTATTTGAATTAGTACATGTACCGTGTTAGAATGACAAATTGATCAATATCTGAAATTTTTAATGAAGTTCCTTTATTGATTAGCACTTTATATTCAATCTCTCATTTGATGAGAATAATGGAGGGGAGAGATTTCTTTAAAAATGCAGCTAGTAATGAGGCAAATTTTGTCTGAGGCTTGTTATGCAGAACTTCTACCTAAACTGAAGTTGGTATGTGAGTAGTTCTCAAACGCTTGGAACACTTTATTGTGCCATCTGTAGGTATTCACTGATGTGTTGAGGGGGATTGAGAAAGGGTATGAAAGTCAGACAGTTTCCATTATCAAAACTAATGAGAAATCCCATAAGATTAAGTGACTGCTTTGAAACTGGAGAGGAAAATCAGTTTGTTTGCTGTTGTAACCCCCAACTGGGACTTGGATCTACCTTTGCAGCTTTTGGTATCTGAGGCAAAGGATGAGTTTGAGCGATGAAATAAATGGGTTTTGTAAGCTTTGTTGTGCAAAGTATCACTCATGCCACTTGGAGATGGTTGAAGGTATTCAAGTGAAACATTGGAAGATATCTTGTGTGGATTTATTGGTCAAAGGAAGACTCAAAGAGGACTTGGAACAAGCTTGGAGGAGAAATTTTATGATAATGCTGCAGTTGTCATGTCTATCTAACAACTGAAGAAGAGAAAGAGAAAACTTGACAGGAAACGATTTTTCTAATTTTTAGCAATGGAAAATACTTGGTGAAAGGTGGAAGGAATTCTTCTGTTTCCAAAGTACAAAAAATGAGACACCAGTTATTTCACTCTGACTGTGAGGATTTGGGGCTTTTCTTCTTTTTAAAGATTTAGTTTGTATAAAGCTTGCTTTTTTCCCCTCATCAATATAATCCCTGTTTGAAGGTCCATGTAGTAGAAACTTACTCTTTTATCTTGATCTACTGGCATGGAATAAATACTGCCACTTTCCCTTTCTTAAGAGCTAGACATAATGTTTCAAAGCAACGTGAAGGTGTAGCTAATGAAAAGCTGTTAAAAAAAAAAGACAAACTTCTTAGAAGAACATTTGTTTTGAAAGTAGAAAGTTTAAACTGTTTTCTGCATGCCACTTCATTTCAGTAATGCAGTTATCCAGCACTGGGACAGTCAGTGTTCCTTGAGTTACTGGGCAAACATGAAATGAGAGTGGAGAAAAGCCAATGTCTGCATTATAAATATATATATTATGGTGATAGATGTTTCTTTTTTTAGTGCTGGAAAGGTATATTGGTAGTTGAGTGCCATGTATATTTTTTCTCTCTTCTCCAAGGAGTCTTAGTTAAAAAATATTTTACTGAAAAGATAATTAGGAAGTTGAGAACAAAACAATGAGCCAAAACACATAATGCTGCTACGCAAATAGCTGTTCCAGCTATTTTGTCTCTTGACTAAAGACTTCATGGGAAGCAGTGGAGGAAAATAGCTTCACGTCTGCAGTGTGTGATTTAATTGAAGTTATGAAAGGTATTGGTCTATGCTGATGTATTCCAGTACACGTACTGTAAGAAATCATCTGCTAGATTGAAAGCTGCAAGTTGTAATTTGGAGTGCATGGATGGAACGACGTGCTGTTGCTAAGCTACTGGAATTTTTATGACCTACTCTTTATTTATTTCACGAAACTAGAGAAAATGAGGATGTATTTTAAGAATCTGTATTTTAAAACCCACTATGGAATTCAGAGATCTAGTGATTTACCTGAAAATAAGTTTGGTGGCTTTTTATGTTAGTGTCTTAAGTTTGGATATGACATGCCCTTTTGATTCTTCTTGTGATAGTTTCTATTCAGTTTTGAACAGGAGGGTCTGTGTTTAAAAGAAACTGTTCTTTTGATGTAGTTGCTATGATTGTAGCCTCTTGCTAGTTTTTAACAAACCACTGACTTGGGTAAGCCTTGGGGGAAAACGCTTAGTAGTTTTCTGGTTTAAATTGTTGTTTTACTGGTTAAGTGTTAAGAAACTGAATGACATAGAATGTTTTCTTTTCTCTGAAGTAAATAGGGTAAGAGAATAAATTATTTTGGCTTTCTTTAAAGTTATGTTTTTCTAAAAAAAAGTTTAATACTAGCTCAGCTTTTGTAAGAAGTTAAGAGAACCTGAAAGAGCAGAGAAAGCTGATGTAACTCATGTAGGTTTTATTATTGGTAAGGTACAAACATAGGCTGTGAGTATCAAATATATTTGCCTGTGCTGTGACTTGTAACAATGATAATGGTTTTATTTTAAAGGATAACAACGTAATTTGTTTTCTTTCCTGACAGCCTCCAAAGGTGAAATGCTTGACAAGAATCTGGCATCCGAACATTACAGAGACAGGAGAAATCTGCCTAAGGTAGCAACGGCATTCTGTTTTATTGCCCTTGGAGATTTTTCTGTGTGAATGAAACATTCTATATAATTTTCATGCTAGTATCCTTTCAGCAGATTCTGCAAATCAGCAGTGCGTGACCCTTAGAACTACAGAAAGTACTGCTCTTGCCATGTGTTAGAGGCCGTGTGGAGCGCTCTCTAAGAGTCTTAACTCTTCAGGCTAAGACTTCTCATTTTGTTCTACTTAGGGTAAAATGTAAACTCTGACCTGAACAAAACTTAGGGTGGTTTTTTTTCCCCTCCCTCCATAAATGAATAGTGCTCAGGCTCTGAGAGGGCTTAAGGCTTTATTTTGCCTACTAATGCCTGAATGAGCTAAAGGATGCTTGAAGCCATTTATATTTCAAAAAGGAAGGAAAAAGTGTTCCTTAAACTTTGACAGTAATTCTTGTATATTTGCCATTTGTTTATTTTAATATTTGATATCTGCTGTAAGACGCATGTGCCAGTTATAACAAAACAGAGTTGCAGGAGTCTTAAGACAAAACATGAAGCCCAAAAACTTTATCAAAGTGAGAGTCTTTTTTTTTTTTCTAGGTGATTTTGCTTGATAGTAAATGTTTCCTTTTCAAAATCAGTTTCTGAAATTTTGTAATTTCAGTGTTTAATCATGAGTACTTGATGTGGAAATTGGCTAGAAACCAAATATAAATGGAAGTGAGAAGCATGACTAATTTTTCAAGTTAATGGGACATACAAGAAAAAGCTAGATGAAGCAGAAGAAATGAAAATAAGTGAGATTGAAAGCTGTTCTGAAATCCAGAAACAGTTGTCACCATGTATAGCATATTAGTGATTAGAAAAAAACAACATTTTTTTTCCCCTAGACTTAAAAATCATTTTAATGTTGTGTTCAAGGTCCTGGTGCAAAAGAAGTTTCACAGAGTAATCTGTCATACTTCATAGGCAGGTCAGGTTCCTCAGCTGGTAACAGCTGAAGAGCCAACCTCCATGCTGTTAGCCACAGTGGTCTGCTTCATGCTTCTGAGAATCTGGTAGCATGAAAGTGTGGTAGAAACCAGTCTGGAGGAGCTGCAGCGTGTTGCTGGTGCTCTCTAGTGCCAGACTACTGCAGCAGGAGTACAGGCAGCAATGGTCCTCATATTTTTACCTCGTTTTGGGATTGGAGGATTTAAAAGGCTGATTTTTAGGAAATATGTACTGCTACTTCTAGCAAATGTGCCAGCCCTGTAGTGAGCATCTTAGTACTGTTGTGTTTTACACAGCTGAGCTTGTCACTTGACAGTAGGGAGACTTGTTCATGAATTATGTTTTAACAGTTTAAATTCTACCAAAGTCCTTGCAGCTTAGTCAGTGGAAAAAGCTTTGATGCTTTTTGTCATAAAAGTAAAGGAATAAATAAGTGAGCTGTCTAGAACTAGGGAACAAGAAATGCTAGACGTCAAACGATAGCCAAAAGTTTAAGCTCTGACTGCAGTACTACCTCTTCTGAGGTTAAATAGAGGCTTATCACATTCTTGAGCATATCTCACTGGTTCCTGTCTTTAAATGGTGTTAATTGTGAAAGGTGAACAGAGTGTTAAAGCATCATAATTCCACTTAATGAAGTTATTTTTGTGAAATAACACAAAACCACCAGCTTTATTTGATTGTCAGGAACCTGTAACATGTCAAGCTTTTGAAATGTCTTACCGTTTAGATGGAAAACCTAAAGTAACTTAAATTGCTTTATGCCTATTATAATGGAGAACGCACTCTATATGTAGTATCTGCAGTCAACTTATTCAAGAGTCTTTACATTAAAATAGTTTTAGTTATTTTTAAAGGAAAAAAATAATTCCTTACTGGTATTTTTCCCAACTGACTCTTACTAAATATACCTGACACTATGGTACGTGTTAGTCTGATAATCATCTCTGAATTAAAACATAGCAAATGGTTTAACTTGTGGTCAAGTATGATAGTTTTGGGCAGGAAAAATGTTATTTCTCTGTGCTTTGTGGATTGCAGTTACTCCTAACTGTGTTAATAATGGACCATATTAGTTAGGTCTGGACTATACTTGTGGATATTTTCTCCACTGCACGCATGAATAGAAAACATCATGATACCTAGAAAGGATTTGCTTGCTTACTACATACACTACTCGAGTACATTCTTGACAATGTGTAATGCATGCCGCTGACTGCTTCTCCTCCTGCCCCTGCACTGATGTGATCTCTGAGCTGTTGTTTTTTTCCTCCTTGACCACACAAGCTTTTAGAATAGTTTAATCACTCAGAATCACTCAGAATAGTTTAATCACTCAGAATAGTTTAATCACTCACTGCTTTTCTGCTCTGTGGTGAGGAGGCTAGTCTTGTTGGATGTGTCATTCATCAGTAGGTGTTGATAGTTAAGATTTGGTCACTTCATGATGCAATATTAAAGGCTGCTGAATGGAGAAGCATTTGGAGACTGATTATCTAGTATAGCTCAGTGTTGCAATTTCACCAGTAATAAAAACTGATTTAAGTTGATTACTTGTTTCTCAGTGGTGTTCCCAGTCTTCTCAGCTGTGGCAATGTGGAAACAAAAAGCGCTTTAGAAAGACTATCTACACCAATTGCTCTGTTCATCCGGTCTTATAGCATGGCCTCCAGAATGGTTGGACTGGCAGAGCTGGGTTGAGCAGGGAGGTGGGCAGTGGGAGGCAAGCAAGAGAATAACCCCTCTAACATGTCTCTGCCGTTGGAAGGTTTCTGAAGTGGATTTTCAATTCAGACTTAGCTTGAATGATACTTTCCATTGCTAAAGGAAGGCAGAAGTTTTGTTGGAACTGACGTTTTATGTTAATAAATGTGTTCATCTGAAATCTTTACATAAAGCAGACTTTTCTCCTGGTCTGATCTCCCCATTACAGTAATTCTTAGTCACTTCATCTATAAATCATGTCAGCTAGACATTCAGAACATTTTAAGCCATGTAATTCCTAGTTCATTAGATGTTTTTGTAAAGTCTCTTTAGGATGCTGTGTATTTAAGAAGAAAAAAAAAAGTCCTCAAAGCTTTTTTCCATGCAAGGACTATTCACAGAATGAAAAGATTATTTGTGGAAATGAAAGCGGAGCAGCTCACTGGTCACATCAGTGGCTGGTTTGGTTACTATAACTTCAAAAATAGTGATTTTGCAGTCTTCCTGTAGGAACTCAGATATTAGGATTTGAAATCATGTTCTGGTAGGTCTCCCTAGATAAAGGCACAAGATGTTAACTCATGGTTGAGGGCCTGCTTGGATTTTCTTATATCCTCTACAACTGAAGACAAAGCAAACGAAGTAGTGTTTTACTGCCCTTCCCCATTCCTAGTAAAGTTCCTCACCGGACAGACTCCTGTTTGTGCCACAGCATTCCTCATCCTGTCAGCCCTGCTGCCTCTTCCTGAAGGCATGCGCTCACTGGCTGCAGTCTGAAATGCTGCAGGAACGGTACAGTTGGTTTACCCCTCTGTTTACTTTTGCAAATCCATTCTCAAGCATCACAGAAGAAGCTTCTGAATGCTTGTTCAATCAAAATAATAAATACTAGATGTGCTTTCAGACACTCCTGGAAATTGTAGAATAGTCACTTCAAGTAAATAGGCTTTCCTGCCCATCAGGTATTCTGACACCCTGGTAGAACAGGTGTCTTCTGCGGTGTATTGGGCAGTTCATCAAAGGCAGCCTCTTGAAGCATCAAATGGGCACGAATAATCTGTTGGTTGTGCCATTTGAGTACTTCTTAGTAGCCCAGCTCCTGTATGGCAGCAGGGCCCATGGATGACAGATCTTTGAACAGAAGCTACATACAGATGCTTGTTCACCCACTAAACTGTTTCCTGGTGTATTTTGTGCATTTCTGCTCATTTAGATGTTCATTCTGCTGTTTGTGTGTATGGTGCTGTAAGGGCAGATCACTACTTACACCTCCAGAATGCCTGGCAGTTATATCTAGGTTATCCCTGTGGAGAGCACAAGACATCCTGTCTGGTAAAAAGTTTTGATTATGAGCCTAATGATCATTCCAAATCTGTAGGAAGAAAGAGGAATGCTGCTCTAAAAATTAGTTATGCCAGCAAAGGAGAAATAATAGGTAAAGATACACTTGTCTATCTTCATTGCTTTTCTGTCAGAGTTCTATGAGAGGTATGAGTGTCTCCTCTGAAGTCTTGGCTGATGATTTCCTCAGCTGGAGATGTGCTGAAAGAGCTCTGAGGCTTTGGAAGAGTGTTAGTGAGGCTCAATTGATATGGTCAGGAACTTTGAGCTCTGTCAGTTGATTTTTTTTTTTTTTCTGCATTTTTGTATGTGTTAACTTATTCCTCACTCTTACATTCACAGTGAGGTATGTGAAGAGGGGAGTACTGTAGCGTTTTATGAGGAACAGGCTGAAAGCAAGTTGAAAAGTCCTTTATTTGCTCAAAACCTGAAAATCATGGCTCTTCCGTGTTTAGCGTTTTTGCTTTTACTTTTGTAATATGAACAAAAATCATAGCCACAAGATGCTATTTTTAATGTTCTTTAAATTAGTTTTGAGCTGGAGTGGTGATAATGGCATATTTTATCTTTTTTAAGGCACAGAAATGAGATTAGCAACATGGTCAAGATGGAATAGTCTTGTCCAGTATGATCATGCTGTTCCTAGCCTCTCTATGTTGAACAAGGAATAATGTTAGTCATACTATATTTCCTTGGACTAAAATCTTGGCACATTCAATAAGCTATATGATCCAGTCATCTACTCTAGTTTAAAAATAGCTTAGTACGTGTTATCCTGAAGGTTGGCAAAACCTAATATCTTAAGACTATTTCACTTTAACCCTTTCATTTCAGTAGTGGAAGCTGCTGTCAGTGATGAATTTTTATACTTTGCTGTATGAATTACCAGTTTGAGATTGTTTCTTAACAGAAGAAGGCACATGATTGTGAAATGGTGCTTCAGGTAGTTTTCCAGACTCTTTCTTTCCCATTCAGATTAGTACTTTTGTTTCTACAAATTTTTACTCCTCAGAACAGCTGATGTTTTGACTTGAAAGGTCCAGGAATGTCTCACCAACTGAATACACGTTAATATTTTCAACTTGTTAATATATTGGCAGTTTCACTGGACTTAATATGTAGCATAACATGCAGGTCACGTAAAATTCCTATACAGTATGTGTATAGGAAAGTCTGTATCTTACTTATCTTAATATTCATATATGTTTGTATTAAAATTTGGGAGCTTGTATTATAGCTTGTAAGGGACTCTTCCTTCCTGTAAGCAATCTTTCTTTCTCCGAGTAGTCTTCATAGTAATTTCTGGTTGGGTTTGTATGGTGTTGAATTTGTAAAGCCTTAAAATATTTTGTGTGCAATGTAGCTCCCTGCCACTCAGCTTTCCTGTGCTGTGTCCCAGATCCTCAAGATGCCTCTGCTCGTGTTACAGCTGTTGTAGAAAGTTCCTGAGTAGACAGACACAAACTGTTTTACTTTCCGATCTCTGACTCTGAAAAGCTGAAGTCCTTTCACAGAGGAGAGGATGATAATCCTCTTTCTTATTAATCCCACCAAAAATACTTTGGTTTTTGTTTTTGTTTTTTACTGAATTTTGCCAGATTTGGTGAGAGATGGGTCATTCTGCAAGCCTGTCTCTTCATCAACAATGAACATGTTCTAAACTGGAGCACATGTGTCTATGAGCTCAGGGGAAACGGGTTCAATGGTGAGACTGTCTCACAAGGATTTCTGTCACGCTTATTTTGCTTGATGAAAATAATTCAGATTTTTTGACATAGGTTGAGCTGAGATCAGGTGATCTGTAATGACCTTATGTAGAATGTAATTCTAGGAAGACATACCGATTCTTCTGCTTTAAAATCCCAGTACCTAGATAGAGTGCAAGAGGTAATTCTTGTGTTGCAATTACTTCCTAAGTCCTTAATGTTTTCTGAGAAGACTTCTGACAAAGTTTGTTTAACTAGAAGTTGCACTGTGTAATATGTGTGTCTCTTTTCCAGTTTATTGAGAGAACATTCAATTGATGGCACTGGCTGGGCTCCAACTAGAACATTAAAGGTACTATTTCCTTTTAGATACATACATTGAACTAGATACATCTTTTAAAATACTTTTATGGACTTGGAAAGAGACAGATAATGTCGTTTACTCTACGAACAACTGAGGTTTTGTCTTTCAACAAGTGTTGGTGGCAATATTGAAAAAGCTATAGTGCTGAGTCTAGAAATGCTTGCTAGTTTTAGCATAGCTGCACAAAGACTGTTTTGACGGATAAAAGGTTTTGTAGAATGGTGTGGTTACAAAGATGACCCTGCGACACCATGCTCAGTAGTATTGATCTGATTTTTATTTACCCAGACAACAAATACAAGAACATGATGTGAGCAGGACTAACAGTAATCCATAACCCTTGTAATTTCCATTGTATTAACATTACTGATAAATCGTTTGTTGATCCCTGTGCCCTCCCTTCCCCAAGTAGAGGAAGTTGGAAAAGTGAAAGGCAAGATGCACTTGGGAGAAGGATTATATAGAGCAGAGTCAGAATGTAGTTACTGCAGTGTTTTGAATTCTGCTTCATCACAAATGTTCAGAGGGGGATCAATGCATCTGCACTTACAAATTGCATGAAGCGGGGCGCTGTTGGCTGGTTTAGTCATTCCAGTAGGGAACTAACCGCCTCAAATGTCATTTTACCTGAGCCATTAAAATGTGAGTGAAATCTGGCCCCTGTAAAATGGCTGGTAGTTGTGTCCCTGTAGTTGCAGAGTGACTTCAGAGGTTGGTCATGCCACCATTGGGCAACGTTAACACATTCAGAGTCATGGTGCTTGTGTGAAGTACTTGTAGGGAGATTGTAATGAACTACGTGTCCTTTGGAGCGGTGGCTGCCCTTGTCTTGCTACGGGAAGTGGTTGGTTGTCCATTTACTTTTCATGACCTTGCTGCCAGGAGGGTCTTGCAGAACACTGAGCAATAATTCCCTTTTGCTTTCACCAGGAACCCTGCCAGAATTGGTTCTTAAAGAATGGTGGCTACATTAATTAAAGGGTATACATGTCAGATGTTTGTTTCTTTTGAAAAGGTAAATGGAAAATGAGTTTTATCATACTTTATTTGCTCTTTGGCGCTATGAATGAGATCTGTAACTTTTTTCATCTGTTAAAATCTCTTTGTGAGCATCTGATTTTCTGGAAAGTGAAATAGAATCAGTGTGTGTGTTATTTTGTGGGTTTCCTTAAACAATCTGTCCCTATCTTTTTTTCATCAGCTAGTAGGGTTTTGGGTTGCCTTCGTGTTTCTGTTTTCATATTAGGTTAAATCAAGACACTGACTATGTAATTAACTCTTCCTGTTCGTGTCCTTGTGTTTCATTCCCAAAGAAGGTTTTTGGACTACAAGTTCTAAGCTTCAGCAATTAGTACACTGATACTGCAACTGGACAAGAATATACATATGTTTTTATCTGCTCTCCTAGTTTTGTTCATGGTATCTTTCTTCTAGAGATTAAAACATGGCTGTATGTTAAGACTGTGGCTGGGAGTAACCATTGGTATTACTTGTACGTGTAACTCCCTATCCACAGTGATGATGGAAGATGTACATTAATCTCTTCTTTGATTTTATTCTTGCATCAGTTTGCTAATAGCATGTAATTAATTTCATAGATTAAACATCCTGGAATCTTAACTGCCAGGAGACCCAAGTTACTGAGTATTATGAAGCATTTTATGGTGTTTTTACCTTCAATCAGAGGGAGAAAAATCCCTCCACAATCCCAAACATACAGTACATCCCCATTCTCAATTACTGATCAGAAATTACTGGTGCAGCCTTCCTGAGTGCATTACTAAAACCATCCAAATAGGTAACACAAAACCTCAAAAGCCACACGCGAAAGTCACCACATGCATTCATGTTATTTGCTTAACGTTTTTGAAGGCTTTAGAAGTTTTAGATTGTCTCATCTTCTGTAGCCTTGTGGTGGCAGCAGAGCTCTTACAAGAAAAATCCTTCATAAGAAACTGCTGTGACCTTTTTAACACTTCCTGTAGTATTGAATGGGTAGAATCTTGAAGAGGCATTTAAATTATGCCTTTTAACTTTCTGCAATAAAAAGTAAAACCTCCTAAACATTTGTAAAAAGTTACCTGATAAAATGAGTTTTAACAATGTAGAGAATTCTTGAAAGGATAAAAAAAGCTAACTCAGTTTTATATTCTAGCATTTTGTTGCACTGAATGTCATCTCACTCATGATTGAATTCTCTTGAAGTTATTGCCACTTTACGTTTTCCTGCTGCTGAACACGTTTCTGTGGACCACTGTGAACAGCAGCCTGTGCACTAGTGAAGGCACTAAAGAGTCTGCTATTTCTGAATTCCTGTACTCACTTCTCTTTAAATCAGGTTGTGATAAAAGTTGGGCTTTAACCCTGAAACATGTTTTTAAACAGTCTGTATTTATTTTTTTGGTCACTGTTGATGCAATTTTGTTTCCTTTGTCCATAGAAACACTCCTGAATCCTAAATTCTGGGTAATTTCTGGTAGCGGTTTGCGTGGAGATTGTGTAAAAACTGATGCAACGCTTTCTAGCTGATCTTTGTGTGATCTTTCACTTCTTTGTAGCTAGCAATGAGTTAGCAACAGGAGCTTGTTTACCTTTCTGTCTCCATTCTGTTATGTTCCGCATCATTTTACTGCGTACTTCTTTCCTTTCTAAAACAGAGTGTTCATAAAGTGAAGAACTGCTCAAGTTATTTTGGGTGTCAGCTCAGACTGTCTGAGCTCACTTTTCTCCTGCTTGGTCTGATGGTCAAACCTGAAGTTTTCCAGGTGGAAGGCAAATAGGTGGTTTTAGTTCCATTCTGTTCTCAGGTTTTTGTCACTGAAGACACTAGCTTTTAATACCTAATATAAAATAATACTGTTGTTGCTCTGATACCCTGCTTCTTCCCCATCAATAAACTCCCATTTCAAACTCAAAAGTCCTTCAACAGCTCCTGTTAGTTCTTAACATGCACTTCCTTGTACCTTATTCACCATGAGTATCATCTGCTTGGTCAAGATAGGCCTCCCTAGTATTCATCCGCTTTCTCTCAAGTGCTTGTTCTCTCTTTGCTATAAAATTATCTTGGATAATTGATTTTAAAAAATAAAGGAAGTAGAGAATCTGTGTATTGCGATTGCCTAATTGATTCTAAAAGTCAAGCTGTTCCTTTTGCAATTACCTCTAACCAACTACAACTAGAAATTGGTCAGTGATGGATTTATGAACCATAGAAATAATCAAAGCACACTTATGCAGCTCTGCTGACTGGCTGCAGGGCTGAGCACAGTAATATTGAAACCCAGTATTTTAAAATGTGTGATGGTGTTCTCAAGGAATATTTTGTCCTTTTTTGCATTTTTTGTAGGATCTGTCTGTTTACAGGTGAAGTGTAGATGCATTTCAATTCTTCATTGAGCTGGGTTTTGGAATTCTTTTGTGCTACTGCTGTCAGGAGAAATGGAAGCAGGAATGGAAAGCATCAAGATAGTCTTAAACTATACATACGCAGTCAGCTTTTTATACCCACTTACAGGAAAACAATTCTTTTTTCAGGAATTCCCTTCTATAACTTCAGATAGTAGGTTAAGAAATGACTGTTTGTGTTATTAGCTAATGTAATCTAAAAGGAATTAAGAGTCATTTATGATAAACTCTTGCTATTTGGAGTTTAAGAGGCTTGCTTATTTAATTAGCGTTTAATACTAAATGGGAAAATATGCCTTATTTGTTGCTTTGATTCTGTTGTTGTCTTCAGACAGTAAAATTACTTTACTTGAAATCATGCAAATACCAAACTGTAATCTCTTGAAGAAATAAATGAGAGGATCTTGACTTAATTTTTCCAGTTATGTTTAGGTATAAACCTGAGTAGTTTTAAAAAAGCTTCAGTATAAGCACAAAATGTTCATTCGTCATCTTGACTTCGCCTGACGACAGCAGGTAGTTTACTGTCAAAATTATATGTAATTTTTGCAGAGGAATATTTTAAGCAGATAATAACAGTTACTGTCTTCAGGATGAAGGGAAAAAAGTAAACCTGTGTGTTCTGTGTTGTTCTCATTAATTCTTGCTGCTGCTGCTGCTATTTGTTCTCAGCCAGCTTTATGGTAGTGTTACTCTGCTATTGGTTTATTAAAATCCTGTTTTGGATGGGTCTTTTTCCTGTATGTGGAAATGTCAAAGCATTTGCTTTTAAAAGCTGCTTTCCTGGATGGAATGTATTTGTCCCCCGTACTGGTAAAGTCGGAAGGAGAAGGTCATCAGAGGAAGAAAACTAAAGGCTTCTTGGTGGCAAAAAGCACAAATGGCAGCTCTTACTGTGCAGGAGGAGAAATTACTGCGAAATCAAACATAGTTTGGCAAGGAGATTCTTCATCTTATATGAGTTTTACATCCACCTCCTGGTATCTTCTTGGTCATGATCACAAAGGTTACTGAATTGAGCACCTGAGAAATTGTACGTGCAATCTCAAGGGGGAGAAGGACTTGAGTCAAGGTGACTGCTGCCTCCTGGTGTAGGTTGTTTCTCTCCAGTGCTTAGTGGCTCTGTACCGAATTGTGTGTAGTTTACAGTCGGTCACTGTATGTGGGTTTCAAATACTGCATTAAGCAGAATAATACCTGTTTTTTCAGATGATGTGCCTTGACCTGTCTTCTTTAGTGTCATGCAGGAATTGAGTTGGTAGATGTTGTTTCAGGCAATGTGTTCCTGACTCCTGCACTGTTGCTCCTGTAAGACTTTTTACACTACCTTAATCCTCCTTGTTCTGTTTCCAGGAGGCATGGTGGTGCCTGTCACCCAAGCCTAATCCCCACCTGAAGAAGTGTTTGGCACAGTGGTAGGGAAGGAGAGGGATGAACTTAATTCTGTGCCTGCAGTAGCTATTCCAGGACATCCTGAACTGACACACAGGCAGGCGGGCTTTCTTTTCTCTGAGGAGCAAGACATGCAGAGTAACTTTCTGGGAGTCCTTGCCTCCTCAGCTGTGCTGTGTTGTGGGTGACCTTCTGGCTGAAATACTGTTCAGAGGAGCACTGTGCCTTGCTTACCTCTCAGTACTCGGGACCACCTAGCTCTTCCATGCAGAGAGCACTCTGAGACCCAGCTCTGTGTGTTGAACTCATGGGGGCTCCAAGGACTGTGTGCCACAATGTCACCTGCTGCCAACATCTTTATCATTCCCCCCAGCTCAGTACAGTGAGTAACAAAATAACACACATGCTTACAATTAGATAGCTTTAGGGAAAGGCCACTAAGCAGCAGGGATCTGTAGCTGAAGTTTAACAGAAACAGGTCAGGGCAAGTGTTTAGTCTTACCCTTTTTTTCTCTGAAGACTTATTCTTTATTTGCTGAAAGGGTGTTAGATGAGCACTGTGGGTCTTGATCAAAAGAACTTGTGAAGGAGAGTAAAGCAGGCCTGTGGGCCGTTGCATGTCCGTGAAGGTGTGGCATGGATTTGCTGCAGACTGCTTTATGTTCCAAATAATAGGGACTTTTTCAAAGCTATACGCTGCAGGAGAAGAATCCACAATGCTGCTTCACAAAGTACTGCTGTTGAAGAGAGAAAGGGCATTCTTGTTCTGTCTCTCAAACGAATACATACATATGTGTATATATATAATTTTTTAACTTGTTTTTAGTGAAAGCCTTAATCCCTAGCTACCCTTAAGATGCATACAGAAAACTGATATGCCTTTGAATTCAGAAGTGGGAGAAGTGCAGGAAGGTTGCTAATGTTAGCTGGGATGAAGAGCATACTGATGATATATCTCTGTACGTGTCCTTGAAGGGATTTTCTGCAGCATAGTAGGGGTATGCTTGTGTAGGGGTGTTCTCTTGTGTAGTGATCTTAGGGCACAGATAACTAATGAACTAGAGGCTTTATCATGCACTCCCAACTGAGATCCTTTTCAGATCCTCTGTAATGACATGGCTTGTGTCACCCTCCCCAAACCACAGTTATCCTGAGGCTTAAGAAGCAGGGTCATCCTCTGTCATCTGCTGTGATTCTATCTCTGGATCGTCTGATTTTTCTGATCCTTTCTGGCAGTCATGAGACCACCTAATGCCTGTTACTGCCACTGGGTCTGATGCTTGAGAATCTTTGGACCCTGTTGCAACTCATATTTACAATGTTCATTTCTCAAGGCTTACGCTGCATACCTTGTATTTTCTGGGGTACTGAAGGAGATATCAGCATTGCAGAGGGCAGCTCAAGGGAAGCAGTGAAACACAAGGAGATAAATACAAAAGGATCAGTGTTGTATTTTGATTTTATAGATTGGCTGTATCAATTTTGTAAGAATTTCCCACCCCCAAATATGCTCAGGCTGGTGAAAATACATACATAAATCAATGCTTTATAAAAACCTTTGCTTCATAAAAGATTTGCAAAACTTTTCTTTTTCTCTCCATGATAGCTAAAATAGAGCCTAATCCTTGATTTAAATACAGTAGCTGCTATTACTAGCACGTTTTTGAAAGTGCTTCAGTAGAACAGTACAGTACATTAGTAAGTCTAATTAAACCATGCTTGTTTTCCCCAAATTGTTGAATATACAATTTGTGTCAGCTTTAATCAATTGAGTAGACTGGTCTCCAGAGGGTGATTGCTTTAGTGTTCCTAATCACTGTAGTGTAGTTCATTAAGAAGCTATCACAGAATTCCCCTGGGAACAATTTATAGAAGATTATCTGCTTGCTCTGAAGTAACCCTGGGGACAAATGTCAAGGAGTCAGTAACAAAAGTAAGGGATTTTAGATGAGTGTTCCTGCATACTTGGCAACTCACAGCTGTCTTAGTCTGGGAGAAGAACAGACTATAATTGTTCCTGTTTTCTTCCCGCTAGTGTATTTGAGCACAGAAGAAATCGTTTTCCAGCCTTCCTCCTTTCTTTGTGTTCGCTAACTGGAGCGGTTCATGCCATTTAAATTACCCAAAGCCCTCTAAATAAGATCCTGTTGTTGTGTTTGGGTGGGAAGCATGAGTTGGGATTGCGGGCACATGAGAATTGAGATGGCCTTTGTGGCTGATTAAAGAAAGCTGAGTTCTCTTCATCACCTTATTCCAGGTGGAAATGGTGTTGTGCCAGCTGCAGGTATTTTGCAAGATCCTGTAGCACCGTTATACATCAGATTAGAAAGGAGCAGGACAGGGAGAGGAAATGTAAAAGAGAATGTTTTATTTGGCAGAAGACTGTTTAGGAGGAAAGCAGTTTTTTCATAAGTGAAAAGTGCCTACCATTTTTGGCATGAAAACAAACGTGTTTGGTTTGGGGTTTTTTTAACCCCTTGGCTCACTGATAAGTTTTATGCAGTTGCTTACATTGTAGTGTTTGCAGACAGGTAGTTAGTCCATGAGGAGAAATGAGAGATGTTTGGGGGGAGTGTGTTGAGGAAGCAGAAAGAGAAGTCCAGCAGAGCCTGGGGAAGGTGAGGCTGGGTGGGATGAAGAACACTAGGTTTTCTGGGCTGCAATGAAGAGAGAAAGAAGCTGGGTTAATTTGTAAGAGACAACTGAAGAAGGTGACTGAAAGTGGAAGGCCATCTGGAGCTGTTGTGTAGGTGGACAGGACAGCAAGGA
Organism: Thinocorus orbignyianus; assembly: GCA_013400375.1. Lineage (NCBI taxonomy): Eukaryota > Metazoa > Chordata > Aves > Ciconiiformes > Thinocoridae > Thinocorus > Thinocorus orbignyianus. The sequence goes on from VXBW01007174.1 coordinate 529,078, forward strand.
GCTGCCCCAGGAGACAGCGTGCTGAGGCTTTGGGTGTAACGTGATGAACAAAGCTTGGCACTTGTTTTGAGTTGCTGTTTCAATTTGTTTAAAAACCAATAAAATAAAAATTTGCTTCAGACATCTGCTTATATAAATGACTGCTGCTCCTTTCGTTGATCTGAATGGCTTAAATTGTGTATGAAAAGTGGTTTAGCAACAAGCTTTAATTTAACCAGTCTATTGGATCAGAAATGCTCCTTGGATCTCTAAAGAAGTTTCTTTGATTGGAAGTTCATTTGCTGCTTTTGTCTGGCTTGTTCTCTGCTTAAATTAATGTAATGCTTAAATTAAGTATACTTTTCCTGTTAAAGGAAATTCTTAATTTACAATTTATGTGTTTACTCTCTCTTCAAAAGAAGTGCTGTGTGGTTCTATTTCCAAACATCAGCAAGCAGAGCTGAACGCTTGTCTGTGGCAGATTTAAATAGCATCGCTTTTGTGGAGTGGTCGTGAGAACTGTCGCTTGGGAAGATTTGGTGACTAGCTGAATTAGGACCTCCTACAAATGCAGTGCTTTGAGACTCTAGCTTCAGGAGAGACTATTTCAAAATCTGGATTTGGTGTTTTGATTCATTGCTCTTGAACTTTAAACATTGCTGCAGCGGCAGATGTTTTTCCTCATTTGACATGCCATAAATAAATGTGTGGGCAGGGGTTTAATGTAACTTTTCACTCAAATGCAATACAAAAATGCTCAAGAATGAAAAGGGGTGGTTATAAAGGGTTATTTATAACAGTCTGTTGATCTTCTGACTTGCTTGTGTTGGCTTCCCCACGCTTGATCTCAAAATAGTGACAGTGCTGAGGAGCAGAGTAATTTCCTTCATTATCTGTTCTTCTACTGTGGATTTAACCAGGTACTGCTCTTTAGTTCAAGTATGATACTTGAATCTTCTGAACGAATGTATTAGAGTTGAATTCAAAAAAATTAAAAACACTGGCTTACCTGAGACCTGCAGTTGGCTTGCAAAGGCATCTAACCTCATGAGTGATATCTGTGCTGATGCAAAGGCTCCAGGAGACCAGGGCAACAGAGAGAGGGCCTTCCTGGGCATAGCTGGAGCAGAAACTCTGGAGGGTTCTACAGCCTCTTCTGCAGGGTCCAGCCCAAGAAGAACATGCTGCTTCGTTACAGAAAGCACAAGAGGTCCTTGATTTTGCTCTGAGGTTACCCCTCAGTAGTTGGGTGTACTTGTACCCTGTAACTTCAGTGTTAAGCATGTAGAAGAAGATAGACAGAAAGAAGCATTGTAAAGGAAGTGTGGGCTTGTCAGGTATTTGCCTCGTGAACAGACAGATCCCACTGCCTGGTTTTGCCTGGTTTTCCCTTTACAAGCAAATTCTCTCACTGAAGTGGAGTAGCAGACAGGTGTGCGTTATTATCGTTTTAAAGTGACATCTGCCCTACTCCTATGAACGAAGAGAACCTTTAAAAATCCTTGCGTATAAGGTTGACTTTCTGCTTTCAGAGTACTTAAGCCAGACAGTAAATGTTTGAAGCCAAGGATGATGCTTTATTACATTAAAATAAAACCGAAGTTTTTGGACTGTTAAAGCCATGAAGAACAGATCCTGTCAGATTTTAGTTTGGCAGGAAAATGTGAAGCAAGTGCTCAGGCAAGTGCTTATCTGCATGCAGCAAGCAGCTCTGCTGAAGTCAATAATGCAAAGTGATTATTTTTGCGATGCAACAGTGTCAAGTTTTTCAAACATGAAATACTTGCCTCACTCTTGCTCATCTGTTCCGTCCCACTTCCCTTTCTCAGTATGATAGATTTAAAACCAAGATAGCCTCCAAAACTCATTACAAAAAGTGTTGCTCTCTGGTACTCATTCAGCTTTTTTTTTTTTTTTTATGAAGCCATACAAGGGTATAAAATGAATCCAGCAAATCATAGAACTTGAATAGGTGGAAACAGATATGAAATTATATTAAGAATTTCACACATAAGTTATTCAGTAATAATAATAATCCTTTTATGCTTTTTGTTTTTGTTGTCTAGAATGGCTATGAAAATGTACAGTGCTCTGAAAACTCACAGCCTTACAGAGGTTTTTGCTGGGTTTTTGTGGTTTGGTGTTGTTTTTTTTAATAGAAGTATGTGCAAAGCTGGCTTGGATTAAATGATGAGTGAAGTGTCTCAAAGCCTTAAAACCAGGGCTCAGCAAATGAGAATTGGGGAGCAGCTTAGGTAAACTTCAAAAGGGGATGGTTATGGAATGGCAAAATAATTTGACATGATTTGCACTTCCGTTTTGAGTTACAACCTTGTGTAAGATAGGGCTTGTCACTTGGAGCAGAAGCTGTTCTGTCTGGAGGGACAATCTGTAGGTGTCCTGGTGGGGAGGCTCTGGGAGGCAGAGGTTCAGCACACTGTTAAATGTAAAGAGAAGGCGAGCTCTTCAGGATTTCAGGATCAATGTGATTGAGTTGCTCTTTTGTTTGTTTCTTTTTAGCCATGCTGGTGAGCGGTTGAACAGTTGTGAACAGTTCGCAATCCTGTGAATGCCTTTTTGGTGTTCAGGCAGGATTTGGAAATGGACAGACCCCAGTGCACTAGTGTGAGCTCCTCATATTTTAATGCTCAGTATTGTAAATCTGCAGCTACAGTCTGCTGTCCCTTGGCGTAGATGAATGACGACCCTTGAAAAGTTGTTTTATTCCTGCTTCTACAAGTGGAATAGAGCAAATTACCATGCTTTAGTAAGGTTCCATTATCGAAGGCTATGAGAAATACCCAGTGGGTTAAAATCAGATGCAAGAAATTCTTAACACCCCCACGATGTTCACTCTCCTTCTCTGAAGGACAGTACAGGCTTTGAGGGCAGCAGTGTAAAGGGCTCCTGACCTTCAGGGGTCAGAGCATCTGCTGGGGCAGCGTGGGTGGCTGGAGACAGAGGCTCTCTCAGCTGTCCCTGGTTACAGACTCTGCATCAGTCAGTCCTTGGGCTGCATCCATGCCAGGGACAGCATCCATGGGGGCACCCGAGCCAAGCAGACTCTGGGAACAATGGCACCGTGGCAGCCTGTTCTGTACTGCACACCCTCTCATGCCTGAATGCAGGAGGGTGAAGTGGAGGTTGAGACCTTCACGCCTGTTCCTACTCTTGAGGTTCTCCACACCACTGAAATCTTCCTTTAATCAGTGACTTTGGCTTATTTTTTCTCTAGCACCTCTGCACTTTAGAAATAGCTTATCCCTGGGATTGTTTAATACAGGTTTCCTTAATACCATGTTTTGCTAACCTCTGCTGTGCCCAGTTTCTGTAACAGTAATTGTAGTTGAACAAGCAGTGCAAAACTGAAAAAAAAAGAAAGAATAAAGTGGTGACTTTCATCTGGTTTTTGAAACCATCCTTTTTCTCATTAAAGAGATGATAGTACGATCGTTCGGGAGTGGAGATGACTGCTAAGCACTATTTTCTTAAAATGTACAGATATCCAAGACACCAAAGGATTAGTTATGTCCTTTCTTGCAGTTTACGTGACCGTGTTGCTATTGGAGGTGATGAGTACATTTTTTTTTTTTTAAAAGAGTTTCTGTCTTTGACCCACCCAGTGAATTCAGAAGCTCCATCAGGAGAAGATGCTGAAACTGAAAATGTTGATAAATCTTAGCTTTGCTGGGCAGATTCCCATTATTAAAAGAACATAAACTGAGTAGGTTGGTTGTGCAAGATCAAAGGAAAACTGGGTTGTGAGAGGGTGTTGCCCAGACAATGCTAACACCTTGTCTTTTTCATTAGGGCATAATTGGGCAGCGTTCATAAGCCGTACGGATTTCTGTGGTCTGCCACAGTCGGCAGAGGGCTCTGAACATGAAACAAACTGAAATATACTCGTTCTTTCCTGTGGATAGGGAGTTTGTGCTTTAAGGCTTTATCTTCATTGTGAATGGTACATTTTAGCCGTGAAACGAGTGATGTGCAGTGTTTGTCCCACTATTGGTAATCAGGCAGTGTGATTTTCTTGGGTAGGCAGTTAAGTGCTAGCAGGCTGTAAGGGCAGGAGGTGTAATGATGGTGTTAATTGTCTGGTAGGTGTGATGGGCTCCAGTGCCCAGACTTCAGTGGGATTTTGCAGTAGGGTACCTTAGGTGTGCTGCTGCTAAAGCAAATATTCTAGGTAGAAAAGCTTGCCTCGGAGTTGGTGGTAGGTGATGCTTTAAGTCTCTTTCTGTGATATTTGGATTTTGGGCGTCATCTTACTTTCTGAAGGTCGGAACTGAGGATGTAGACTCTTAGGTCAGTGCTAGCAGGACCCTTTTGGAGATGCCTACCCCAAAATAAACGGTGTTTGGTGGTACTGTCTGGAAGCAGAGCCCCCAAAGGTCCCTATTTTCATAAATTGCAAACCTTCTCTATTCAGCTGTATTTCAATAGATACTTACAGGCAGCAAAAGGATTAGAGACACATGCTCAAACAAGAATGGTATTTCTCCATGCTCATACTATACCTAAATCTCTTTCTCTAATGTTTTGACACAGTTTCAAATACTTGTGTGACACTGTTTGTTTTAATTTTTTAATTTTAAGGATGGATTGCTGAATTAAGTTTTATACCCACCCTTTGAACTAAGCAATTGAGTCACTTGGGGTGGCACATACTAAGGTATTATTTCTCTCTTTAAGCAGAGAAGCAATATGAATAGGTCTCCTAAACACACAGAAAGATCTGAATTTGTATTTGAATATGCAGGATATATTTTTGATGACTTCTCAATATCAAGCATCTATGAAACGGGAAAGCTTTTTTGATATTTTGTTTTAAATTAGTGAAACATCACCCTTTATCTGCATTTGATTTCCAGAAATTTGATGGATTAATAGATAAATTATGTGTATGTGAAATGCACCTGAAATGTGTGCCTAACTGACTATGTTTTTCCTTTGCAGGATGTTGTCTGGGGGTTAAACTCTTTATTTACTGTAAGTAAACAAATATTTTACATATCCACTTTCTTTTTTGCTGCCTGGTTTGGTTTTAGCGTCACCTACCATGATCCTCATCTGTTGCCTCTTAAACTTAAGACTGTTGTTTGCTTTGGTTTCAGTGAGTGTTGTACAAGTATGAAATGGGTTTGTGTTTTTGTTTGTATAACTGCAAGACTCATACAGATGGTCTGATACACAAGCTTTTTCATACATGGCTTTTACTTTTGGTTATGAATCTATTATGGATATTTTGGTAACAAGTTACTTAGGATCTTCTGCACAGTATGAAATTCCTTCTGCTAGTTTTCAGGAAAAAGAAGCTCATATTGCTCTGTGAAAGAATTGTTGGTGTTATGTTTATTGAAAATGTTGTTTAGGAAATAGTGATTGCACTGCAGTCTCACTCCTGTTTTGAGCACTTACCAAGGCCCTTGAACAGGAATGTACACACCTGCATTTTTGCATGAACCCTGACTTGTTACCGAAATGATACGGTTTTGTCCAGGGATCCCATTTTCTTCATTCTCCTTAAAAGGACAGGAGCAAGAAGCCTGTGCCTTGTAATTACAGGAGCAACTTGAAGATGGAGGAGAGGGCAGGAAGCTGCAAGAGGCAGGTTTTTGCCCTAAAAGCAGAGAGAGGTTGTCATCACGGTAAAACAACTGCCATTTTTTAGGGAGTCCAAGAATTACGGTCCCTTTCCACAGCCATTGCTGCTGGGTAGGAAGGCCACGAAATTACTATTGTTGCCTTTTCAACAGGGTAATTGCATTTCACGGTTAGTCTCCCACTGCATGCCAGGTAACTGGAAGAAAGTGAAATCCACTGGAGGTATAGAGAAGTGCCTTCAGAGGCACAACTGCAAGTAAAAATAATCTGTCGGGCAAACAGCTGCAGAAGAGCGATGGTCATGCATTGGAGACTGCAGGTATTTGCCATGGCCAGTAAGAGCAGTGCTTCCCAGCTTGTCTTTTAGATTTCCTTCACACCCAGCTATTTAGACATAATTAGGCTTTGAGAAGCTGGCCTTTTTCTCTACTGGCCTGTACTGTACAGTACTTGATTGTACTGGCCTTGCAGATTCTTTGGGGGATTTCTTGAAGAAAGTAAGTGAAAATGAAGTGGACTGGTGTCCTGGTTTGATTGAAATGGGAGGTTTTCTGCTTAAAAACAAGTCAGAGTGACGTGAGCCTTTCACACTTGAGAAATGATAGCATTTCACTGCTGTCACAGGCTAACCTTAGACTGGGGAAAGTGATCTGGGCTGCAGGCAGAACAGGGGGTTTGTGATTCAGTGTTGGGTTTTTTATGATGGTTCCCCTTTTATCAGCTTCTTGACTTCCTTTGATTTTAACCCAAGACCCATTCTCCTTCCAAAGTTAATATTTATTGGGATTAAACTCAGAGACCTAAGATTGATTTTGACAATTTCTGTTCCCTGCTGCCATGTGTCCTTCACTTGAGATCTTTGCGCTCCCTTTCCTCTGGGCCCTGTTTTTTCCATTGCATTAAAACCTTCCTGTCTGTCAGGCTCCAGGTTATGTACTTTCTTCTCAGAGGGAATGAGATTGCTTCGCTATAGGAGATTGTATTAAGGAAGCTCTTCCTGCTTTATCACCAGGTCATTTGCAGGTCTGAACTTTTTTGTGTTTGCTTTACCCTTGGAAAAAAAACACAGAAATTGTGCTTCCTTAAACTTTGAATGTTCCTTCAAAATTTGATTTAAAACTGTCTCAGTTTTCAAATAGAAATGCATCACTGCTAGAGAAGTGTCACAGGACTGTGTGGAATGCCACAAGAGAGGGTTGAATGCCTTGCTGCTGTTGCTCTTTGAGTTGTGATTTGGTGTTCAATCATCGCTCATTTGCACTTGCCTCCTATCAAGGAGATGAGAAAATGGCACTACCCTTGCTGGTTTTGTTTGTTTTCTTTCATTATCTTGTTCATTAGGGCTTTTGATTCCTTGTATGATAATTTGAGTGGAAACTCTATAGTGTTACCTGTTTGTTTTCTAGGACCTTTTGAATTTTGATGATCCTTTGAATATTGAGGCTGCAGAGCATCATTTGCGTGACAAGGTGAGTCAGTGGTTTATTTAAAGCATGTTGTTCCTGAACAACTACACATTTGGTACTCGGCAATTCCTAGTTGTTCCTTTTAAAGCATTCGAGCTGGTACTTCAGACCATTGAGTGTCTCACTGTATCAGCAATCAGTTACTCCAAGTGTGCTTTATCTGGGAAAGTAAACTCTACACAGTAGTGTTATTCACCATATGCTAGAATTGCTGGCTCTAATGTAGTCATATCCCCAAAATAGAGGATCTTTTCCGTCTCGTTTCTGAGGTTTTCCCTGAAGTTGTACATGTTCTGTGCAGCAAGTGACAGTGAATTGGTTTGACGCAGTTACAAGAGTAGCCTTTACCTTAAAAGGCCTGCAGTAAGATCTCATCCTCTGTCCCTTTCAAAATGCAACTTTCTTCTTCAAACTCTTACGTGTTTCATGATTTTATTAAGCCAGGAGAAATCTGGACGCATTTAAAAGACAGGAGTGGAAACTTGATTTTCTTTTTAATGATCCTGCCTGTTCTGTGTATATTGTGTACTGGGCAAAGTAAAAACGGGGTTGATTAGTGGCCTGATGAACTTCTGTTAGTTGTACCTCTCAACTGAAATTGAGCATGGAGATAGAGGCGAACCAAGTATTAACTTCTACCTTGTATGGCTCTCTGTGGTTGTATCACATTACATTATATAGATGCATACCTCAAGTGTATAAAAGTTACACTTGTGCATGTTCAAGATCTCTTGTTTTAATTAAACTCTTCTGATACTTTCGTTAAATTAACCTTAGAGATTGAAGAAAGCTTCCAGGTAAATGCTGATTTGAAGAGTTCACTTAAAATGCAAAGTTAAGCGGTGCACCTAATTTCTCTAATTTTTTCAAGAGGAAACTTCAGACTTGCAAGTTCGTATTTCTACCTCTTGTTTAATGACATCTTGTTGTTGTTCTGGTATCCGTCAGTGTTTGCAGAGCTGGGACAAGACTGTAAGCCTAAGGTGAGAAAAATTTAGTTGACACCTACTCTGAAGAGGTATTTTTAATGGTTTTGTTATGTCGTTTTGGCAAAGAGTGCCAGGAAGCCTTCCAAGACATGAAACATGGAAAGTACTCACAGAGGGGGATACAACCTGAGAAACAAAACCAGCACAGCGAAGGTTGCAGGCTGAGTTATTTTCTTCATTTGCATCGTTAGACAGAATTATCCCCTAATATCTTGCTAGGGAAATTTGTAGGCCTTTGAGAATAGTGAGGCTACACACCTATTGCTAAATGTTGAATTTGGCTCTTGATTTCTTCTAACTGCCAGAGGGAAAGCAGTTTCTCTGGTGCCTGAGTAGGTTTTTGTAAGGAGAGATGCTGCTATAGTACTGGTGTTATCTTGTGTCAGGTACGCTGGGGCTGTGGTAGATGAGCCTCAGACCAGCCAGGCAGTAATGCTTTCTTTCAAGAGAGTGGCAAGATGCTAAGAAGTCGCTGTCCTGTATATCCTCAACCTCATTTAGAAACTGGGAATCTTGAGAATCCACAGAAAGGAAAAATGTTACCTGCTTTTAAAAATACACTTCCCTCAAAAAAAAAAAAAAANAAAGCAACTGTGGAGGAAGTGAAAGGCAAAATGAATGGGTTTTTTTGACAGTCTTCTAAATTAAAAATTTTTGAACAAAAATTTCATTTTTTATTTAATAAAAACTAATCTCCACAGGTATCTGTAGAATTTGTGTTCTGCTATGTTAACATTTTTAAGCTTATCTGAAGTTAGTTCAGGCATTTCATTGATAGTGACAGTACCAAGTAATGCTGAATTTTCCATAGTATATCTTACAGAAACATCAAGACAAAACCAATAATGCTTGTCTGGAGAGAATAAATTATGCAAGGAAGGGAAATGGCTGCTTTTGCAATTACCCTCAAAGGATGCAATTGAAATGGGAGTTAAGTTTTTGTGTCTCCCAGACATAGATGTCATGTAGCATATAAGCACTTTGTTGTGAAGTGAAACTGCTGTGATCCTCTCCTGTCTCTTAAGAAAATACTTTCAATGCATGATACAGTTAATATGAGAATGATAATGAATTTTCCTGAGACATTTTTTGTGGTAGTACAATTATACAAATAGCATATGTGTATATATTCATGCAAAGTCTATATATAGATGTGCAAATATAACTATATAAAAGTAGTTTTGTATGCAAACATCTGTGCCTTAAGTAAGAGAATGCCTTTGGTCATTTGACAGCGTGGGAGTGTATGGCTTGTAGCAACCAAAACAAATGTACATTGAGCTGTCTTCTGTTCTTCTCCTGGAGGAGATGACTCAGTATTTCACTGATGTCATTTCACATTTCAAATCCTGGGATCCCTTTACTGACATTCCAGGCTAAGTGTGGCTGCCCAAGAGGTTAGCAGCTAATCCGAAGCCTGCCTCTAGTTATTGAAAATGTGAAACTGGCATTTGTTCAGTTCTGTAGACTGCTGTGAAGTCATCAAAAATGGCTGCTGCCTTGCAGATGCTCAAAGAAGTCACATTGTAGATATCAAATCCATATTAGTGATTCTTGGGAGCAGTTGGGCTGTGCATGTTCGTGTTACAGATCGGGCTGTGAGGGACAGTTAGGATTTCTTCCTGCCTAAGGAACCTCTTAATTTTTGCATCAGATCTGTGTGTTATACCTGAGCGTGTAGTTGTAGGTTTTGGGAAAGCAGCTGCCTTCTAGGATGCAAATGTGCTACAAAATTCAGAGCTCAAGTTGTTCAGTTAATTGTTTTAAAATACTGTATCTTATCTGAGTTAGTGCAGCTTGACCTTCCAGCCCTCAGAGGCCTCCTTCAGCTTGAGGAAGGAGCTGCCAATTACTGAATCTCCTCACTTGCAGCTTCCTTCAGCCAGTGATCCTCAAAGTCATTTTTAAACATTTCTTTTTTTTTTAAAGGTACATGTGATTGTTTATACAGCTTGTAGTTCTCTAAAGAACAGGGTCTTGTTTGTGGAGAGGAGCACGCTTTGGGGGGGCCTAAAAGCAGCCCCCCCATACTAGCAAGGAGGTGATGGAGAGGACAGAGCCTTCTCGGAGGTGCACAACAACAGGATGTGAGATTGAGCTCATAAACTGAAAGGGGAGGCGTGTGGCTGCGTATATAGAACAAGATTACCGTGTGGGTAACTGAACTTTAGAGCATCCAACATCACTAGATGACAAATGCAAGATAAACTTATGATTGGCAAAACTGAAGTGTTACAAAATAAATCACAATGATGAAATCACTTGAACAGTACCATATAATGCAAGCAAATACAGTGGTTGTATCTTTGAAAAAATAATTAATTGAAGTCACACAAGGTGGCAGACAGCATCTTTTGTCACTGAAAAGGTCTTTTGATGAGAACAACCAATTACAAAACAGGTCTCCAGATCAGTTCTGTAGCTGATCAGAAGGTAGGTTTTGGGCTAGTGAGCCTGAATATTGAGATGATCTCTTTATCTAGAGCAGTAATTCTGCAGGGAGACCTCCCCTCAACCTGAGGCCTTCCCAGTAGAGCTGTCCCCAGCCTGGCATCTGGCATGTCCCTGTGCAGAGCCTGAGTGTGTCCCAGGGGCCAGGCTTCTCGTTTGGCATTGTGGAGCCTCCTGAGATTGCTGTCGGCCTTTTCTCCAGCTGACGTAGGCCCTTCTGAAGGGTGGATTTGCCCTCCGACATGTTGGGTGCATCCTCTTTAGAGACTGTTTCTGTAGACCTGGTGTGAACTTCCACATTTAATCAGTTTTTAAACTCAAAACTTCTTGCAAGTTTGTTGCCTGTGGCTTTCAGCACTTAATAAAACACTTGGATAAAATTGTAGTTTCCCTTCACCCTTCTGTTTTTCCCCCTCTGCCTTTGTTTAACTCGTAATTGTTTCCAGCTTAGGGAAAGTTTGCATTGTTCATTTTTGTAGTGTTACTTTTTAGAACATTCTTGGTGCCCACAGTGCACTGTGGTTAGGTCGCAATCACTGGAAGATAAGCAACCATTCTATCCTGGTTTAGAGCTCAGTAAATCAGAATAAAAAGATGATTGATGTATCTGTGTAAACTAACTATGGTGTTTCCCAACATTCAGTCTTCTCACACTAATACAGTCTTATCAGTTTGGCAGTGTGAGTTTTCTTGTGGAGTTTAAAGAACTGTTTACCTAGTTAATTAGCTGGGACTGCTTTGCATTTAGTAGAGAAGTCAGCCTGTCTGTAATTATGTAGATGACCAGAGCCGTCAATATAATTGATTCCATGGTTTCCTAAGCAGTGAGCAAGTATTTAAGTTTTAATGACTACTCACTTAAAAACAATGTACTAAAAATTGTAGGATTTGATGGTTTCTAAGGTCAACAAATAAACTTCTCTTGGTTTGCTTTCTATGGCAGCCGGGTAGACCAAATACTGAAAGAATAGGGACATACCTTCATAATTCAAAACTGAATCGGCTTAGTAGTTCAGGGCTAGTGTATTCCTTTGTCAGAGGTGCTGTGTCTGTTATTTGTTAGCTGAAATGTAGGGAATACTTTCCATACGTACATCTCTCATGGCTGTTTAGAGATGCTATCTCAGGACGTTACAATTTGCTGTCTTCTTAAAAACCCTTATAAGTCCTAGTACTGGTTGCCTTTGCAAAAAAAAAAAAAACCCAAACCCAAAAAACCCCAAACCCAAACAGCATTTCAAAGCCATATGTGCAGTATACAACAAGAAAATTCATTAGGCTGTTCATGTGGCTTAAAATAGAAACGTTATTCCAGATATTCCATACCTGTTCTTCCTCATTGGTCACGCCATATCAACAATGCTAATGCTGTGTCCTATTTTAATTGTGTTCACCTGTTGTATTTGGTGCAATTTAAAATACTGGAGTAATTGTTGTCATCCTGCAAATCGGCAAATGCTCATTGGCTTGTTCACCCGTGCAGTCTTGAGTTGTTTTAGTAGGAGAAGCTGAGTAACATCACCCTGCGTTATTTTCCTGCATGATCTTTCCATCTCAGTGGAACTCATCTGTCAGTGCTCAGTGCTTCCTACTGAGTCCTTATGAAAGTACGGTAGTACTCCAGGAGGGACTTTATTCGCCCTTGTGAAAATCTAGCATGTCTGGTTCTTCATGGGACTTTTACCAGCAGCTCTGAAGTGCCAAAGCTGAAAAACCTAATTGGAATAAGTATGTGTTTGCCAGGAATTCATCTTAAACACAAACTTTTTACTTAACTCAGAAGGTACATCTTATTTACATCTTTCTTGGAAGGCAGTGTTAGATGTTTCTGGTTATAGAGCACAGGAATGCACTGAGCAGTATGAGTGTCACTACTTTGGTGACTCCAGGTCTCCAGGTGACTAGCGAAACAGGTGACAACAGGTGCTCCAGGTGCTGATCATCCCTATCTGTACCTGCATTGTATTTCCCAATTGCCTGTATGGTTTTAAGGAATGTGTAGCAGAACAGCCCAATGTAAAAAGGGTCTTGGTTTTGACTTTTTTTCCCCTGGTTAGCTTCTACTGCTGTCAGCAAAGGGAGTTTTAATTTTTTTCTCTGCCTTTGCCATGGCTAGATCAGTAGCAAAGCTTGTAACTGTTGTTTTGGTACTTCAACAGTGAATTATTTTGCACAGGTTTATGTGGAAGAGTTTGGTTGTAGCCCAGCTTTTAGAAAGCATGGGTTTAACTAAAGCTGCCGTATTTTAGCAGCTCCTGTTGTCACTGATTATGTTTCCAGATCATCAGTTTTCCAGTAGATTTATATGCTGTTATTCTGTTGTTTGTAGACATATTTTTACTCTGAGGAAGGGCAGGGGGGCGGGGGGAGAGATTGTACAACAGGAATTTTAAGGGAAGGGTTGGAATTTTATATACTACAGTTAAACATGACTCTGAACAATTCATAATTTATGTCTGTCTTTAATCTTAATAGATGATCCTCACAGCTGGGGTCTCTAGTCCTGCTCAAATCATCTCATCGTGTTTCTTTACCACACTAACACTAGCACACTAGCAAAAATCCTCCAGAACACACCAGCGGGTCTTTGCCAGCCTCATTTCACCTGGAATAATGCTGTATTTTCATGAGCTACACCCTCAGATAAATCACACAGTCAGTGCTGGCACCAGTGATATGTGAGGCCAGAAGCCACTGGGGAGGAGGAGTGTTGGGGCAGGCTTTTCCTCGTGTCACTTGCATGCTGCTGTGACAGCTATTGAATCTTTTTTCTTTTTCTCTTTTTAAACAAGAAAATGCATTACTGCTTGCCTTTTGCTATTTTTTTTTTTCTCGAGACTTTTCTAGTAATAAAGAAAATAAGGTTTTTATCTCAGGATAGTTTCAGTGGATATGGATTTGTAATGTTTATAGTGTTACGGCATCTGAAGCTGCCTGTTAATGTTTCCTCTTAGGATTTCAATTGCCCTACATAGCCTCAGTTGCTTAGGAAACTGGGCTTAAAAAAAATATCTCTGCAATTGCTTGCAGTCTTTGGAGATTGCTCTAACGAGTCTTCTGGGATGAACATTTTCCTTGAATTACTTGAGGATTGTCTTCTTGTCTTTACAAGTGAGAGTACTAATCTAATTCCATTAGAAATTCTATTGATAATTAGGAACAGTTGCTGACTACATGTTTCACTGAAGAGCTTTTATAGCCTTTCCTGATAGTATGTAGGTTTTTTGAAATAAACTGTTTGCTTAAATAAACTGTTTGCTTAAATAGCAAACAGTTTAAGTTTTTTGTAGAAGAATCTTAATTTCTCAAACCTTACCTTGGGCAACTGGACAAGAGCCAGCAGCACCTGACAAAATACCAGTGTCTTGGCCAGATTCTGGAGAGGATATTAATTTATCTTCTGAAAACAAGTCATGGAAAGAGAAAGTTGTTACCAAGAGTTCTGCCTGTAAGTAATGATCATAAGTGGGAAACAAATACACATACATCTGCAGAAGATCTGGAAAGTCCCTCTGGAAATACAGTAAGTTGAATTTCCTCCGCCAAGTTGTCCCTCTTCATCAAAAGCTGTCGTTGCCCTGCATAGCCACTTTAGTTCTGGAGCCACCAAGAGGCAGTAACAGCTTGGAACTGTAAAACCAAGAGTGATTTCACCAAGAGTGATTTCATCCTTGCTGGGTTTTTTTGTCTGTGGGTTTGGTGGGGTTTTTTGCCATCAGAGACGGTATACTAAGTCTGTTCTCAAAGTGGAAAGGGGTTACTGTTCTTCCGTCTCGCCTCGGATTTTATCAAACTCTATAAGCTAATCTGCCACACAGACTGAGACGCCCTGTGCTTTCCTTTCCGAGCTACCCTGCGGGGTGCTAAATACAGAAGCTGGCAGCTTTGGGATCTTTGATCTCTGCTGAAGTTTATAATAATTTTGTTCTCAGACTGATAATGCCTGCAGACAGTTTAAAAGTCTCAAAGCTCGTTACCTGTGTATCGTTTCAGATTTGACACTTCTAAAGACTCTTCTAAAAAATGTCATGGCCAGCTGTACTTTGATCCTCCTGGCTTTTAATTTCTGTGCCTATACATAATAATGGCATAATTACATTTAGATTTAAGATTATCTTGAAAATCCATTTTTCTATATATCTGAAGAAATTCATTTGTAACTAAATAGCGTCTTCAAATTTCAGTTCTTCTTGATCTCTTGTAATTGATCACTTTGAAGTTAGCTTACTTCTATCAATGCAATTTCATATATCAGAAGATTAGTCTGCTTGAAATGATATTTGTTGCATCTGAATGAAAAGCATGATATAAAAGCTCACGTCATAAATGTGTTGAATTCTCTAAGCAGACAAACAGTAAATACAAAATAAAATAAAAATTCAGAAAGTTTGGACAAAATATTCTTCAAAAAGTGTTTCTTCCTCAGGCCTTCTGGTTTAAAGTAATTCATTTAACTGATCTTGCAGTAACTGCTCTGTTTCTGTCTACCTGCCCTTTTTTTTTTTAACGCTTTTTATATCAAAGGCATTTGAGTACACATTTGAGTACTGAGCTCACTGAGCTCCTACAGTTATTCTTCCTGTTTAGAAGAGATCACATCTTTTCCCTTGCCACGTCTCCAGAACCGTTCCAAACTTTACAGGAAGAGAAAGCAGCTGGCAGTGGCTTTACAGATCCTCATCTTCAATGAAGATCAACACCTTTCCTTCTTGAAAAAACTGAGTAATGTGAACTATTGTCCTTGTCAGACACTAGCTAACATCTGCGTTGGAAATGAATGAAGCATGTGCAAGAAAATTCTGATAAATAACTTTATCTTTTTTTTTTTCTTACCTCCAAGCTGCTTAGAGTCTGCTTTTTTGGTTTTTATCTTTGGCTTTATGTAAAACTCAAGAACAGAGAGGCTTAGTTTTCTGAGACTTAGAGTGCAGAGCCAAAGTACCATGACCATTGTAAGGAATCATAGAATCATAGAATGGTTAGAGTTGGAAGGGACCTTAAAGATCTAGTCCAACCCCACTGCCACGGGCAGGAACACCTCCCACCAGAGCAGGTTGCTCGAATGCATGATTATGTGCATTAACTTTTTTTTTTAATTTATTATGAATTAATGATTTAGTGCTTTAGCTTTTCTTGCTTGATATATTGAGTTGATTCACCTCTTCATAAATAGTCTGAATGACCTGCAAGAATATTTCTTCCAGCTTTGAGTTAATTGGCTCTGTGTGGCTGGCAGCAAAATCTTTCCTGTGCGTGTTCTTCACTGGGTTTTCTGCTTGCTAGATTAAATTGTCAGCAGTTAAATATCTTGAAGTAAATTTGACTGTGAATTGGAAACAGTGTCCCCTGATCTATAGTGACTGTTGGTGAATTTGGGTGCAAAATAGTTTGTTTGGATAGTACTCACCAAAATTGGCCAAGATTCTGTGAAAGACATTTAAATATAAAACATTTATATGATATAAAGTATTGTTAATAAAATGTCATGGTCCACGGATGCTGCATCTTGTTACTATAGATTTTAGAGGAGATATTATTTGTGATAAAAAGCACTAGAAATAATTCTAAACAAGCACTTTATTTTCCAGATAATTATGAATTTTCTGAAATAGCTGTGTTCCTGTGATGGGTAGTGCTCCTTGAAGAAGCAGAAAACAGTTCAAATGGTTTTATTTTGTAAAGTAGTCGAAAGCATATGGATAGGTCAAAAGTCCAATACCAGCTCTGTGATACCCAAGTTTAGATCTTGTTTCTATCTGCGTACTTGTTTCCTTATTGGATTGGGTCCGGGCAATGTGCTTCAAAGGTTTTTAATGGTAAACTGTTATTTCCTAATGCCTTCCCCAAGGAATTTTTTAAAAATAATGCTCAATCCATTCATGCATCATTTTTAATCCAGTTCTTTGTCAAACTTGTTGCCCTTTCCCATCACAACCATGTGCTTTGTTAAACTTTTCCAATTCCCCAGACATACCCCTGTGAAATTTTGTATGCAAACTGCCATAAATATACTGGAAGAATTCTGGTTGTTACCATTTTTGGTTGTAAGCTCAGATGCCTAAACTTTTGTGATGGCTCAAGGCAGCTGGAAGATTAGCCTTCAAACGGAGAAATTATTTTGCAAATCTTAACTTGAAGCTTATTTCAGGGGGTCTTTATTATTATTATTATTAATGTGTTTGAAGCAGTGCTAGAGGAGTGTGCATGCGGTCAGTTGTGCTCAATGCTCCTGAGTGATGAGCAGCAGTTTCTCAGCTGCACCCCGCCTGTTTAACTGCAGGAGAATGTGGTGGGGAGAAGTGATGGAGCGTGCAAAAGTGACTTGTGTTGTCATATTACACAGTACAGAGGGAAAATATTTGGTTTGCCTGTTTTTGAAGGTGTTTTCTCAAGTCTGGCTGATTTTTTCTTTGCACTGCTTCCCTGAGGTCCTCACAGGGAGAAGAGATGCTCCTCTGAGTCCAGGCTTCCCCGGAGCGGGCAGTACCTTTCCCCAACCACAGCAACTGCAAGAGTTGCTGAGGAGCAGCAGTAAATCTAACTAGACACCACAGCTCTTCTTTCTGTTTGATGTGGGAGGCTCTTAAGTCCCTCCTACCAGATTTTACTGAAGAGCCTTCTTACTAAATTGTCTTTTACATTTCATTGTAATAACCTTGACAGTTCTGCTGGGTGGAAATGCTTTTGATTAAAGTGGAAATATTTGCATTTTCAGCTTGGCTGAAGGGGCAGTTGTGTTTCTTAGAAGCTCTTCCATTCTGTGTTGTGCTCTCTGCTTTTTCACAAAGTAGTGTTTGCTGCATAAATAGGTCCAAGTTAAACCCAGTAGGTGTTGTGGAAACATCTAGCTAGGTACTTATGTTTAGAGAAAAGCGTTTACCATGGCCCTGTGTCCAATCTGGAAATTATCACTACAGTATGTGTGTGTGCAGGAGTAGGACCCAGAGTTCAGAGTGCACAACTATTGCCTCTTTCATCACTGCCCAGCCTTTTTCCTACTTGTGGGCCGTAAGTAGGGATTTAAAAAATCGGTATGGCTTTGCAGCCCTCCCTCCCCACAACTTTACTAGGTTACTTGTGCAGGTCAAAATACATTAGAGTTCATCTTCCAAGATGAATCTGTCTTGTCTCCTGCTTAGTTGAGTGCCAAGCTCTGTCCTGTAGTCCCTCACTGAAAATATCCAACTGCTTTGAATTTTTACTAAATTATTTTTAAGGGGTTAAAAAATGGACACATTCTTGTATCATTTTCAAAGTTCCCTAAATCCTGGCCAATAACATAATGGTATAAAAAACAAGAAGCTGAAAATGTTTTAGTAATAAACTCCTACTTTCATCTGTCAAGCTGACCAAATGGAGAATGTAGATGATCAGAGCGTTATATGACAGCCCTTCAGAATATTGGGAAAGCATCTTTGTCAATTACTGGCAGGATGGAAGGATCAGATTGGAGTTTGACACTTTGGGGTCAATCAAACAATCCATCTAAGTGTGCAGAGTCCCTGGTGCCCTCGCTTCTCCTTCAATTAAAAAAGAATTGAGACCATTCAGAGCTTTTCAGGGTAAGTGTTGAGTTTTGCATTGACCTCACAGTAGCTGTTCCACTCTCCTAACTCTCCTTCCTCCGCGTCATCGAGGCGTGTGAAAATATGTTCTCTATTCCTGCAGGACCCAGGGGTGCAGTGAAGTGTGAATGCAGATTATCTGCCATTCATTCCTGTCTCTGATCACTACATGGAGATGGATCGCGATCTGCTGGTGACGTGTTGGATTAACATGCCCTAATGTAATCTTGCATAAATGCATTGGGATAAAAACCAAATGTATCTTAGCTGTTACTGGAAGGATGTAATGTAATATTCATTCCCAACGTGATGTAGGTAGCCTGGTGTTTTGAAATTATGCAGAGAATTATGAGATCTGGCATGGCACATTACTGACCTGTTTTCTGCTTGTGTGCTTGTCAGTAGCCTCAAATTCCTGACTGACAGCTCTGAGCTGCTTGCTTGTATTTCTGCCTTCATTATATTTATTTAGCAATTTATTGAGACACAGTAGCTTCCTGCTCTGACTCAAGGACCGACAGCTGCAGACACACCTGCCATGCAGAAGCAATGCAGGAGATTTTTGGTAAGAACACATCAAAAAATGGAGTCAAGAAGTGTCTTCTGCCTTGTGTAGAGTATCTGGTGGTGCTGGCTGTTTCTTGATTTAAGGCAGTGATTTCTTAGTTGCAGTCTTCTGCATCTGGAGTGTGAGCCTCTGCCAGCACTTTTGGGTATGGTAGCAGATGGCTCACTTGACACAGCACAAAGGAATATCATCTGCTGGTATCTTGCTTGTTTGTGTTCTTAGCTATGGAACCAAGTTTACAGACATGTCAGTCAAAGGAGGATAGTCCACTGAATATTTGTCAAAATAGTCTGAAATTTCATTTGACCTGTTGAATGTGGCATGGGCAGTAAACAAATTTTTCTGGGACCTCTTTGCAGTATCACGCTAGTGCTGACTTCAAATATTACCTTGCTTAGCCTCATGTTCATTTTGGCAAAGTAAATGGAGAGAAGTGGGTTGGTTACAGCAGCTAAATGAAGTATTTTCAGGGAAGTGGGTCTTTTCTATGGATTCCAGCCCTGTGTTGGCAGACTTAAGATGAAATGATCTGAAAACTTCAGCCTGTCATCATGTACGGACTACCTTGTCAGTAGTGTGAATATTCAGTAACAATCTGTAAAGCCAGAATAATTTTTTTCTGATGTCTTGAAAGAGCTTAATTTCAACAGTAAAACGTTTACCATGCAACCTAGAAATTACTTTCCGTCTATTATATTTTATTACTCAGTAGAAGGTACCAAAAAGTTAGTAATTTTGAGCCCATGGCCTTCTGTTGTATGGACTGACCAGGGCCACCATTCTCATACTTGTGAGTTGTGTCTCTCTTGTGACTTGTGAACCCTGCAGTTGTTGACATTAATTTCAACAGATTTTGTACTTGTTTTTAGCTCGGGAAAAAAAATAATCAGCCTTTCTTCGAGTTTCATAGGAACAATTTAACAGCCGTGTCTATCCAGAGCCCTTTAATCCAGCATCCCACTGGATTTTCTCATCAGAAGGTGTCATGAGGATACTGGTTATTACTGACTTCTTCTCTGATTAGGTAGTACTGTCCACTATGTCAGCTTATGGTCAGGCACTGTGATTTTCTGCTTAGATTACAGGTATTTTTTCCTGGAGGACTGGGCAGTTGCTTTTACTGTGTTTTATTTGTCTGTGACAACAGAAGCAACTTCTAATGGTGCTGCTGGCCAGAAAAAAACCTGGTGGGGTGTGTACTGACCAGCAGGGAAGTCTGGAGAGACGTGGTACCTAATGATTGCTGCAGCTACAGGGAGGTGGGTTTCTTCCAGGCAGCAGTGAAGCATTGATCTAACACTGCTGGGGAATTAGCATATCATTCAATTGAAAATAAGTCCTTTATAGCTTCCAAAGTCTTTACAGTACTTGTTGTAGAAAACAACAGCTGCTTTTGATTCTTTAGTATTATTGAGCATATGAACTCATGAGCGGAAATCTCTCTTGAAAAATAAGTAGGAATTACATTTAATAGGAGGAAGAAGCAGTAAACCAGGTTTGGGCATATTTTGAATATTCTGTTTATTTCACATTGTCTGAAAATTCACAGAAGTCCATCTGTAAAGCTTAAATAGGTAGATAACCCTGAAGATTTAACAGATGACAACAACAGAGATGATCTGTGGTTTAAGACTCTTATTTACTTCACCAGGAATGAAAATTAATGTTTCACCATTGCAAATTTGGGGGGTTTTCTCCACTGGCTCCAGTCAAGCTAAGCTTTTCCACTTTGTCTTGATTTTTCTTATAATGATTGGTAGTAATTGTAAATTATTTTATTTTGATATCTATAATAATAAACTGAAGAAATAGATTTAAAGAAAAATAGGTTTGTTGACTTTTTTGCTTTCAGTATCATAAAGCTGGTTAATGTTGTTTTACAGTAGAATTTGTAGAATTTTTGATGCTTGTTTTTGTGTGAATAGAATAGGATCTGATGTCCCCAAATTTAGCTTGATCATTCAGCATTGCAATTTTGAGCATAATTTCTTTTAGATGGAATCCAAAGTTGTACGAATTGCCAGAGCTCTGAAGCTGGTGAGGAGGCAGTATCACAGTAGGAGGAAATAGGTACCTGCTATCACTGCTTAGGTGGCAAGAAGCCATGGGTGCTCGGGCATTCTCAGTTCACTCTAAGTCACTGTTAAATTTGAGATCAAATGCCTAGATATGATTTAGGGTATTTCATCAGTGGAAACAAAGCACACTGATGGAGAGCATGTTGCTTTTTTCCTACTTTGCAGGGGGGAATGTGGTGGTGTAGGGGGGGAAATTTTTCAGTAAAGCAGTGGGGGTCTGAGTGTTCCTTTGGACTCTCTTAATCCTGGATTAATACCCTGACATTTAAACTGTATTCTATTTCTTATCTTTTCCTTAGTTTTTGTATGAATGTGTCAATCTTGCTGTCGTGTTCCTACACAGA
This sequence comes from Thinocorus orbignyianus, assembly GCA_013400375.1. NCBI lineage: Eukaryota > Metazoa > Chordata > Aves > Ciconiiformes > Thinocoridae > Thinocorus > Thinocorus orbignyianus. The sequence goes on from VXBW01007174.1 coordinate 550,125, forward strand.
CATCTTTTCTCATTGACTTTCTCTCTGGCAAGTTTAGTTTTGAAGGAGTAAAGACAGACCACTTCCCTCTGCTGTGCTGCCCTAGTAGGTGCCAAAGGATCCTGTTATGTAGAAAGGCTAAAATACACAAGGGAAGAAGCAACCAATTTTTGTAATCTGAGTTTGACGTTCTACTTTTTTTTATCTGCCTGCAAAATAAATCCATTTTCAGAACTGAGGTTGGACTGTGGTTTAAATTGGCACTGCACTGCCCTGACCGCAGTCACAAGACTCTTGTCCTAGGGGATTTCTTTCTTACCTCTCCAACTCCAACCCTACAATCAGCCCATGTTTGTGATAGACTAGAGAATGTTTAGCAAGGAAATCAGTGTGACTTTTAAGATTGAGTCCCTAACAGTAACTCTCCTGCCTGAACTGGTTCAATATCCATTCTCCCTTGAGGAGCCCCTCTTTGGAACTGTGTAACACTGACAAAAAGAGTCTTCACCTGGGTTTTTGAAACCGTTCTCCATGTGCTGCTGAGAGAAGAGTTGCTCTTAATGGCTTGGCAGTAGCTGCACATCATTCACGCATCCTTATGATTAGTTAATCATCCATGATATAAATTACTATATTCCTCATGCAGTCCTAGTTATAATTCCTTAGCTGGAAGTAAATTTCTCTCGTGTGTGGTTGAAGCCAGTGGCCATCTTTATAAAAATAAAGGCTGCTGTCGGGAGGATAATTTCCTGAACAAGGCAACACAGTACAGATAGATTCTAAAATAGGTGGAAAGGAAAAGGAAGTTTTTGTCTTAATCACTAGAAGCAATCAATTTATAAGTTATGTTAGGTGGAAAGAGATACAGAGCTGCAGGGCACTTTAGGTTTAAAGTAATTTTTTGGATTGAAGTTTCCTAGGCTGTAAAACTGATTGGGTGAGGGGAAGGAGGGACGTCCATCCATATATTATAAGCTAAAAATCTGTTCTTGAGCATATTGGAATATGAGATAATAGTGATTAGGTGTAGAACAAAAGAATTTATGGAGTTGAAAGCAAGGGAATTACTGAGTTGATGAGCCTGACACTTTCCTCCTCCGTTCTCAAGACTAAAAATTATGCTTTTAACAAAATGTTCCTATGTTTGGCGTATCACTCTGGTACGCATAGATGTGTCAACCTCAGTGCCACTATCTTTTTTGGAGGAGTTCTGTTTTATATCCTTTCACTTGTCTGATAAAAGTTGGATATTGTTTTATTGTTTTAGAGACTGTCAGTCTAACAGTCTTGTAACAGCAGCAGAATAATTTAAAGGAATTAAAAATGATGGATAATGATGAAATTGAATAAGAAGACACTGGAAGAATTTGGTAGGGAGCTGGCAGGTTACATGAAAATAAGCTTGTGCTTTAAAGTAACTGCAAGTTAAAAGTCTTGATAAAAACATTTATTTATTCTTTCTTGCCTGTGCCTAGCATAACCAAGTAAATGTTGATTCTGAACCACATTGGGAGGGGCTGTTTGTTCATAAGTTTTTTTCACTTCATCCTTGATATATTTTCTGAAGGTGTTTTACACAATTGTGACGTCACTGAGGTTGGCAAGGATCTCTGGGGTTTGTCTAGTGCAGCCCCTATGCCTACGGTAGAGTCAGCTGGAGCAGGTTGCTCAGGACCATGTCCAGTCAGATTCCGAATATCTCCAAGGGCAGAGGCTCTGGAACTGCTCTGGGCAACCTATTGCACCACCCTTACAGTAAAAAAAAACCTTTTCTAATATCAAAAAGAAATTCCTTGTGTTTCAGTTTGTTCCCATTGTCTCTCACCCTGTCACTGTGTACCGCTGAGAAGAGTCATGACTGTCTTCTTTGCACCCTCCCATCAGGTATTTATATCCATTGAAGTCCCCCATGCCTTCTCTTCTGCAAACTGAACAGACCCAGTCAGTTGATCTGTCTCTCCCCACATGCCAGATGCTCCAGTTCATTAGTCATCTTTGTGGCCCTTTGCTGAGTTCAGTCCCGTAAGTCCATATCTCTGTAGTCTTGGGGAGCCTGGAACTGGACCCAGTCCTCCAGATGTGCCTCATCAGGCAGGAGCTGGAGTGAAAGGATCACCTCCTGTGACCTGCTGCCAGTGCTCTTCATAGAACAGCTCAGGATACTAGTGGTCTTTGGTGGTTCTTGGTCAGCTTGGTGACTATCAGGACCCCAGGGTATTTCTCTGCAAAGCTACTTGCCACCCAGACAGCCACCAGCATTTACTGGTGGATGGTGTTATTCACAGTCAAGACTTTGCATTTTCCATTGTTGGAACTTCAGGAGGTCCTGTTCTCGAGCATGTTGAGGTCCTTTGGAATGGCAGCACACTTACCTATTGTATTAGACACTCCTCCCAGCAAACTCAGCATCTTTATCTAGGTCATTAATGAACAAGTTAAACAGGATTGGTCCTAATATCAACTCCTTAAGTACTCCACTAGGCCTTTGTGCCGCTGATCACAACTCCCTGAGCCCAACAGTTCAGCTCACTCAGCCCCATCTCGGTGTTCATTTATCAAGTCCATACTTAATCTCTTGGAGCTCCACTGAAGTGAACCCTTAGCTATTACTTTGCTTTTTAGGAATAAAGCTTAAGCAGTGATGCTATCCATCTGTCCTCTTCCTTCGTCCCAGCCTCCCTCACAATCCCCATAGCTTTTGAACACACACATCAATTTCCATCAAATTTGACACAGCAGCAGAATCTTTACGTGCAGTTCCCATAACTGTCACAAAAACTGTCAGCAGCAGCAGAGGATGGTCTGCGAGTGAGCTACCAGGAAAGTCTCCCATGCAGGCTCAGCCAGGATGTGCTCTTGGTGGGCTGCTGTTGGGCCTGTGTAGGCACGCATAGCTCAGAGCAGACCATGTGCTTTGCCTTTCCCTCAGCTGATGGCCAGGAAACCTGGGTGCAACCCAGGATGGGGAGGGAACTGCAGTTCTTGCTGGAAGAGAAGAGGTGGTCAAGTATCAAAGAAAAGCTGTATGGGGGAGAAAGGGGTAACAGTAGTAATGATAGCCTACAAATCTGTAGGCAGTCAGTTTTTGCTACCTTTGCTTGCTGAACGTGTCTTTTAAAGCCCATTCTTGATCGTGCTACATATTCCGTGGCTGTATGGGTAAAAATGTGTGGGTTGCAAATAGGCTCTTGCATGCTAAGTGAAGCTTTATTCTGGTAAAGACAACTACCTGCAAGCTATTCAGACACAGTGGGGAGTTCCATTATTAATAGTGATTATGAGATCTGCATATTTTTACTTGCCTTTGTCTTTTCCTCTTCTGTATTTAGCCACATTTGAAGTAATTAGTAATCAGACTACTGTATACTTTAGTTTTTAGGGGATATTTGCACAATTCTCACTTTTTTTTTTTTATTTTCAGTACTTCTGGTACATGCTCCAACAATATTTGTATCTTTTGAGATATATACTATGAAAATTGCTAAAGAAGTAATTGAGGTCAAGGCTTTGAAGCTACTGCTTCTTCATCTTGCATTATTCATTCTCACACTTTATAGAAGGAGTGGCATTTGTTTGTTGTTGCTTTTTTTTTTTAAACAAAGCCATTGTAAAATTGTATAGAGTATCATAGAATGGTTAGAGTTGGAAGGGACCTTAAAGATCATCTGATTCCAACCTCCCTGCCATGGGAAGGGATACCTTCCACTAGACCAGGTTGCTCAAAGCTCTATCCAACTTGGTCTTGAACACTTCCAGGGATGGGACATCCACAACTTCTCTGTGCAGCCTGTGCCAGGGTTTTTACCACCTTCACATTAAAGCATTTCTTCTTAATATCTAATGTAAGTCTGCCCTCTTTCAGTTTAAAACTATTACCCCTCATCCAATCGCTACATTCCCTGATAGAAAGTCCCTCCCCATCTCTCCTGTAGATCCCCTTCAGGCAGTGGAAGGCTACTATAAGGTCTTCCCGGAGCCTTCTCTTCTCCAGGCTGAACAACTCCAACTCCTTCAGTTTATCTTCATAGGAGAGGTGCTCCAGCCCTCTCATCGTCTTCATGGCCCTACTCTGGACTTGCTCCAAGAGGTCTATGTCCTTCTTATGTTGAGGGTTCCAGACCTGAATGCAGTATTCCACCAGAGGTCTCACCTGTAGAGTAGAGGGGTAGAATCGCTCCCCTCAACCTGCTGGCCAGGCTTCTTTTCATGCAGCCCAGGATGCAGTTTGCTTTCTGGACTGCCAGCACAAACTGCCAGCTCATGTCGAGCTTCTCATCCACCAGTGCTCCTAAGTCCTTCTCCTCTCCAACCATTCTCCACCCAACCTGCATTTGTACCTAGAATTCTCGTGTCTCAGGTGCAGGACCTCACACTTGCCTTTGTTGAACTTCACGAGGTTTGCACAGGCTCACCTCTCAAGCCTGTCCAGGTCTGTCTGGATGGCGTCCCTTCCCTCCAGTGTGTTGACAGCACCACACAGCTTGGTGTCGTTGGCACGCTTGCTGAGGGTGCACTCAATCTCACTGTCCATGCAATCAACAAAGGTGTTAAACAGTGCCCATCCCAGTACTGACTCCTGAGGAACACCACTCATCACTTGTTGCCACTTGGATATTGAATTGTTGGCCACAACTCTTTGAGTGCACCCATCCATAATTTTTAGTTGTTTTCAGTTTGTCTGTAAACTGGATTTCTTCCTCTCTACTTTCTCTCTTCCACATGATCTTGGAATTATTCTGATGATAAGTCTTGGCAAGAAATTATAGTGAACAAGAAGGTTCCCAGGAGTTTACTGTGTCTATGGAACATAAGAGTTTGAAATAATACAGAGGCTTCTGTATACCCATATAAACAGTAAGCAGATGTTGGTATTAAAACTTAGTAACATAAGAAATATCTTGCTAAACATGATGACTGCTATAATAATTCAGTAATTCCTTGGTCTTTTACCGGGTTTCCTGATGTTTCATCTCCAGTTGAGGTATGTCAGGAGATTTCAAAACAGTTCTTTCTATGGAATGATCCAATTCATACATTTCTGTAGCAAAGATTAAAACATGTAAGTTATTACTTGAACTCTTTTACTTCCTTTCTGTCTTCTGTACTATTATTTCTTCTTGGGTTTGTTTTTGTTTGTTTGTTTGTTTTTGTTTTGTTTTAGCAGGAATCTCTGCTGGTTGTTCCAGAGCTTGTAGCACTCATACATCAGACTTTTAAGTCTGAGTAAGTGCTTTGCAGGGTCGTCATTACAAATGGTCTCTGTAAGACTTGTAGTCTTTCAGACTGGAGTGGAAGCTTCGCCTTTCTTTTCAGTGCTACCCTTTGTATTGGAAGCATGCAGCAAGTTTCTCCAGCCTGGACAGACATCTCCATTCCTTTGTCCCATTCAGTGTGCGTTTTCTCTCACTGCTCTTCCAGAGAAATTTAGAAAGAGCTACCAAAATATGCCTGTGCCTCCAGGATCTCCTTAGGCTTTGATTTGTGATCTGGGTCCAAGAATTTAGGAAGCAAATGAATATGTTTTCATCTTCAACTTGTTTGTGAACAACTTTGTTGATGCAGTTGGCTCTTAGCTTCGAGGAAGGATATGCAACAGAAATCCCTGTTTTGACAAGTACTAAACAGCCTATCACTAGAGCTGATGAGGGGAAGCAGACCCAGATCTTGCTCTTGTTATGTTTGCTTTAGACTGGCTTTGCCAGGCCCTCGTTTTTTGCGTGGTTTGCATTGTAAAATAGTTGAGTTAGCTATGTTGTTTGAATTAGCGTAGTCCTGTCCTTGCTGTGCTATTTTACTTGCTCATGTTTGAGCTTCTGTTGGACTGGGATCTGTCTCTCTCTGTTGTCTAGTATGAGGTTTTCCACTTAACTTCATTCCCTTGTTTAAATTGACGGCACTGCACCAGCCCTTGACATCCTGAAATCTCTCTTCCTAATGGGAAGTAGCTGGTTCTGAACATTTTCAAGAAGGCTGCTTTTTATTTCTAACAGTACAAAACTGGGACGTGATGAAACCATGAGGATTTTTTTTTAACCTTCTTCAAGTAAAATAGGAAGCTCACATTTATTTCTGGATACTGCATTGAGTATCTATTTCATGATTTCTTCTAAAAGAGGTTACAAAACATTGAAGAATTGTTCTAATTAAATGCACCCACCAAGTGTATCTGAGGAATTGAAGTACTCATTCACCTTTTGGCCAGAAAAAACTGTCATCTCTGTGTAAACAAAGTTTTTTTCCCTGTATTTGTAATGAATCCCACAGTACTCGTAACTCATCCAGAACTTGCAGCCTTGCTTTCCTGACGTGTGCTGCCACCGCGCAGACGTCAGCTGTTGCACGCACCGATTCAATTTCATGCTGGTGATGTGGATGTGCGTGTGTTGCTGTGACCTGTGAAGATGGCAGCAGGGCAATAGCTGACAGTCAACGTGTGCGTCACTGCCTTTGCTTTCCCTGGCCCTCCAGATCTCTGGATTTGGAGGGCGAGGAAGGAAATCAGGGCTTAGACCCCCAGCATCTTCATTGTCCTGAAATTCCCTTCAAGCTGCTTGTTTCAGACCGTGGGTCTCTGGCTGGTATGAGTGCCTGTGGATGCCGCATCTATAGTTTATAAGTTGGTAAGCTGCAGAAGGAGCTTCTGAGGGAAGAACTTAGTTTATTGCATTAGAGGCTAACCTTAGCTTTTCAAGCTTTTACCACACTGGAAAAAAATTTAGCCCTAAAAGGATTTCAAACTTGATGTGGTTTTTTTGGAAGCTGTTTACTTTTTGTAGTGGGATTTTTATTACTCTCTGGTTACAGTTTAACTGTCTTTTTAAGACCAACAGTGCCATCCCAGTCCAAAAGCATCTTTTCATAACAATTTGCCCTGTGAGTCATTGCATTTATTTATGTCCATATTTATTGCAATAAATCCTTCACTTCCTCTGCACACCCAACAACCATGTTTAATGTTGTTCTCACTGAAATTGTGACAGCCACAACAGAGTACATATTTTGGTTTTTTGCAGTATTTTTGCCTTTAGAGAACTGCACTGGGGTTTTTCTTGGATTGCCTCCCCATTTTATGTTCTGTGTCCTTGTTACAGCCTTTGAAGCCTTTTCCCAGTGAGCATAAAGCACATTAAATAGCACGTGCAAATGAGCAACAGCACAGCTGCTAATTGTGCTAACACATCTAAATAGGAAAATATTACTTTTCTAATGCTAAAAGTATTTATAGAAACCATATTAATTTTTCATAATATTTTGATTATGGATGGAGCCTCTGTCAGGTTCAGCAGAGTTGATTAAGCTTTTGCAGATGGTTTGACTTGCTGAGGTAATGATAGAAACGTGGAAGAAATGCAGATGTCTTAAAGCTTTGCTTTTACATGCTTTAGGCATGTGGCTTAAAAGGAAAGCTTTTGCTTTGTGTTCTTTAGAAAAATGCATGTTTTTAAAATGGAAACGTACAGAAGTGTTGTTGAGTGCAAATAAGGAGCCTGACCTCTTTGAGCCGAGTTCCCTGTGTGCCTTGCCTGCCCGGTCAGGTTTATTTGACCATTGTTTGACTTGAGTAGAGTAGAGTATGACCTGCAAAAACCAGAGCCAGGCAGCTCCCATTTCCTCTACACTCATAATTTACCCATTAAGACCTCAGATCCCGAGGACATATCCTCTCTTGGGAATGAGTGGCATCCTCATGGGTGGAAGTGCATTTGTAGCACAGGGGAAGTTAACGTCAGTGTAATTGGGATGATTCACTTAATTTTCTTGAAGGGCTCTCTCTCTAACTTTTTCCAGCAGTTGTGCTGACAAGACGGCCGGTGTGCCTGGTGCCAGCCTGAGCCTGACCCCAGCAGGTTTGGAGAAGTGGGGAGACAAGCACTTGATACCAGTGACTGAGTTGACTGAGCAATCCCTCTGCTCTCTGGTTTAATTTTTCAGAAGGTTTTCTTTATTTTCAGCAGTCTGGGTGAAAAAATAAACGGTCATAAGAAAAACTGTCACAGTCAGGGCAAAACCTGGGTCATTGGGCACTGCAGCTGTATGATAAGAGAACTTAACGAAAGTTTCCGCCATCTGCCTCCGCCCAAGCTGCTGCATAAGCCAAAGGGCAGATCTGGCAAGTGTGTTAGGACTCGCATCACTTTTATCCAGGGAACAATTTTCTTCAGGAAGCTGCTTTGCCCTGTTCAGCTGGCTCAGTTCCCTCGCCTTTGCACAAATGGGATTTAGACATAGTTATCCCTGACTACCGTGACAGCTTTCTCACCCTGCCTCCTAATCCATAGCACTTTCTTCTTCTGATAACTTAAGTGAGTGCTTTTTTCCCCTTTATCTGCACTTCACTGGCAAGCAACAGAAAGTTTGTGGAAGCATGAGGGAAATGGTTCTGACTTAAGGTCTGAGTATCTCAACGAAATGGATGTGGTGCTTCACGTTCAGCATGCTGATGCTTTGCTCTGTCTTTGCAGCACATCTTTGATTTCTCCCTGGAGCAGTGTCCTGGCAGGCAGGTCACCGCTTTTCGCATCAATTGTGTAACCTACCTGTATGTACAGATACTTTTGAAAAAAAGGACCAAAACTTAGTGGTTTTCTTCTTCCCCACAATGCTGCTGCTTTCCAAATAGCTGCGGTAAAAACAGAGCAGTGGGGGGTTTTGATACACCACCCCCATCCCTTGCAGTAAGAATTCCACCACTTTTTCCCCTTAGGACTTAGCTACCAAAGAGGTCTACCAAAGTATTTTCTCATCAGTTTGCAAAATCAGAACTGCTTAATGTCTAGAAAAGGGATTTTAAATCTGAAGTGGAGAACATGGGCTGTGAAAATAGAGTTTCAACTGCACCTGCTAGGCATAGGAGCCTGTAGGAGATACATAGGTTTTTCACCCTCCACCCTCCTCTTTCTTCATAGAACTAAAATTTAATTACAGACCGTGGCAAATCCTTCAAATGGTGTAGAGACTGAGCTAAGTAAAACAATGACAGGGAGATGATAGCAAGGTAGGAACATGAATTGGAAAAACACCTCATACTTGAGATTTTTGTACTAGTCAAAGGTTCATTCAGCTCCTTTTCAAATGGGAGTGGGTGTATGGGGGGTTGATGGGTGTGAATACTCATTATTTCCTGCAAGATGGAACAGAAAGAAAAGGTCACTTTAAATATAATTCATAGGGCTCATGGGTAAATCTACCTGGTTATTATCTTGTCCTCCTAAATCAGCCAGAACTGAGTAATGTCATCTGATTGTTGCTTGGTTCCTGGTGCTCTGATCAGCGCTTTACTAAACATTTTTAGTAAAACCAAAAGTAAGATCCCAGCAGAAATTGTTTGGAATTTAATCTTGATCATAAACTTTGGGTTAAAATAATGTTCTGTTAAAATAGTACTTTTTAATTGTTTCATTGTTTCACATGAAGGAGGGAAGGGCAGGAGCAGTTGATGTTTTTTGTGGTCTTTTTTGATCAATTTAGAATTGCAAATCTAAGTAATGTGAAGGTGGGTCAGAGTTTACCGCAGTTATCTGGGTTGTTGCAGTTGAGGGACAGATGCAGTCCACTGTGCATTTTCCTGCAGACACTGGTCAGTATGGTCTTCAGCCTTGTGAATGCAGTCCCCAAAATGGGGGGAACAGCTTCTGATCTCTAATGTACTTAAAGGCAGAAACTGAGGTGAGTATTGGGAGTAGGAAGAAGAAATATTTTGCCAAAAACTTAATAATAGACAAGCAATTAATCAGTACAACTCAGAGCAGTATAAATTGTTGGAAAAATAGTCTCCTTTCATAAAGGTGCTAAATCAGTTTTCAAAGGTTACCTCATTCTTGAATGTGTGCTTCGATGTGCTTTTACAGATTGTGCACTGTAAATTTCTGGTGGGGTTCTGAGGTGGCTGTTTCCCTTTGGTTTCCGTGGTTGTCTCTCTGGCCTCTCCCAAGTGCTCTCACAGACACACAATTTGTGATAAATTACTGCTCTGACCAGGTACTGAGGTTGTTTATGCCTTCAGTGTAAGGCATGTTGTAACAACTTCTTATAGTCTGCCGTATTTTTTTAATTTCATTTCACCATGGCATGTTTTTAAGACAAATAGCAGTTGAGGCTTAAGTGAATTTTCCTAATATTATATCAGTCAGTATTTTTTTTTATCTAAAGCTAATGAGATACGGATATTCTTCTTTAATATTTTCTTAATGCAGATCTTTGCACATATCGTTGTCTGGTAAGAACAAACAGTACAATTAAAAATTTGTTTGAAATTTATGTCTTTGGCCAGAGCTCTTATTAAAATACAGATATATTTAGCAGCTTAGAGGCTGTTAGGTCAGTGTCTTTATGGAAACAAAGCTTATTTAATTACAAAAATACAACCAGGAGAAGTTTGATGGGGTGTATGCTATAACCCAGTTTTTAGCTAATGATATTATGAAATATGTTGTGGCTCATATAGTCCGTGCTCTTAATCCACTGATTAATTTTTAATTTCCTATAAATTCCATATGATGGTAATCCATATGATTTTCATCAAATGAAGCAGTGATTCGGCCAGCATTACTCATGCAGCAATTGCTTCCCACAGCGCTACTCCTGTGCTGCTCTTCTCTCCCTGTCACGTCCCCGCAGCTCAAGGCAAAGCTGTCTTTCTGGTAGTCCCTACACGTAGGATCTGTCCTTGAAGGGAAGTTAAGAGAGGGTAAAACGCGCAGCTTTGTGTGGCAGGGAGCATCAGGGTGTTATGGTTTGAGAAAACCCATAACAATTTATTGTTGTCCAGACAATCATTCTGTCACCCGATGACCCCTTCCCACCCAGGAAAGGGGGATCGGGGGACGCAAAGAAGCACGAGGGTTGAAATGTAAATAGATTTAATAGAATAAGACTGAATAATTAACAATAATACTAAAGAATCAGTATTAATCCTGACACTGATACAAGATTTACAAGAATTATACTCAGCCAATTCTATCAGCAGGGAGCTGTGCCCTCCCAGCAGTGGACAGCAAATGTCAGACACTGAGTGCAACGGCTTTGGCAGGAAAGGAAAACCTCAGGGGTCCAGCACCAGGGCAGGGAGTTGTCTGGACCATCAAGGGAGAGCCAGCTACACAGCGAACTTTTCTAATTTATATTGAATGTGACGTTCATTGTATGAAATAATCCTGTTGGCCAGCTTGGGTCAAAACACCCAGGCCTTGCTCCTCCTTGTCCCTGCACTTGGCAAGGCTCGAAAATAGTGAGACCTTGAATCTCACAGAGCCTGACTGGCCATAAAGTAAATATTTTCATGAATTCAGACACTAGAGTCTTCTAAAAGTGCAGTTTTCCTCAGCATTAGAAGAACAATTAGTCCTTGGCCTCTCAACCCAGGACACAGGGCAGGTACATACCACGTGGTGATGGGTGCTTGCACATACAGCGTCCATGTGCCAGGTGAACAGCTCATGTCCAGCTCCACTCCCTGTGAAACCAGCCCTCCTTCCCTGTGGCATTCCTAACGGGGTATTTTATACACCTCTTTATAACGCAGAATATGTGCTGCTCTGATGAATTTTTTTACTTCTGATTATTCAGTACTGCACATAAACAGATGTGCACAGAGTAAAGTGCCCCCTGTTAAGCAGGAGCTGTTACTCCATATGGCATGTGAAGATGGATATTACAGCTTTGGGATGAGAACCTCCTGCTCAGCAACCAGGTTCACGTGCAGCAAGTACTGTGTTAATATATTCTTGCCGGTGCTGTCAGTTCCTTCATCTTGTGAGTCAGCCTAAGTGAAGGCGTGGACTCCTGGAGCATTCCTGCTCCACTTTGTTAAGTCAGTGCCAAAGCCCCATCTTCCCATTTACAAACTTTGTAACGGTACTGGTGAAAAAGCAGAAGATGCTCTGAGCTGCCTGTACTGCGCCGCTCTTAGAGATTGTCAATACAGCGAAGACACAGATGGCCCAAGTGCATGTGCAGTGGTATTTCTTGGCCCAGTTTCTTTTAGTGACCTGCCTTTTAGAGAATCACAAGAGTAGGAAAGTCCAAGAGGCTTTGCATATCAGGTGCAGCATTGTGACCGATGTGCTCTGATGCTGTGAGTGCTGACAGTGAGTGTTGCTGATGTGAATGATCAGTCAGTAACACTGGGGACATCCACCGTAAGCAGTGAGTGAGAGGTTTCCACCATTGTTTGCCATTGTGAGTAATTATTCTAGTTTGCATTGAGGTAGTCCACAACATATCAGAGCTGAAAACAAACTCAAAAGGTCGCTCTTCTTTTGTTTGTGTGGTATTTTTACAGGCTCAGGGCACCTAGAGATTCTTCTTCCCCAAGGCAGCGCAAGATCCAGGAACTATTCTAACAGACGTGTTGTTCATAAGTAGTTACTCAAAACCACTTTAACGTGATACTCGGCTACCAGAACTGCCATCAAAGGATTGAAGTTGCCTACTATCTGAAATCTTATTTAAAATGAAGGTGGCATTAGCTCTGTAGTGCTGGTTTCTTAGCATGCTTAACAAACAATTGTATGAGCATGGAAATGGGTGTGTTTGCTGAAGTTAAAAAGTCACTGCACAGAATATTGCCTATAGCAGATGCCATATTGTATCAAAATAGCTGCTCCTTTCTCCTGAAGTGCAAGCAGCCTGTCTCTGAGGAGGAAGGGGATTTCTGCAGCCATAAAGAGTTGGTTTCTATTAGCAATCAGTTGTTGCACGGCTGCTCCGCACCTGGGCTCTTACTGCCCGACACTGAGATGTCAAGCATCCTACAATGATTTCCTGTAATGGATGGTTGTAATCTATGGTGTCTGCTTTTATTTCTTCCAAAGCACTGATCTGTACCTCTCTTGGCAAGAGCCATTAGTGGTGGGTGTTTTTTTTCCTGTAAAGTGCATTATATGTTTTTGTTTCCACAGCTATGATATTTTTGGCCTTAAACTGTGTGTCATACTTCTTTGAGACTCAGAGCACTTTGCATAGAGTTCATGGACATCTCTGTGATGCGGTTTATCAGTTGGAAAATGAAATCACAGGCAGCATTTCTGATGGATCATAGCTCTTCTTTTATCCCTTGATTTGGGACTTTAACCATGAGATAGCCTTTATCCCTTTGTTGATAGAAAAACTCTCTGGCAGAAAACCAAAACATCATAAAGGGAGCTGATCCAGAATTGTTTGAAGTGTCCTGTTGGATCCAAGGAAATACCAATGTGCTCCAAGGCTAGCTATAGCAAAAAGGCTATATTACTGCTTTATTCTGGTGTGATGTCTAGCAAAAGTTTTAGTGGCAGCTAAATGCTCATCAAGGCACTGGGGAATTTTTTATTTTTATTTTTTTTTTTAAAGGCAGACACACTGCTGAAGAAGTCAGTCTAGAAACAGAGAAAGTTAACTTGGGGAAGGGAGATTTTAGCTTTGATTTCTTTTTCTGTATTAAGTATTTTACCATATATTTCAAATTTCAGCATGGGTTACTGCATGCCACTGCATGGAAGACAACTTTCTCCCTGTTTTTAAAACAAGCTCACAGTTAAACGCAACTACTCTCTGCTTTTCAGACCTTCTTGCCAGTATTAGTACAAAGTCGTGGTGCATAGTGGTGCTCACCTTTTATCTACTGTAAACAAAAAAGTAAACAAGACCTGATATTAAGGTCCTTGAACAATGAAAGGCCATTATTTACAGGGGACATTAAATTCATGAAGTGCTGCTCTGTCTGTAAATTTCATTTGATTTAGCTCTTTGCTGAGAGGACTGTACCAGAACACTCAATCTGTCTTCAAAGGGCGTCATTTTATGCATAGACAAACCTGGAGCTGCTCTTTGACAAGGTACATTGCTGAAAGCAGCAGCGTGCCTTGCAGTGATCCCTCATGTGAGGGCAGCAAGACTTTGTGCCCTTCCTAGTGAAAGCAGAGCCTTGTCTTGGTGGATGCTTTCAGTACTTCCATGGCCCCTGCTCTCCAGGTGGTTCCAGCACAGCACGACACTGCATTCAAAACCTCTTCATCTGTTGCGTGCATTGGTTTTTTGCTTGGTTGGTTTTTAAAATTTTTAACAGAAGCAAGGACGTTAATTTCCCAGGTTTTCCTGCTTCATATTCTAACCAGCACACAAAACTGAGAGGTGGAAATCAAGCAAGGTGCATTTTGCTGTGAAACCACCACTTGAATCTGGAGCACGAGGCACTCAGTGTGGCTGTGTGGAATATGTTTAATAACAGGCTGTAAGCGCATGAGGGAAGGTTCAGACTCAGAATAACACAAGGAGAGTGTAGCATCTGTCTGACCTCCCAGCTTGGACAAGAATCAGATGAGGGAAGTTTGTCAGAATTTCACTCAGCATCTGGGTGCTTTGTAAAGCTGAACTCTCAGAAATGTGTGCTTAGCTCTGTTAAACACAGTCTCTATATATAATAGTGCCATAGGTTTTCTGTGGAGGGCTGTAGGTATAAGCGTACTCCCTCTGAACCACTTTAACTGATGAGTGACTTGGATGATGAGCTTTTAATTCTCTAGGCGATAGTAAATGTCAAAGAAACGAGCAGTGATTGACTTATCTTAATTATGTGCTAGCTGTGATATTTTACAGTTACCAGAGGGAGGCCAGAATGAATATCTGGGACAGAGCTGCCTTGGGGTGCACAGCTTTTGTCACAGTTTCTGCTGTAGCCTTGCCTCTCTCTTGTCTGGTAAGGACTTCTCTTAACACCGTGGTCAGATTATGGGTGTGAGGCACGTGCCACCAGCTGGAGCCTGACCTCCCAGCACTGGCAGCTCATGAGAAACACTCTGTTTGCACCTACATTGATAGCTGGCAATGACAAACTCTTTGTCCAGTTCAGACGCCAGAGGAGATGCCTGGTGGAGCACGGATACCTGTTTACAAGGGCTCGAGTGGTTGGCTTGGATCTCACAGGCTGTGCCAGAAATGTGTGCTAGGTCTCAGGCCTTTCACTTGATAGAAATTTGACGCTATTGGTCCTCCATGAGTCTCTCTCTCCAACAAGCTTGGGCTAATTCTGACTGTGCTTTCCTCTAGGAGGACTTTCGGAATAAAGTTGAAGATTACATTAAGCGCTATGCGAGATGATGAAGGGAGATGAATGGCAGAACCATGGCTTCCATACTAGAGTTGTCCTTAACTTCAACAACAACAACGCCACCACCAGCCCGGATTGTACTAGTCCTGTGTCCATGTTGTACTGAAGAAGAAAACTAACTTCATAACTTGTCCATGTTAAAAGGAGAGTTCGGCATAAATACAGCAAGAAATTGTGTATGTTGGTTGAAAAAGTTGTTCGCTTACTTTTAAAAATGTTTACTCTTCTGAACTGTACTGTATATCCTGTTGATGAGATATGCTTGAGAAGTTAAAAGAAATCACTATTGAAATTGTAATTACACTTTTTTTTTTAAACTCTTGGTTAGTTTGAAGGGGGGGATGAAGAAAAGAAAAAAAAAAGAAACCAGAAAAGGTGGTGTGTTTTTGGAACACTTCAAGTTGGCAATAAAATGGTCTCCTGTGAACCAAATCATAATACTGTTGCCTTTGATGAGCAGAAACAATACGAGCCTTTTCCAGGAGTCATTCAACTAAGGCTTAGAGCTTGCCAGAATGCAGGCGCTAAATGAAATCCTACTTCTGATATTGCAATTCTGGATTATATTTAATGTAAGTACATCTTTGTCACACGTTTGGAACTTTTACGTTGTTATTTTCAGCTCCAGTTTGGGCTACAGTATTTTTTTGTTTCTGTTCATTGTGTGAAGTAGTTAAAAGAAATATAGGCTAATCCATAACTTAATTAAATGTGTAGCATTAGTAAAATTATATATATATATATATATTATATATTATATATATTTCTGTGAAAATTTAATGAAAGGGAGATTTTTTTTTAAAGAAATCTGCCTTTGGCTTTCCGATCTGGATGTGGTGAGGGAGCATCAGATGGTGTTCGATCTGATGAAAGTAAATTCAAGCACCATTACCTGGAGAACACCTAATTGTGTTCTTCAGAATTCTGCACTGAAAGTGAGTGACTAATGACGCAGCTGAGAATAATAATGCACTGCACCCTCTTCTAAACACTCATGCGCGCCTGGCTTTTTGGTAATTTGAAAGGATATGATGCTGTAATTGCCTTTTCTGTAAGTAGCTGTATATCAACCGCATAGTATGTGCAAGCAGAGATCCTTCAGAAGATAGTAGTGTGTACCTCAGGAATCGCTTCAGAGTAAATGCCATGAGAAGTCACTGCCTGTCGTGTGCCAGAGCTCCCAGCTGTGCCCGGGGCTGCCGAGCTGGGGGGCACTGGCACAGCCTCAGAGACCACAACGCATTTTGCTCGTGGGATCACACAGAGGAGGTGCAATGGAACAGATTTAAGCTTTTATAAATAGATAAACCATAGAAATAAACATTCGTGTGGTTTCATATGGAGCGAGTGTGTGTGTAACGCTCGGGTGCTGACCTGTTGGGTTTTTTATCTCCTTGAATGATTACGCTTCATTTTTTCCTCTGTGGACTCTGAAGGAAACCAAAATTGCCTCCATCTTTAGCACGGCAGAGCTGGGTTGCAGATTTTAAGCACGGTGCAACTTTGCTTGTTAAGTTTTCCCTGTGCCTTTTCCCTTACAGCTTCACAGATTCTTGTACACATTACTGGAGGTCTAGGAAAGCAGGGATGTGAAATGCAGAGATTGACATACAGGAGGAGAGCCTGTGGTGAAGTATCTTTGCTGCCAAAAGGGTAATACCGGGCGAGGTAAGAAATAAAGCACTCACAGAAGTAGAAAGGTTACATCCACTTTTTGTGTATTGAATCAGAATAATTCTGTTCTTTTCAAACTGAAAACGCTGAACTGGTTTGCCTTAATGAAGATGAGCGCTCCTGGCTGTAGTGGCACCCTGGTACTGTGATCACCTTCCCTGCTTCCTGGGCTGTCACCTGGGAGCCACCCAGGGCAGAGGAAATGCAGGGGACTTCTTTGGAGAGCCAGGAAAAAGCTGTGTCCGAGCACGCAGCAGGCTTGGGGTAGCAGCAGCCTGTGTGAGCACACAGATGGAGTCATCAAAGCCAATCCCCACCTCCCCGAACAGCTCTCCTCTGTAATCCCTTCGCCGTGTTTTGCTTACCTAGAGGAGATGAGCTCTCTTCAGGCTGGGATGTTATCAGCTATTGAACAAGAAGGCTTAAGCACAAGTTTCTTCCCATCCAGAATTCACAGGAGAAAAACAGCATTCCATATCCTTGAAGAGCCCATTAGTTCACAGTCCAGGAAAATAAACTGAATTATTTTTTCCTGAACATGAGGAGCTGGGAGATTTTTCTTTTTAAAAAGTATATTTATTGTTATATGTATATTTAGATAGAAATTTGTATAGATACAGTTCATCTATACTCAATTTCCACCTCTCAGCGAAGCACTAAGCTGGGGGGCCCTGGGGGGCTCAGTTCACTGCATGTGGCCAACTACAGAAATCTGGGAAGCTTGCACTGTCCTGCACTCTCTTGGACCCCTGTGGTGGCTGAAGGCAAAGTGTCCTGTATGTCCCCAAACTGTCACCTTCCCCTGTAGCCAGTCAGGGGATAGAGGCTCATCAGCAAATAGCAGTTGTGCAGGAATCAGCTTCTATAACTCCTATGCAGTTTTTTTAACAGCCTGTTGCTTTTTTCTTGTGGTTGTTTATTTGTTTTGGGGGTTTTTTAATTTNACACACTGCTGAAGAAGTCAGTCTAGAAACAGAGAAAGTTAACTTGGGGAAGGGAGATTTTAGCTTTGATTTCTTTTTCTGTATTAAGTATTTTACCATATATTTCAAATTTCAGCATGGGTTACTGCATGCCACTGCATGGAAGACAACTTTCTCCCTGTTTTTAAAACAAGCTCACAGTTAAACGCAACTACTCTCTGCTTTTCAGACCTTCTTGCCAGTATTAGTACAAAGTCGTGGTGCATAGTGGTGCTCACCTTTTATCTACTGTAAACAAAAAAGTAAACAAGACCTGATATTAAGGTCCTTGAACAATGAAAGGCCATTATTTACAGGGGACATTAAATTCATGAAGTGCTGCTCTGTCTGTAAATTTCATTTGATTTAGCTCTTTGCTGAGAGGACTGTACCAGAACACTCAATCTGTCTTCAAAGGGCGTCATTTTATGCATAGACAAACCTGGAGCTGCTCTTTGACAAGGTACATTGCTGAAAGCAGCAGCGTGCCTTGCAGTGATCCCTCATGTGAGGGCAGCAAGACTTTGTGCCCTTCCTAGTGAAAGCAGAGCCTTGTCTTGGTGGATGCTTTCAGTACTTCCATGGCCCCTGCTCTCCAGGTGGTTCCAGCACAGCACGACACTGCATTCAAAACCTCTTCATCTGTTGCGTGCATTGGTTTTTTGCTTGGTTGGTTTTTAAAATTTTTAACAGAAGCAAGGACGTTAATTTCCCAGGTTTTCCTGCTTCATATTCTAACCAGCACACAAAACTGAGAGGTGGAAATCAAGCAAGGTGCATTTTGCTGTGAAACCACCACTTGAATCTGGAGCACGAGGCACTCAGTGTGGCTGTGTGGAATATGTTTAATAACAGGCTGTAAGCGCATGAGGGAAGGTTCAGACTCAGAATAACACAAGGAGAGTGTAGCATCTGTCTGACCTCCCAGCTTGGACAAGAATCAGATGAGGGAAGTTTGTCAGAATTTCACTCAGCATCTGGGTGCTTTGTAAAGCTGAACTCTCAGAAATGTGTGCTTAGCTCTGTTAAACACAGTCTCTATATATAATAGTGCCATAGGTTTTCTGTGGAGGGCTGTAGGTATAAGCGTACTCCCTCTGAACCACTTTAACTGATGAGTGACTTGGATGATGAGCTTTTAATTCTCTAGGCGATAGTAAATGTCAAAGAAACGAGCAGTGATTGACTTATCTTAATTATGTGCTAGCTGTGATATTTTACAGTTACCAGAGGGAGGCCAGAATGAATATCTGGGACAGAGCTGCCTTGGGGTGCACAGCTTTTGTCACAGTTTCTGCTGTAGCCTTGCCTCTCTCTTGTCTGGTAAGGACTTCTCTTAACACCGTGGTCAGATTATGGGTGTGAGGCACGTGCCACCAGCTGGAGCCTGACCTCCCAGCACTGGCAGCTCATGAGAAACACTCTGTTTGCACCTACATTGATAGCTGGCAATGACAAACTCTTTGTCCAGTTCAGACGCCAGAGGAGATGCCTGGTGGAGCACGGATACCTGTTTACAAGGGCTCGAGTGGTTGGCTTGGATCTCACAGGCTGTGCCAGAAATGTGTGCTAGGTCTCAGGCCTTTCACTTGATAGAAATTTGACGCTATTGGTCCTCCATGAGTCTCTCTCTCCAACAAGCTTGGGCTAATTCTGACTGTGCTTTCCTCTAGGAGGACTTTCGGAATAAAGTTGAAGATTACATTAAGCGCTATGCGAGATGATGAAGGGAGATGAATGGCAGAACCATGGCTTCCATACTAGAGTTGTCCTTAACTTCAACAACAACAACGCCACCACCAGCCCGGATTGTACTAGTCCTGTGTCCATGTTGTACTGAAGAAGAAAACTAACTTCATAACTTGTCCATGTTAAAAGGAGAGTTCGGCATAAATACAGCAAGAAATTGTGTATGTTGGTTGAAAAAGTTGTTCGCTTACTTTTAAAAATGTTTACTCTTCTGAACTGTACTGTATATCCTGTTGATGAGATATGCTTGAGAAGTTAAAAGAAATCACTATTGAAATTGTAATTACACTTTTTTTTTTAAACTCTTGGTTAGTTTGAAGGGGGGGATGAAGAAAAGAAAAAAAAAAGAAACCAGAAAAGGTGGTGTGTTTTTGGAACACTTCAAGTTGGCAATAAAATGGTCTCCTGTGAACCAAATCATAATACTGTTGCCTTTGATGAGCAGAAACAATACGAGCCTTTTCCAGGAGTCATTCAACTAAGGCTTAGAGCTTGCCAGAATGCAGGCGCTAAATGAAATCCTACTTCTGATATTGCAATTCTGGATTATATTTAATGTAAGTACATCTTTGTCACACGTTTGGAACTTTTACGTTGTTATTTTCAGCTCCAGTTTGGGCTACAGTATTTTTTTGTTTCTGTTCATTGTGTGAAGTAGTTAAAAGAAATATAGGCTAATCCATAACTTAATTAAATGTGTAGCATTAGTAAAATTATATATATATATATATATTATATATTATATATATTTCTGTGAAAATTTAATGAAAGGGAGATTTTTTTTTAAAGAAATCTGCCTTTGGCTTTCCGATCTGGATGTGGTGAGGGAGCATCAGATGGTGTTCGATCTGATGAAAGTAAATTCAAGCACCATTACCTGGAGAACACCTAATTGTGTTCTTCAGAATTCTGCACTGAAAGTGAGTGACTAATGACGCAGCTGAGAATAATAATGCACTGCACCCTCTTCTAAACACTCATGCGCGCCTGGCTTTTTGGTAATTTGAAAGGATATGATGCTGTAATTGCCTTTTCTGTAAGTAGCTGTATATCAACCGCATAGTATGTGCAAGCAGAGATCCTTCAGAAGATAGTAGTGTGTACCTCAGGAATCGCTTCAGAGTAAATGCCATGAGAAGTCACTGCCTGTCGTGTGCCAGAGCTCCCAGCTGTGCCCGGGGCTGCCGAGCTGGGGGGCACTGGCACAGCCTCAGAGACCACAACGCATTTTGCTCGTGGGATCACACAGAGGAGGTGCAATGGAACAGATTTAAGCTTTTATAAATAGATAAACCATAGAAATAAACATTCGTGTGGTTTCATATGGAGCGAGTGTGTGTGTAACGCTCGGGTGCTGACCTGTTGGGTTTTTTATCTCCTTGAATGATTACGCTTCATTTTTTCCTCTGTGGACTCTGAAGGAAACCAAAATTGCCTCCATCTTTAGCACGGCAGAGCTGGGTTGCAGATTTTAAGCACGGTGCAACTTTGCTTGTTAAGTTTTCCCTGTGCCTTTTCCCTTACAGCTTCACAGATTCTTGTACACATTACTGGAGGTCTAGGAAAGCAGGGATGTGAAATGCAGAGATTGACATACAGGAGGAGAGCCTGTGGTGAAGTATCTTTGCTGCCAAAAGGGTAATACCGGGCGAGGTAAGAAATAAAGCACTCACAGAAGTAGAAAGGTTACATCCACTTTTTGTGTATTGAATCAGAATAATTCTGTTCTTTTCAAACTGAAAACGCTGAACTGGTTTGCCTTAATGAAGATGAGCGCTCCTGGCTGTAGTGGCACCCTGGTACTGTGATCACCTTCCCTGCTTCCTGGGCTGTCACCTGGGAGCCACCCAGGGCAGAGGAAATGCAGGGGACTTCTTTGGAGAGCCAGGAAAAAGCTGTGTCCGAGCACGCAGCAGGCTTGGGGTAGCAGCAGCCTGTGTGAGCACACAGATGGAGTCATCAAAGCCAATCCCCACCTCCCCGAACAGCTCTCCTCTGTAATCCCTTCGCCGTGTTTTGCTTACCTAGAGGAGATGAGCTCTCTTCAGGCTGGGATGTTATCAGCTATTGAACAAGAAGGCTTAAGCACAAGTTTCTTCCCATCCAGAATTCACAGGAGAAAAACAGCATTCCATATCCTTGAAGAGCCCATTAGTTCACAGTCCAGGAAAATAAACTGAATTATTTTTTCCTGAACATGAGGAGCTGGGAGATTTTTCTTTTTAAAAAGTATATTTATTGTTATATGTATATTTAGATAGAAATTTGTATAGATACAGTTCATCTATACTCAATTTCCACCTCTCAGCGAAGCACTAAGCTGGGGGGCCCTGGGGGGCTCAGTTCACTGCATGTGGCCAACTACAGAAATCTGGGAAGCTTGCACTGTCCTGCACTCTCTTGGACCCCTGTGGTGGCTGAAGGCAAAGTGTCCTGTATGTCCCCAAACTGTCACCTTCCCCTGTAGCCAGTCAGGGGATAGAGGCTCATCAGCAAATAGCAGTTGTGCAGGAATCAGCTTCTATAACTCCTATGCAGTTTTTTTAACAGCCTGTTGCTTTTTTCTTGTGGTTGTTTATTTGTTTTGGGGGTTTTTTAATTTCTTTTTACCGTAGGCCAGTAGCCATCTTCCAGAAAGGCTCTTCAGCTCTTCCTGGCTGCAGGGATCATAGTCTCTGGAGCCCTGGGTGCTCCCCATCAAAATTTGCTGATTTTTTTCCCCCCTTAATTGTTAACTGCCCCTGAATAAAAGCCCCAAATATCAAATGGCGAAGGAATAAAGTGCTGCAGTATCCTGGAAGAGAAGCAGGAGCTGGGATGTGGCAGCCTGAGGTGGGTAAGGCAGTGACTGGATGCCACAGAATCACAGAACAGTAGGGGTTGGAAGGGATCTCTGGGATCATCTAGTCTAGCCTCTGCAAGAGCAGCGTCACCCAGAGCAGGTNGGTTAGTTTGAAGGGGGGGATGAAGAAAAGAAAAAAAAAGAAACCAGAAAAGGTGGTGTGTGGTGTGTTTTTGGAACACTTCAAGTTGGCAATAAAATGGTCTCCTGTGAACCAAATCATAATACTGTTGCCTTTGATGAGCAGAAACAATACGAGCCTTTTCCAGGAGTCATTCAACTAAGGCTTAGAGCTTGCCAGAATGCAGGCGCTAAATGAAATCCTACTTCTGATATTGCAATTCTGGATTATATTTAATGTAAGTACATCTTTGTCACACGTTTGGAACTTTTACGTTGTTATTTTCAGCTCCAGTTTGGGCTACAGTATTTTTTTGTTTCTGTTCATTGTGTGAAGTAGTTAAAAGAAATATAGGCTAATCCATAACTTAATTAAATGTGTAGCATTAGTAAAATTATATATATATATATATATTATATATTATATATATTTCTGTGAAAATTTAATGAAAGGGAGATTTTTTTTTAAAGAAATCTGCCTTTGGCTTTCCGATCTGGATGTGGTGAGGGAGCATCAGATGGTGTTCGATCTGATGAAAGTAAATTCAAGCACCATTACCTGGAGAACACCTAATTGTGTTCTTCAGAATTCTGCACTGAAAGTGAGTGACTAATGACGCAGCTGAGAATAATAATGCACTGCACCCTCTTCTAAACACTCATGCGCGCCTGGCTTTTTGGTAATTTGAAAGGATATGATGCTGTAATTGCCTTTTCTGTAAGTAGCTGTATATCAACCGCATAGTATGTGCAAGCAGAGATCCTTCAGAAGATAGTAGTGTGTACCTCAGGAATCGCTTCAGAGTAAATGCCATGAGAAGTCACTGCCTGTCGTGTGCCAGAGCTCCCAGCTGTGCCCGGGGCTGCCGAGCTGGGGGGCACTGGCACAGCCTCAGAGACCACAACGCATTTTGCTCGTGGGATCACACAGAGGAGGTGCAATGGAACAGATTTAAGCTTTTATAAATAGATAAACCATAGAAATAAACATTCGTGTGGTTTCATATGGAGCGAGTGTGTGTGTAACGCTCGGGTGCTGACCTGTTGGGTTTTTTATCTCCTTGAATGATTACGCTTCATTTTTTCCTCTGTGGACTCTGAAGGAAACCAAAATTGCCTCCATCTTTAGCACGGCAGAGCTGGGTTGCAGATTTTAAGCACGGTGCAACTTTGCTTGTTAAGTTTTCCCTGTGCCTTTTCCCTTACAGCTTCACAGATTCTTGTACACATTACTGGAGGTCTAGGAAAGCAGGGATGTGAAATGCAGAGATTGACATACAGGAGGAGAGCCTGTGGTGAAGTATCTTTGCTGCCAAAAGGGTAATACCGGGCGAGGTAAGAAATAAAGCACTCACAGAAGTAGAAAGGTTACATCCACTTTTTGTGTATTGAATCAGAATAATTCTGTTCTTTTCAAACTGAAAACGCTGAACTGGTTTGCCTTAATGAAGATGAGCGCTCCTGGCTGTAGTGGCACCCTGGTACTGTGATCACCTTCCCTGCTTCCTGGGCTGTCACCTGGGAGCCACCCAGGGCAGAGGAAATGCAGGGGACTTCTTTGGAGAGCCAGGAAAAAGCTGTGTCCGAGCACGCAGCAGGCTTGGGGTAGCAGCAGCCTGTGTGAGCACACAGATGGAGTCATCAAAGCCAATCCCCACCTCCCCGAACAGCTCTCCTCTGTAATCCCTTCGCCGTGTTTTGCTTACCTAGAGGAGATGAGCTCTCTTCAGGCTGGGATGTTATCAGCTATTGAACAAGAAGGCTTAAGCACAAGTTTCTTCCCATCCAGAATTCACAGGAGAAAAACAGCATTCCATATCCTTGAAGAGCCCATTAGTTCACAGTCCAGGAAAATAAACTGAATTATTTTTTCCTGAACATGAGGAGCTGGGAGATTTTTCTTTTTAAAAAGTATATTTATTGTTATATGTATATTTAGATAGAAATTTGTATAGATACAGTTCATCTATACTCAATTTCCACCTCTCAGCGAAGCACTAAGCTGGGGGGCCCTGGGGGGCTCAGTTCACTGCATGTGGCCAACTACAGAAATCTGGGAAGCTTGCACTGTCCTGCACTCTCTTGGACCCCTGTGGTGGCTGAAGGCAAAGTGTCCTGTATGTCCCCAAACTGTCACCTTCCCCTGTAGCCAGTCAGGGGATAGAGGCTCATCAGCAAATAGCAGTTGTGCAGGAATCAGCTTCTATAACTCCTATGCAGTTTTTTTAACAGCCTGTTGCTTTTTTCTTGTGGTTGTTTATTTGTTTTGGGGGTTTTTTAATTTCTTTTTACCGTAGGCCAGTAGCCATCTTCCAGAAAGGCTCTTCAGCTCTTCCTGGCTGCAGGGATCATAGTCTCTGGAGCCCTGGGTGCTCCCCATCAAAATTTGCTGATTTTTTTCCCCCCTTAATTGTTAACTGCCCCTGAATAAAAGCCCCAAATATCAAATGGCGAAGGAATAAAGTGCTGCAGTATCCTGGAAGAGAAGCAGGAGCTGGGATGTGGCAGCCTGAGGTGGGTAAGGCAGTGACTGGATGCCACAGAATCACAGAACAGTAGGGGTTGGAAGGGATCTCTGGGATCATCTAGTCTAGCCTCTGCAAGAGCAGCGTCACCCAGAGCAGGTTGCACAGGAACATGTCCAAGCGCGTTTGAGACAACCTTTCTGGGCAGCCTGTTCCAGGGCTCTGCCACGCTCTAAGTAAAGAAGTTCCTCCTTGTGTTTAGATGGAACTTCCTACGTTCAAGTTTGTGCCAGTTACCTCTTGTCCTGTCACTGGGCACCCCTGAAAAAAGACTGGCCCCATCTTCCTGACACCCACCCTTTAAGTAGCAGCATTAATCAGATTCCCTTCAGTCTTCTATTCTGCAGACTAAAAAGACCCAAGTCCCTCAGCCTTTCCTTGCAAGAGAGATGTTCTAGGCCCTTAATCATCTTCATAGTGCTTTGCTGTACCCTCTCCAGCAGTTTCCTGTCCTTCTTGAACTGGGGAGCCCAGAACTGGACACAGTGCTCCAGATGGGGCATCACCAGGGCAGAGCACATGGGGAGAATGACCTCCCTCGACCTGCTGGTCACACTCTTCCTGATGCACTACAGGACGTTGTTGGCCTTCTTGGCCACAAGGGCACATTGCTGGCTCATGGTCATCATGTTGTCCACCAGGACTCCCAGATCTTTTTCCTCAGAGCTGCCCTCCAGCAGGTCAACCCTAACCTGTACTGGTGCAGGGGGTTTTTCTTCCCCAGGTGCAGCAACTGACACTTGCCCTTGTTGAATTTCATCAGGTTCTTTTCTGTTCAACTCTCCAGCCTGTCCAGGATTTGCTGGATGGTGGCACAGCTTGCTGGTGTGTCAGCCACCTCTTCCAGTTCTGTGTCATCAGCAAACTTGCTGAGGGTACATTTGATCCCTTCATCCAGGTCATTGATCAATATATTGAAGAGGACTGGATACGGTACTGACCCCTGGGGAACATCACTTGTTTCAGACCTCCAACTAGAAAGACCCTTTGAGCTCTGTCTTTCAGCCAGTTTTCAGTCCATCTCCCCGTCATTCATCTAACCCACACTTCCTCAGCTTGCCTATGAGGATGCTGTGGGAGACAGTGCTGAAAGCCTCGCTGAAGTCAAGGTATAGAACACACACTGCCTTCTCCTCATCTGTCCAACCAGTCATGCTACCATAGACTGGATGTCCTGCTGCCTGGCATGTACAATTTTGGGGTTTTGGGGAAACACGAGGGCCAGGGGGAAAAGTGACTGGGTCTCCCAAAGGGACTTTTTCCTGAAACAGCAAGACACTGAAGGGGATCTGGAGTGATCCAGAAACGTTAGGGATGGCAAAGACCAGTGGCAGGGTTGGGAGTTCCCTCACCATCCCAGATGCTGCCCAGCGTCCCACCAAGGGACTTGATCCTACTCCTGGTCCCTGACAGGAGTAGGGATCCCCTCCCTCCCAGGGAGGACCCCTGATCTGCCCACCCAGGGGCAGAGGGGCAGATGCCACCCAGACAGCCCTCCCAGCCCATCCCCAGTGTCACCCCATAGGGTGCCCGTGTGACAGGTGCCCATGCTGTTGAGGGGTCCCTGGGATCACCAAGGCTCCTTTGGGGCAGCCAAGGGTGGCATGCAAGGGCAGGGCTTGTGGCCCACCTGGACCTCAGAGTTCACAGAGGTGGCCAGTGCTGAGGATCTGCACCAGAGACGGGCACCTGGTTTTATTTATGTATTTATTTAGGTAGGAAATGCACCCAGAGCACTGCCAAGGCCTTCACTGGTGCCATCACTGGTGCCACCACTGGTGCCACCAGCTCCCACCGCCAGTTTTTACCCATTGCTTCCCACCTCCCAGACAAACCCACTCCATGTGGGCCTCGGCCTTGCGCTGGGGGCCAGGGCAGGAGATGCCTTTCCTGTTGTGGAGGAAAAATAAAGAAGAAGAGAAAGCTGTGACGGTTCCACGGTGTGGGGTTGTTGCCCTCGTGGTTACACCCACCGCCACCTCCCGGCGCTGCGCCAGCACCGTGGGGCCAAGCAGGGTTTCAACCCCCTTGCCCCCTTTTTTAAAATTTTCCTCTTTTGGCAAAAGGCAATGCTGTGGGGTGCCACGAGGGAAGCAAGTGGGAAAGATGGTGAACCATGCTTGCTGGTACCCCAAGAGGGCTCCCCGATGCCAGGGCATCCTGCCCAGTCACCGGCATCCCCTGTCACCAAACGGCTGAGTCTTAAAGGAGGGATTTATCCACAGAGTACCACGTGTGGTGCGGAGGGTACCGGCAAGGGAGGAGCGCTGGCGTTACCGTCTCTGCCTCCCAGAGTGGGCACCCTCCCCGGCACGCTCCTCTGGCAGGGTCCTCCCAAAACGACGTGTGCTTTCGGGGTTGGGGGACGCCCCGTCCCTCCCCAGTGCCGGCAGCGGGGAGCCCCTACACGATGCCCTCGCTGCGTTTGCTCCTCCACACCACCAGCGCCGTCATCAGCAGGGTGACGAGGACGGGCAGCAGGATGAAGGGGCAGAGGATGCCATTGGGGGGGTCGTGCAGTGCCCGGCCGGAGGGGGAACAGTTCTTGAAGTACTGCCTGTGCACGGCCACGAAGAACTCGTCCACCAGCCGGTTGGGCCAGTAGCAGTCGAGCCTCTCGGCGATCAGCGCCGTGCAGTTTGTCAGCTCCCCGTAGGTGCTGCAACACAACACAGGCAAAGGCACCACCGTTACACACGTGCTGTTACAGATGCTGTTTGAGAGTGTTACCTGCCTTATTTTCATTTTTTAAAGTATTTTTTTTGAGGTTGTAGGTGGATAGCTATAAAAATATATGGGTGGTTTTGAATTCCCATCAGGTTCTGCCACTTTGAGCGTACTTTAGGTGTTCATCCACAGCCAAAAGCAAAAGGGAGTTTTAATTTATAGATTAAATGATGAGCAGCAAGGGGCTTTTAGGTTTGTGTTAAATTTTTGCAGGATTTCATGGCCTGACTGGTGCTATTAGAAAATACCAGTTGGACCCAAATAACCTTCTGGCACCTTTATCTAAGACCTTCAGGAAAGCCACCCCGGGCCACGGAGCAGCTCGTGTGGCTGCCGGCCTTCAGGGCACCATCCCATAGCCCAGGTTCAGCCAAAAGGGGACAGAAATGAGTACAGTGAATCTACTAACAATACTTTTAACTGCTTAAAAATAAGGGGTGTTTTGAAGCAAAAGCATGCTTTCAAAGCTCCTCTCTGCAGTGCCATACTTTGCAGGTCCACAGGATCACGACCCATCCCACCTCGCACTGGCAGGCAAGTATATTTTTTTAGGTTTTGGGGTTTTTTTTCCCCAAGTATATGAAGCATGCGGAGCAGCCCTGAGCAAAGGGCACTGCAGGGAGAGGACAGCCCCCGTCTGTGCTGGTCTGCCCACCCACGCTCTGGAAGGACAGGTAAGACCATGGGTTTCAAATCCTACCTGCTTTAAAACTGACTATGAATTAAAAAAAGAGGGTCTGTATCTCTCTCTTTTTTCCCCATCCCAGTTACTTACAGCTAAGCCAGAGAAGCAGAGCTAACCAAAACCCGACTATTCAATTAAAAACCCACCTGGGGGAAGAAATGTTTTATAAGCAGTTTCCCAGCTACTTGCTGCTGCAGCCTCTCTGTATCTCATCAGCTGGGATTTTGGGCAGGCAGCGGTTGCCTTGCTGTGCCCATTGGGGCACAGCAGCACCGGAGGGAGGCCCTGCAGAGTCTGGTGATTTAATTAATGAGGTGCCTGCAGCTACTAAAAGCAGCTTCTGCTCAGCATCCCAATGTGCAAAATTACCATTTTCCGTTCATCAGCATCCTTAGCAGACCCAGAGGCTACAGCGTCTTCAGGAAGCAGAGGCAAAGAGTTAACTGAGAGGAGAATAAAAGCTGTTTTTTTCAAACCAAAGGGCCACCGAGCAGCTGGCTGAGACCTCCCCCAGCTCAGAGGGAGCTTTCGTGCTGAGAAGAAGCTGCTCCCATCATTACAGGTGAAGACACGCAAGAAACCAAAGCGGAACGATGTCAGCAAATGAAAGGAGAAATCGCAGTGACACTTTGCACTTGGGCAGCATCCGTATTTTGGGGCTGGGATGGCTCCGTGCACAGCGGCTGGGCAGAGGATGGACCTCCCAGGAGAGGAACCAAGTGGCTACAGCCCCGTGAGCAGCACAGAAGGGTGGGATGGAGATGTGCCTGTGGCTGGAAAAGCACTAAGCATGGAGGGTGTCCTCAGCTCCCTGTGATGGTCAGCGTGTCCCCAGAGACCACTAGACATGGTGGGGAGCGGGAAAAGAAAGGCAGACAGCACCCACTCTACCCCTCTTCTGCCCCTCCTCTCCCTTGTTTTTGTCTTAAATACCAGCATCTTAATTTAAAACCCTTAAAAATGCCTTAAAAGACTAGCTTTAATTACTAAAAAATATATTAGAAAATTGTGTTTATTGAGCTGATGTAGGACAGCACTGGGAACAGAGCAAGTTTCCCAAGCCATCCCACCACCGGCTGTGGACCTGGAGACACGCGGGGAGGCAGGCAGCCTGCCCTGAAAAGCATGGCTTTGCTTAGTTCTAAATATTTTTTCCCTACCAAATAAGAACTTCAGTTAAAACTGTTTTCCTCATCACCATGGAAACGGTTTGGGTTTCAAGGATGCTGCAGCAGGAGGAGGCTGAGCTTTGGGGGGACGAGGTGGGGAGGAGCGGGACGAGGTGGGGAGGAGCATCTGTGGGCAGGATGAGGATGGGGCTGGGCCGCTGGTGGGAAGCCACTGAGGACGGATTTTATGGTTTGGTGGGATGTGAATGCTGACACTGCTGTACAGCATCAGCAATGCTGGTTTTTCACCACAGCAACTGCAACTGGAATTTATTCCTCGCCAGCACTTTGGTGTGAACGGTGTTACACTATGGATACTGGCTGGGGTTCACAGGATCACTGGCTCTCCCGTTTGCCATGAGTATCAGGACTTTTTCCTATCCTCCCCAAATCCCTTCCTTCAGAAGGGGAAAAAAAAATACAAGGCTTTCCTTTTGCTTTGTAAATTACAAGACAAGATGGATTTCTTCCTCTGCAATGCTGCAGGGTGAGCCTGAAGACGTGGTAAAGGTGCAACCAGAAGGGATCTGACAACCTGAAGATAACTTAAGATTATATACTTAATATAATGAGGTAACAAGACGACAGATCAATACGCTGTCTATAAGACAATGCATAAATAACCTCAAGACACACCGTGAATGTATTCAGAGCTGCGAGAGCAGCTCTGTAGAGGGGGTAGCAGTGGGGCAGGGTACCAGGCGTGCCAGGAGCCGGCAGCATGGGCACATTTCTGGACCCAGCTGTAGCTGTCAGCCCGGCAGGCGAAATACCACCCCGGTGAGCTCCTTCCCCGCAGGATGCCTGCAGCAAGGGGAAAGCATTCCCAGAGATTTTTAAGGGGTGCCACAGGCCGAATATATTTGGGATGAAGGTGCCTGGCTCAGCTGGAGTGACACGGGCAGCTGCAGCATCGCTCAGCACAGCCAGCGTCCCCCCGGCCCCGCTCGCTGCTGCCCAGGGTACCAACCCCCTGCAGACACTGCTGTGCCAAGCCACCCCCTGCCCTGTCAAAACCTCGCACGAAACATATCTACAACTCATCAGCTCCTGCTGATGCATTCACGGGTGAGCAGCCGGCAGCCCGGCCCCCTCTAGCTGCCCTAGCTATGCCAGCAGCACTCCGCCTCCCCAAAAATAGCTGCCGCGCTGATGGACCTGGTCCTGGAATCAGAATAGCCAAGTTGGTCTTGGGGATAATTAGTCACGCACAACTGAGCTTCCGGTCAAAGCAGCTCGGCCACCACCACGAAGCAAAGAAGACCACAATGCAGCTCCTGCTCTAAATAACGAGGCAGATGCCAGTTCTGAAAAATTAAACACCGAAGTCCTTAGGCTAAATTGCTCTCAGGCCAGAAGTCCATGTGGCAATCCCACTTAGGGGCTGGAGAGACCAGCTTGCAGCACACGAGCAGGGTGGGTGGGCAGCTCACCCAGTAGGCAGGGGCTCACACTGCTCCAGCAGGAGCATCTGAGGTTGTGCCAGATCACCCATGCTTTAGGGAGGAAGAGAGGGAAAGAAATCAGATGACACAAGGGAAAACACCTCTCAGAGCAGTCCTCCCTTCCCAGGAGACAGAGTTCATGGCCAGCTTCTGGAACTAATTATCTTATTAAAAAACACCTGGCATCCCATTTCTGAAATGTGTAATTGGCTTACCAAGTTCATCTCCTATATGATTTCGCCTATCAAAAACCATCAGCTTTCCCCAAATAGGTATCACTGAGGGAGCCAGCAGAGCTCGATGGTGTTGGACAAACCTTCTCAGACAGTTGGTGCTTGTTCACATGGTCCAAGCCCAACCCCAGCAAACACTCCTGGTCCAGACAGAACCCTCTGTTACATCTGAATGCAGTGGTACCAGCAACGCAAGAGCTCGGTTAAGACTTCTGAGGGTAAGATGGGAGGATCATCTGCAGCCTATAAATAGGACCAATAAACCACAATTACAAGCTCTGCTGAGACAGTTCATTTATCCAGATTTTCCCATCGTGTCATTCTCAATGGAGTACTAAGTGATGGGCCTAATGGGCATCTCCCTGCTAAATGCTGCATATGAGAAATCACAGCTCCAAAGCCGATGCTGCTGATGGCACGGGAGCTGCCAGAGGCAAAATATTTCAAATATTTTTCAAATATTCAAATATTTCTCCTCATTTCAGCCAGGTTTTAAGCATCAAAATTCCTTAGTTTGGAGGAAGATGCGAAAAGCAGGCAAGGCTCTAGGCAGGTCTTTAATTTCTATGTCTTCATCTCATGCCTGGTGGAAGTAATAAAACAAAAGAAAAAGCCAGAGGGGCGAAGAGCCAGCCTATGCCACCCCCTGCCCACCCCTGCTGGGAGATTTCCTACCAGTACTTTTTCTCTCAGAAGAGGATTGTGAGCGCCACACACACACAGGCAGCAGGGACATCGAGCAAGGTGGCCACCTGAAAGCCAGATCCTTGCAGAACAAGTACATTCACAGCAGTAGCTGGGCTGTTTCTACTTGATTTTCCCGGTGTCATCTCTTAAATAATCTGAGCCCTGTGTTTGCACGGAACAAATGGACTTGCACAATCAAATTAAATACTGCGAGTTTATCAACATCTCCTCCAAGTGCCTAAAGGATAGCAAGTTTAGTAGAAGGTATTTAGGAAAAAAGAAAACCTGGACAGCAGAGATAAAGAACAAGCTCTTTAATAAACCTCTGATTCCAGTGCAAAGCCTTCACTGAAGGCCTGGAGTAAACCCCAAGCTGTCCTTTTCAAAAGCTAGCTGTCTGTTTAAATGCATAAATGTATACAGATTTTTAATTTGGCACAGAGGAAGGGAGGATGAAGCTGGAAATCAACCAAAACCTTACAAAACCTCTAATTTTTGTGCAAAACACTCCCGGCATATGGCAACATCTGGTCACCATTTCCAACTGACCTCTCGTATCACACAGGAGTGACACAGGTGGCTCACTTTTGTCTGTCACTTTGTGCTCCTGAAGAAAGGCCAGGGCACAACAAGGCTGTACAAGGTGGAAAGGCAGCTCAGAGTGGAGAATGGGTTTGTATCTGCTCTTTTCAGGTCCTCACGCCAACACACAGACACCCCTGACTGGTCTTTGCAACTTCAATCAAAACCATCTTGCCAGGAGAATAAATTATGCCACGATGGTACTGAAAAATTCAGCCTGCTGATTATAAATAGAGAAGAGCTAAACCAAAGAAAGTGTCGTTCAGGTGGTTTGCAATAAAAAGAAGCCAAAAGAAATGCCAAAAAAAAGCCAAACCCAAACACATAGGGCAGCATGTTACCCAAGCGCAGCATCCCTGCTCTCCTCAATGCTGCTTCATTAAGTAGGGCTTCATCAACCTACGTCCATCATCACTGAGCATCTCCTGGCTGCCACCAGGAAAGCAGTCAGCACCTCCATTTCTCCAAAGTCATAAATCACAGCTAGTTCTCAGACAACGATTACAAATGACAGATTCAGAGGGGAGTGCCATGCCATACTATGCCAGCCTCTTCTTCTAGTTTCTAAGAAAAATCAACAAGCAGCTTTTCGAAGTGCCAGGCAGGCCAGCAAGTCCAACGGCATGGCCTGGAATTTTCTCATAGAGAGGGTCCGAGTGAGTTTAAGGGATTTTCAAGCCGAGTTAGGGCATTTTGGACTGTCTGAGAACCTGAGTGCTG
Organism: Thinocorus orbignyianus; assembly: GCA_013400375.1. Taxonomy (NCBI): domain Eukaryota; kingdom Metazoa; phylum Chordata; class Aves; order Ciconiiformes; family Thinocoridae; genus Thinocorus; species Thinocorus orbignyianus. The sequence goes on from VXBW01007174.1 coordinate 583,309, forward strand.
AGAAAAAAGAAAAACCTCATGGAAAATACGTCCATCAAGCAGTGAGTCATCAGGAGAGATAATGGAGCTATGATGGGGATCCCAATCTACTTCCTAGTTAACACATTGACACCCAGCACGTAACAGGCAGCTGTGGTCTTCTCCTGTTCAAGCTCTTCCACTGGGGCGTATAATTCTGTCATACATACATAACTGTATTGAACAAGACAGCCATCCTGTTTTCCAAACGCTGCTTAGGTTGGGTTCCTTGAAAGCCCATTTAATCACAGAATAGCCACCTCTGGAGGTCACCTCACCTTGTTCAAATGCCCCTGTTTAAGCAGGGACACCTAGAGCTGGTTGCTCATGACCATGTCCAGATGTTTTTTAACTATCTCCAGGGATGGAAACTCCACAACCTCCCTGGGTGACCTATACCAGTGCTCAATCATCCTTACAGAGAAAGTGTTTCCTGATGTTCAAAGGGAACCCTCCATGCTTCAGTTTGTACCCATCTCAGTGACAGGATGAGGGGCAATGGGCACAAGCTGGAACACAGGAAGTTCCATTCGAATATGAGGAAAAACTTCTTTACAGTGAGGGTGACAGAGCCCTGGAACAGGCTGCTCAGGGAGGTTGTTGAGTTCCCTTCTCTGGAGACCTTTAACACCATCTTTGGCACAAGGGCACATTTCTGGATCATGTTCAACTTAGTGTCCAATAAGACCCCCCCCCAGGACCTTTTCTGCTGAGCTTCTTTGTAGCTGGATGGTCTGCAGCATGTCCTGGTGCCTGGAGTAGTTCCTCCCCGGGTTCAGGACTTTGCACGTCCCCTTGTTGAACTTCAGGAGGTTCCCACATGCACATTTCTCCACCCTGTTGAGGTCCCTCTGGATGGTAGCACAACCCTGTGGTGTGTCATCCTCTCCTCCTAGTCTGGTGTTGTCTTCAAACCTGCTAAGGGTACACTCTGCCACATCACCCAGACCATTAGTGATGAGGTTAAGCAGAACTGGACCCAGCATTGACCCCTGGGGTACAGCACTAGTTGTTGGCCTCCAGCTAGTCTTTGTCCAGTGATCACCACTCTCTGGGCCTGGCTGTTCAGCCAGTTTGACCCCACCTCGTTGTGTGCTCATCCAGCCCGCATTTGATCAGGTTGTCTGAGAGGATCTTATGGGAGAAAGTTTCAAAAACCTCACTGAAGTCCTGGCAGACGATGTCCACTGCTCTCCCCTCCAAGCCCATCTCATGGCCCTTCCACAAGCGACCAGGATGGGGAGGCTCCTTCAGCTGGACCCAGCAGGGATGAGCCAGGGCAGCGGCAAAGCAAAGTGAAATGGTATATTTGCTTCCTGCCTCATGAAATAAAACCCTCTGCTGATCTCCTTACACTCCAAAATCAAAGATGGGTACAGGCAGTCCCGGGATGCCAGGAAGGGAAGGGCAAGCAGAGGAACCTCACTTACCCCACGGTCTCATCCCAGTCGCACCAGAGCCGCTGCCCGATGCCCTCCATGCTGAGCTGGAACTGCTTCAGGCAGTAGTGCCGGATCATCCAGCCGTAGTCTGCCTCCTGGCACGCCGTCGCTGCAATGAAGTGATGGGCTGGAAGACAGGCGAGGGGCAGCAGGGTTAGGCTCTGCCACAGTGGGTGGTGGCACGACAGCCCCTTTCCCTCCGCTGTGTGGTCCCCCCACAGCTATCACGCAGATGTCATCTGCCAGAGCAAAGCTGGACATCAAAGCAACCCCACCCTCAACCAGCATCTTCAAAAACTCCGTCTAAGGGTTTTATTTCCCTCTTCACATTCCTCTGACCCTGCAGCAGCATCTTCCGTTAACCCTTCCAATGCTTGACACTAGAGAAATCAATTATTCAAAATATGCTAGGTAAGTTATAAATAAGTAAGAATGCAGATTTGTTCTCTGCTGATCACTTGACACACATCTTTGGAGTTTAAATTCTTAGTTTTTCAGTTTACAAAAAGATTAAGGGTGTGGGGGAAACTGCGGAATAACCCCACAGCTCCCAGACAGATCCCTGATGCTGCTAAGCAAAGGACACCTTAAGAATCATTCACATGGTTCCACTCTTGGGAACAAACATCCATCTCCGATGGAAGGCAGGGACAAGCATCCTGAAACCCATCTCTGGCTGCATGGTGCTGATTTCATGCATCTCCAGGCACGTGTCCCCGTTACAGGGTGCCTTCTGGTTTGGGATCAGAGGAGGAAGAGATGCTGCTTACATCCCTACAAGTTTGTGCACAATGAGTCCAGTTTTGGTAGCAAATGGAAAGGGAAAAGAAGGGTAATGGTACGAGGGGGAGAGGGAGCAGAACAGAAGACAAAAAAACTTTGAAGGAATGACTTACTAAGCCTGGCTATAAATAATATCTTCCCCTTGGTCCCAAAGTCCCAGCAATGCCTCTGCAGCTCCTGGAGTGCATTGCAGGCAGGCACTGCGTACCAGCTCTATTTTTTGCTATGCACGAATTACTCTGAGCGAAAGAGCGGGACTTTATTTTTAACTTTTTTTTATTTTTATTCTGTTTTTAACAAAACAGAAATTAGCTACTTATTTAGCAGTCTGCCTCTGCAAGCCATGGGACATCACCGGTAGCTCCTGCCTGGGGGACACCCTCCTTGAGAGGTCCCTCTGCAGCCCTCAGATCCTGGGAGCGCTTAGGTACCAGCATCCTATGCCAGCGGGTGGGAACGTGGGACTCGCTGAGCTATTTGGGTTGCACAGGGCTCACGACCCTTGGCTGAGGTTTCTGGATGGCTGCAGCGCTCCCACGCTGCCTCCCACCCTGGCAGTCTGGCTCGAGACGAATTATCAAGCCAAGGAGAGGGAGCTATGGGGCATTAAACCCCTCGCTGCTGTAGTAACAAAACTGAGTTTATCGTAATGCAAAGCTATCCCCAGTGGATACCATGCAGGGATTCAGCCCACAGCACCTGTGCAACACCAGAGACAAGCCCTGCTCAGAAATGGGAAGGTCTGGAATGCTGAAGCAAAGGAGGAGGAGCAAGGAAGGTTCAGGGAAGGTGCAGGCTCAGGGATGACTGACGGCTGCGAGGTTCTTCTCCTCTTCCCATCCCTTCAAACCTGGATGAATCCAGTGAGCAAGCGACACATCTGAGGGAGCATCAGCACGCAAGGGGTCACCCATCAGTGAAGACCGTGCACCAGACTGTGAAGCACAAGTGCCTGGCAAAGATTCCCCCAGCACGTGGCCAGACAAACAGTTTGCAAAGGAAAAGCCACCGGCGAGTGCGGAGCAGGAGGATGGTGCATAAGGGGAGAGAGGAGCACAGGGGGGGTGAACAGATTAAAAGGCAGCTGGAGGAGCAGCCAAGGGGAATGAGGAGAAAAGGAGGAAACAGACCCAGGCAGAAATGAGCAGAGCATGGAGAGAAATTGAGGACAAAGACACTTTAAGAAATTCAAGAGCAATACAGCATGAGAAGGAAGAGCAGAAGTCAGCTGAGCACAGCCAGGCTGCCATTCCCCTGGCTTTGCTTCCCCCTGCTCCTGAGTAGCACAGGTGAACATACAGACAAGGCATCGCTTGTACCACAGAAACCAACTGTCTTTAGAGGCACTCAAAGATTTTCTGATGACCACGCATCTGCTCCTGCAGAAGACCTAGAGGAAAACACCTTAAAAGGCAGCTCCACTTTGGGTGGAGAGAGAAGAAACACTAAATAAACCACCCGGACAAAGCAGCTGAGAACTGCAAACTGGTTCAGTGCCTGCTTGAGTAACCGCAAGCCACGTGTATCTGGTAGTCAGCATGAAAACAAGCCCTGGTATTAACAGAGAACAAAGCAAAGCAAGTGAAAATGAAAACTCAGGGAGCTCTAGGCACTTGCCAATCAAAGCAGCTCAAAATACGCTGCTGGGTGAGACGTGCTGTGGGCTGAGCACAGGTGTGAGCAGCCAGGAGGGAGCCAGCACAGGAGCCTTGTCATCCCCCAGGAGCCTTGTCATCCCCCAGCATCTGGCTTGTGACCCTCTGTTCTTGCCTCGTGTCTCAGCTCCGAAGTCCTTTGTAGGCACACCACCACCTTTCTTCCTCTCCTCAGTAGCTCTTTGCGATGGTCTCCAGGAGCTCTGCCTTCCCCACCAGGACTTTTCTTCTGCAGTGGTGAACGCTGCAGGTGCCAACAACAAGGCCTGGCTTGCTCAACCCCACGGAGCCGTGCAGAGACCGTGCTCATGGAAGCCACCTCCCCACCGCATCTCCCACAACAACAGCTGGGGTCTGCCTGCAAATTCTTTCCCCTGGGGGACTGGGGAAACCAGACCTGAGGATTTTTAACACTGTGAAGGGTTCTTTTGTTTTACACATCAGAGGCAAAGAGCATCCAAGAGGAGCAAGGCTCAACACAGCCCACTGTGTGAATGCTGCGTGGACAAAGCTGGGCACGGTGAGGCCAAAAAGATCTTCTGTTTTCAGCTGGCCAGGGGAAACTGGCCTTAGCTTTAAATGCACATTTTAAGGTCAAAGTGAGGAAGAAGGTCCTGCCATGTTTCTACACAGTCCTCACTTAAACCCATGGATATTTCCCTGCTGCTTACCAGATTTTCCCCAAACCCACGTTTATCAACATGTCAGGCTGGGGTGGGCTCCAAGTTTATAACAACAGGAGGAAAAAAGCCGGGAGGGATTTATTTTCTTCTGGCTCACATTCCAGAAGGTTTCCCTTCCCCTCTCAGCCCTGCTGACAGAAGAGGCATTAGTCAGCTGCGGGGAGCTCTAAATAACCCAGCCCAGGCATGGTCACGTCTCTGTACTTAACAGCATCCATTTGTGAAGGTTATAAGGAGCTGCTTAAATGAACTCCAAAACCTGACTACATCGAGGTCGAGCTGCCTCCAAGAGCTCCCCTCTCACATGTCCCCGGTGCTCCTCTTCCCTTAGGAAAAACAGCACAGGGAGCTGCAGGAATGCAGCAGTCCCCTGGGAACATCCCACCGGAGCCATGTGGTACTTCCAAAGCCCTTCTGGGTCTTCAGGTGCCACCTAGACACAGAGCAAGGGGTTATCTCTGTCTTGCTGCATTGCCCCAGACCATCCATCCATATAGGTCATTGCAAGTCATCCAAAATTCATCCTTCCAGCATGTGTATGTGCTGCTTTCTGCATGCAAAGATGTCTTCTGCTGGGAGGAGGCTCCATCCAATGTGCTGTTTATCTCACAGCATGGACCCACGTGACTGTTGATGAACACCTTTCCCTGCCAAGAAGAGCACTGATTGCCTGATAAAAGGCAACTTTAGGATCCTTAATTTGGCTCCTCACAGGGAACATTGGGAGAGCGGTGGCAATGAAGTGATTGGAGGGACGGCTTTTTCAGGCATCCAAGATCCTCTTGATTGGCCCGGGACTGACATCCTGGAGACTTCCAGCAAACGTCTATCAGAGCTCAGCCTCCTGAGGGTTGGCTGCAAAAACCCCAACGCTCATGTACTTCAGCAGCAGAACAGTGTTGGCCCCGAATCGTTACAAAAATTTTGGGAAAATAACTTGACTTTCTTGCATTGCATTTTTGTAGCTGGGGTTTGGGCCAAAGCTCTGGGCCCCCAGCTGTAGAAAACAACTTGGTGGACACCACCACCTCCTCCTGCCACTGCTGCAGAGCCTGCACACTTGCCGTGGCAAGTTTTCCAGCAGAAAGCCCCGAGCTTTCACTGTCAGAAAAGTGTTGCATTTCACATCACTGACGCCTCTGCAGAATTTTTCAGTCTCTGGCCATTTTCTCCTCAGTTTTCTGGAACTTCTTGGGCTTACCTAGCTGGGACATGCAGCCAACCCCAGGTGAAGGGGGAGGACCACAGAGCCTGAGAACAGATGAGTATTTCAGGCTGGACCAGCACAGGAGGCCAAGGTGATGCCAACGCTGACAGACCCAGCTCCCAGGCACCATGAGGGAGCTTGCCTGCGTTTTTTGCAAGCCTTGCCATCCCAGCCCTCTGCTATTTGACCTCTGGATGCTGCCCATGACAATGCACGCTGGGAATACATGGAGAGTTTGGAGCAGTGAGTCCCAAGTACGGTAATTTTGGGGGAGATTCCATGCAGGGGGACTCATGTGCTGTGTGCTTTTGGGCTTGCTGGATTTCTCCAGAAGCAGGTAGGGCAGCCCCAAGCCATCAGCCACGTGGCTCCTGCAAACGAAGCCTCCTCACTCAGTGCCTGGACTGTACCCCTGGTTTGCGCTCTCTTCCAAGAAGGAAGCCCTCAATTGGAGGCTCTTATACAGGACGGGAGCTGGAGACACCCTGATTTGTGATCCCTTTCAGTGGCACCTGCTGGGAGCTGTTGGCGGGGCTGCCAGACACAGCCAGCACGGCCGTAGCTCGCTGCTACTTGGCAAACGGGGGAGCTTGGCTCCCCCAAGCCCATGACACCCCTCGATGGTGCTGGATGGAGGATGAAACTATTCAACTACAGCAGAGAAGTCATGAGACCATCCCGGCTACAGCTGACCCGACAGGTTTATTTTTGGTGTAAACCATTCAGGACTTCACAGCCAAAGAGCAGGTTTCTCATCTAAAAGCTGAGAGGTCTCATTAAACCCCCAAAGATCACTGATAATTGCCCAGTGACGCTCGGCAGGGCTCGCAGTGAACAAAGCCACACAGCTAAACCCGAGCACCAGCAAAGCTCTGGGCTCAAGGAACAGACATCCCAGTATCTTCTTCTCCTGGGCTTTTCCCAAATGCTATGACCCTCCCTGTGAAATAATTAGCCCTCTCGACAAGCCCTCCTTTCTGGTGTGGCTGTTTGCTCTGTTTTATTGAGAACAAACCCCGAGGTTTGGACCCAGTTGCAGAACAACAAGGGCTGGAAATCTGGAGCTCATTCACTGAGCATACTCTGAGCCCTGCCTTTGGCAATGTCCCCACCCAGCAGGACAAATCCTACCCTGGTAGATACCAACCCATGAGATGAAACAAGGGAAAGCCCAGCTGGACAGATGTGCTGCATGCCACCAAACCAAGTACTCACCAGCTGAGAACAATGCTGGGAAGCAGATGGTTGCTCGTGGCTAACCCCAAACCCAGTTTTGTTCCACTGTCTTATGGCCAACATCCCCTGGCCGCCTTGGACTTGCAGCCATCCCTGTTGGGCCACTCACCCTGGTGACAAAAACCTTCAGTGAGGACCAGAGCTCCATGTCCCCCTTGGAGGTATCACATGGCTCGAGAACAGCAGGTTTTGAGTGGAGGGAGTTGGCAGACACAGCCCTGGGAAGCCTTGAAAGCTGCTCTGTAGGTGGGGAGCACACCTTCATCAGCCTCACACTGCCCCGTTTTGCTTTCCAACCCTTCCCTTCATGTTGGGACCCACATTTACAAACAGACCAGCTGAGCCAGTCCTCACCAAGTGCATACCTCAGCATCTCTGCTTTCACTCAGCAGAGCCACCACGTCCACTGCTAATTAGTAACTCAACATAATTAAGCTCCAGTTTTCATCGTAAGCCTGGTGAGCATCTAGTGCACGCTCCCACAAAGGGGCTTGGGCACCCTTGGGAACATCCCCAGGTCGCATCAGAGCAAGCCCCCTCTGGCACCCCAGTGCTCTGCCCAGACTGAAGCACAAATCCATGGGAAGGATCAGGTCCAACCCAAAACCCCTCATCCGAAACACTCGTGGGACAGTGGGGAGAGGATACGGGGGCAGGAGGCAGAAGATGAGTGTGAAAAATATCCTGGTTTGCAGCCAAAAAATGGCACATTTGGGGGTGGGGAGGTTGAAGGGGCTGGGGTGTGCTGGATTTGTTGATTCAAAGCCAACAAGCCCAGCCCTGCTGGCAGCAGCAGATGGTTTTGTGGGGGACGAAGCAAGTGCTCACAGGACTAAAAATAAACCCACCACTTCCACCAGCGCTCGCATGTAAAGGGCTGGGCTGGGCTCCGGCTGGTGCCTACAGACTGTTGGTGTGGGAACTGGGAGCGTGGCTGCAAACCTGCCCCAGGGACCTCCCCGACCACCTGCCTGTACCTACCCACACCTCCCAAGCCTGATTTTGGCCTCCCCAGGCAGAGCCAGATTGGGGCACGGGGGACACGTCCAGCCTGCTGCTCCGTATGTGGCCTCTGGCCCCCACAGTGGTGCTGGAAAGTCAGATGTTCTTCTGCAAAAAGGAGGTTTAGCACCAAGAGGTGCAAGCCCTGACGGTGGCACAGCACCGGGTACTGAGCTCCTCTGCAGCTCACCCACCTGAGGAGCACCTTCCACACCAGGCTCTGAAGGTCCCCATGGAGTGCAGCTCCAGACAGGGCTTAAAACCAAGATACTGCACAGCCTGGTAGGAAGCCCAGATCTTGCACAAGAAACCTCATGCCAAAAAGCATGAGAGAAAGGGGGAAGTCATCCACGCCAGTTGGGGAGAAGCAGGAAGAAAGGCACAACTGCCTCTTCCAGCATGTACAGCTCTGTTGTCCCCCAGGAAGGGTCCAGCACCCTCTGCTTAAAAACATACCTCCCACCGGGGCTGCTTCGGGCAGCCGCCAGCTCAGAGAAGGCTTCAGAGCTTACAAACGCTCCCTCGGCTCATCAAGAAAAAAATCAAGCTGGAGCTGGGGGACAGAAAATTGCAGACATTGGTGCTGGGGAAGGACAGGGTGGCTGGCTCAAAGCTGTTCCTCTGTCAGAAAGGAGGGAGCCATCTGCTAACACCTCTGCTCGCTGACAGCCAGGGATGCGCCCCGGCAGCCAAACGAAACCTCCAAGCCGTGGCAGGGATATTTCTGTCCCGGTTTTGCACAGGGATTGTATTTTAAAAGCCTCTCCTCCCCGCCTGGCTGGGTTAGGCTGGGGGCACCGATACCCACCCTGAGCTGCTGGGATCCAACAGAGGCTTCTGGGGCTGTGCAGTGGCTTGGGAATGGCAAGATCCAAGGAGGTGTCCAAACACTGCAGGCAATTAGGGGGCAGAGACCGAGCCCCTTCTCAAGCAGCCTGCCACCAGCACAGGACCATTCCATCCCAACTCATCCCATCCCCTCCTCTGAAGGCTGAACCCAGCTTCTCCCCAGGCAGCTCCTCTGGTCGCCTCCTCCCTTCCAAGCTGGGCAGTATTTCACCTCCAGCATCTTTACCTCTTGCTACCAGCCTGCTGCAGGGAAACATCAGTGGAGGCTTCCAGCACCTCCTTCACGGTGATTTCCAAGGTTAGAGGTTAGAGGTTAGAGGAAGAAGGCTCAGGAAACCTTTTCCTCCCAAGCTCAGTAACGTGGTGAGAGGCGAGCACAGGGCTCTCCACACTGCCCATGGTGCTCTCCTGCCCTGAGTACAAGGTGCCCCGCCTTTCCTCAACGTCAGGTGAGGATCATCATCTTCGCCCCTTTTGTAGAGTATCTGGAGATGCAGAAAAGCCGTAATTGTTATTTCACAGGCAGAAAAGGAGCCCACGGCCACCTACCCACCAGGCCTGCAGCTGCTAGAGCTACCCTGCAAACACCTTTGTCCAAATAAATTGGGCCAAGGGAAATAAATGATATGTTGTGCTTTGAACATCTCAAAAGCTTTACTTACTAATGCGTGATTGGATGAGGAGCTGCTGCTGCTTTCACCACAGCAAAGCATCAAGTGTCTTTCAGTTTTGAGGCCTCAAAAATACACGGAGGTGGCTGAAGTCCCTGCAGAGATGTCTCTACTTCCCAACTGGTGCAGGGACGCAGGTCCTTGATAAGTGGCAGGCAAGGCCAGGAGAAGAGCCTGTTCCCTGCACTGGCAACCCACAGGCACGCAGGGGGACATCAGGACAAGGAGGGACTCAGTTGCCACCCACCACCTTGTTTAAGGTGAGACAGGCAGGAACATCTGCCTGTCTGCCAGCACCTGTTAAGAGTGATACCAGGATGTCTTGGAGGTGCTGCCACTGCTTGTTTTGGAGCAGGAGCATTCCCCCTTCCCTGCCTCCTCCTCACCCTGGGGGGCTGCAGATGGAGTAGCAGAAGTAAACGACTTGGCTCCTACTTGAGCAGAGCCATCTGGAAGCCCAGCACAGACGTGGTTACAAAGCAGCCTCAGCTCCCCAGGAAGGGCTGCAGACGGAGGGCTCACCCTCTACTTCACTTGTCTGACAGCTTCACTACTCTGAAGCCACAAAAGCTTGCAAAGAACTTGAGGACTCGGATGGGAGAGAAGTCACTCAGGCTGGGGGGAAGCCTCACAGCTGGGAAAAAATGTTAAATGGAAAGAGGCATGGCTAGGAAAGTCCAATTTTAGGAAATCAGCTGTTCCTCTGAAAGACACCCACGTGGCTGTGGCTTTGCTTATACAAATACACACCATGGTGGGGTGGGAGGTGCCATGGTGTAAGTGCCTTGCCAGGGGTATGAGCAGCAGCAGCAGCAGCAGCAAGGGTCAGTACAGAACCTCGAGATGTGGTGGGTCTGAAGAGCACGCTGCAGTCCTGCCGGTGCTGTTCCACCACTGCTTCCAGAGAGGTGTCCCCAGGAGTGGTGGAGCCAGCATGGGGGGGCTTGCAAAAAGTCAGGCTGGAGGCAGCACCGTGATGCTCCAGAAGCTCTTCTGGGGATAAGCATCGCCAGGCATGAAGATGTATTTAGGGTAAAAGGCAGTAAGAGGAGAAGGTCAAACGGAAACAAGCGGATCACCAAAAGCATGTTGCTCCCAACTGCTGCAATCTCTTTCCCTGGGCCCAGGAAAAGAGATTGCAGCTGTGGTCCCCAATTGCTGAAGCCACCAGCCAAACCCTGCCACCCCATCCTGGCTCTGCGGCCCCTCCGCTGCGCCTGGCAATCAGCTCAGCAGCTCGGTCCCTAATTAGGGCTGCATTGTGAGCGGCAGGGCTAACGAAGCTGGCCTGGCACACGGGTCGGGAGTCCTTTGCCCTTCGTCTCTCTTCCCAGCATGACACCTCCTCACCGCGCCCCAGCTCTTGCTGCCCTGCCAAAAGGGACCAGACAATAACGGAGATTTCCCTGCTCATCCTCCCGGAGGCCTGCACCTGCCCTGCAGGGCTTTTCCCACAGGACAAGGGACTCATGAAGCAGTTTTTGGAGACGCCTGAGCTTCTCCGAAAACATCAGCAGGGTCCTGCTGCCGGAGATGGGGTCCCCTGCACCCAGGGTGGGTGGGAGCTCTGCAGGGAAGAAAACAACTTGGGAGACTGAAATGAAACACGCTACAACCCTTCAGCCTGTCCATGCGGGATTTCACCTGCCTCCCCCTCCAGGAAACCCACCTCCTGCCCGGCATCTGTGTGGCAGAGATGGCCTCGCTGTCTCCTCCTGCCCATGAGGGACCTGTTGGGCAGAGAATGGCTGGAGAGCAGCCCTGAGGAGAAGGACTTGGGAGTGCTCCTGGATGAGAAGCTCAACATGAGCCAGCAGTGCGCATTGGCAGTCCAGAAACCAACCCCATCCTGGGCTGCATCAACAGAAGCGTGAGCAGCAGGTCACGGGAGGTGATTCTCCCCCTCTGCTCTGCGCTTGTGAGACCCACTTGGAGTCCTGTGTCCAGCTCTGGAGT
>VXBW01007174.1:595723-670477 GCA_013400375.1 Thinocorus orbignyianus
GGAAGCCTCACAGCTGGGAAAAAATGTTAAATGGAAAGAGGCATGGCTAGGAAAGTCCAATTTTAGGAAATCAGCTGTTCCTCTGAAAGACACCCACGTGGCTGTGGCTTTGCTTATACAAATACACACCATGGTGGGGTGGGAGGTGCCATGGTGTAAGTGCCTTGCCAGGGGTATGAGCAGCAGCAGCAGCAGCAGCAAGGGTCAGTACAGAACCTCGAGATGTGGTGGGTCTGAAGAGCACGCTGCAGTCCTGCCGGTGCTGTTCCACCACTGCTTCCAGAGAGGTGTCCCCAGGAGTGGTGGAGCCAGCATGGGGGGGCTTGCAAAAAGTCAGGCTGGAGGCAGCACCGTGATGCTCCAGAAGCTCTTCTGGGGATAAGCATCGCCAGGCATGAAGATGTATTTAGGGTAAAAGGCAGTAAGAGGAGAAGGTCAAACGGAAACAAGAGGATCACCAAAAGCATGTTGCTCTCAACTGCTGCAATCAATTGCAGCTGAGCAATTGCCCACCTCTCGCCCTGGCCCAGGGAAAGAGATTGCAGCTGTGGTCCCCAATTGCTGAAGCCACCAGCCAAACCCTGCCACCCCATCCTGGCTCTGCGGCCCCTCCGCTGCGCCTGGCAATCAGCTCAGCAGCTCGGTCCCTAATTAGGGCTGCATGGTGAGCGGCAGGGCTAACGAAGCTGGCCTGGCACACGGGTCGGGAGTCCTTTGCCCTTCGTCTCTCTTCCCAGCATGACACCTCCTCACCGCGCCCCAGCTCTTGCTGCCCTGCCAAAAGGGACCAGACAATAACGGAGATTTCCCTGCTCATCCTCCCGGAGGCCTGCACCTGCCCTGCAGGGCTTTTCCCACAGGACAAGGGACTCATGAAGCAGTTTTTGGAGACGCCTGAGCTTCTCCGAAAACATCAGCAGGGTCCTGCTGCCGGAGATGGGGTCCCCTGCACCCAGGGTGGGTGGGAGCTCTGCAGGGAAGAAAACAACTTGGGAGACTGAAATGAAACACGCTACAACCCTTCAGCCTGTCCATGCGGGATTTCACCTGCCTCCCCCTCCAGGAAACCCACCTCCTGCCCAGCATCTGTGTGGCAGAGATGGCCTCGCTGTCTCCTCCTGCCCATGGGGGACCTGTTGGGCAGAGAATGGCTGGAGAGCAGCCCTGAGGAGAAGGACTTGGGAGTGCTCCTGGATGAGAAGCTCAACATGAGCCAGCAGTGCGCATTGGCAGTCCAGAAACCAACCCCATCCTGGGCTGCATCAACAGAAGCGTGAGCAGCAGGTCACGGGAGGTGATTCTCCCCCTCTGCTCTGCGCTTGTGAGACCCACTTGGAGTCCTGTGTCCAGCTCTGGAGTNTGGAACTTGATGATCTTTAAGGTCCCTTCCAACTCTGACCATTCTGTGATTCTGTGATTCTATGACCCCTGCCACCCTGTCCCTGCTCCCCACCCCTAACTCACAGTCTGGAATCCCAAACGTCAATTAACAAGAATACCATCAAATCTACTGGTTCAAAGTGTCCTGCTCATCAGCTTGATAAGGCACCTGCTTAAAAAAATAATTAAAAAAAGAAGAAAAAGCCCCCAGGCAGGCACTGTTCTCAGGCAGCCAGCGCCTACCTCAACTTCAACACATAATCCACCAGCAGTTATTTTTAGGCAGTTTATTTTGTGCCCTCTTGTAATGCTTAGGATAACTATAAAATGATAGCAAAAACTCAAACACCCCCATCCTGGCAATAAATAAATAAATAAATAAATGATTACAAATCATCAAAGTATCAGCTTGATGGATAAATCACTACATTCCTTCACAGGCACAACAGGATGCCAAAATTAAAACCTCGGATATCCTTTTGGGTTTCATGATTATGTTCAGCTGTATGCAAAAATATCTCATTAGTGCTGGCTGGAAAAGAAAGTCAGCTATTTATTTTGCTTTGTGTAATAAAATGAAGGGGAATAACTGTTCCAGGAGCAGAGTCCCACTGGATGAAGTTCTCCTTTTCTACACTGAGCTAATAAATCAGATTAAAGGCGTTTAGGTTCTGTGTGGAAAGGACAATTCCAGTGCTCCTAAACACAAAAGTGAATAGCTTCCTTAAGATTTGAGGGATTTCAGAAACATGGAAGTGCTTTGGGATGGTGTAAGGCTTCCAAAGCACTAAATTACTGCAAGATGCAGCAACTCACTAAAGTATCCAGTGATTACCTCAACAATCCCATAGAACACAATTTCTCCAGCCCCTCTGGCTGGATCCCTGCCACGCTCAGGAGATGCTTGGGTAGCAGAGATACTGCTGCACTACAGTATCCTTCTTCCAAGTTGGGTATTTTCTAGGGCATTTCAGAAAGCAGCCAAGCCCTTCCCAAATGAAGGGTAATTTAATATCATTCTGATACAAGTTTCCACACAACAGCTCCTGTAAGATACAGAGTATTTGATTAAAATTAAAATGCAAAATAAACACTGGTATTTTGCAATGTATCACCCGGTGCAGGACAGTCCCGCTGGCTGGGTCACAAGGGATTCACTTTTTGCCATCTGGAATTGCTGTTATGTAATATTAACTACTAAATACACTGAAACAGGCTGCTCAAAGAGCCAGGACCCTGCTCCAGTTTCTCTCCTTGCCTCAGTTTCCCACGCATATAAGCCCAAGCTACGGCATGTCCTTGTTACCCAAGTGGCTGCCAAGCACATTTCCAGGAACGGGACTTATCTCACACGTCCCTAGACTCTCCATAAGGCAGAATGACAAACACTTTTCTTCCCCCTAAAAAAGAATAATGATTTAGTAAGTAAAATAAAATCAAAACCAGCTGAGAAGGGAGGGAGCGGGAAGGAGAATGTACACCAAAACCCAGGCATGCTGAAACCCAACTGCTGGCTGACTGCAAATCAGGAGAGGGAAAATCTGCCATGAGCAGTTAGTTATAATTACATCTTAATTATTAGCAGGGTCTTTTTAAAAATAAGTCACCTTGATTAAATTAATGGAGGAAAAATGCACTGGAAATCCAGGATGGTGCAGCCCTCGCTTCATCGGCTTCACCCACTCCTAGTTCCAACCAGGTCTGACCATTACCACCATCAAATACCCACTCACTGACCCAGAGGAGCTGAACCAGGGATCCCCATTTCATTCTGCACGCTTATATTTTGCAAACAACCCATACAGTTGGCAGCAGCTTCCAGGGGCTGAAGGGATGCCACATGAGGAACCAGCCACATCTCTTCTGCCTACCAGAGGAGAACAGCGGTTTCCAGCACCGTCATCTCAACACCTTACGCTGGCGTTAGACCCACGCTTTAATGTTATTTTTAAAACATCAACAAAACATGGGATGCCATAAGAGGCCAGATGTCATTTCAGTCTCAAAGCTGGGCTGGTCTTGCTGCAGAAAGCCAAGGAGAAACGAGCAGCCACCACACTCAAGGTCTCAAGAATGTGCTGAAGGCAAATGCACTCTTCTCCCCTCACCCCCAGACTATTTTTTCCTTCAGCTATTTCAGTTGATTGAGGCTATAATAAGAACAGGGAAACTAACACCAAGGTTAAAAGCACCCGGCACCAGTTTGGAGACAACGTGCTTCGATCCTCGGCTCAGGTTTCAACGGGTTTGTGTGTATTAAATGCAGATTATTTTGGTATGTGGGACTATGAACCATTTTATTGAACTCCCTTCGTGATAACAACATTGGTTCCTAGGCAAATGGTATTCACTCAAACAGATTGCCACAAACAAGCACATAATACATAAATATAAAAATTCATTAGGCAGAAAACCAAAATTAAATCGCTGTGGTGTCTTGCTGGTGCATTCATCACAGGCTGCAAAGAACAGCAGCTTCACTAAATACTTTCAATATACAGTTTCCAGACTAAAATCTGCTGCCTGAGCCACATGTGCAGCCCGGGAACAATTTATTTCCTTTTTAACAGGGGTTTCTCAATGCTGTTTGCTTTCCTTCCAGCTGAATAACATGCAGAGATGGCAATTCTCTGCAGCTCACCCACACGGAGCACTGCCATGTTCCCAACAAACCTTACCTAAAGGACACGGGGAAGCCTGGAGGGATCGCATCCCACCCTTGGCTGAAATACAGAGCTGCCAGAGGTTTTCATCCAGGCTGCTGCCTGTTCCCCAGCACCGGGCACTGCTGGGAAGCTCTCCCAAGGTGTCAGGCTGTGGGTTTTAAATCCTGAAAAAGCTCAAGTTATAGAAGCGCAGAGACAAGGGACTGAAACCACTAAGTAGGTTCATTACTGGAGTTGCTGATTAAAAGCACCAAGCTTGTAGGCAGCACTCACGGCAGCAGCATGGCAGAGCAACGGCACCCCAGGCTCAGGATTCCCCAGTCACCACCCATCCAGAGCAGGAAGGTGCCCAGCAAGCCCCAGCCATTAGTTTCTTTTAGAAGGTAAAAATGTATTTAGCTATTTAACCAAATGGGAACACGCTGCATACTCCCTACAGAAGCAGCTTTTAATGCTCCTTTCTCCAGAAGCCAGTGCTGCCCTGTGGTGTTTTCAGTCCTGGTCTGGCAAGGGCTGCAGCCACAACCACCACTTTGGGGCCAAAACCTCCAACAAACATGCTGGCTAATATGGATGGAGCCAGGATTTGCAGTCAGTTTGGGAGGCAGAAGGACCTTGTGAGAGCAGAGGAGTAACTCCAGATTTCCACCCGCAGGTTTCCAAGATCTCCCTCAGCTCTGTAATGACCCGATTGATTTCCAGCCCCATGAAAACATGAAAGATGCCAACCCCATTTTTAGTGATTATGAGGTCTCTAATTTCATTCCAGGTCACGGCATTTATATTTTCATTACCCACAACCTCCCAGATCATTATAAATACAAGATTATAGTGTTGGTACTTAATGGCTGTTTAATTTTACAGCATTTCAGAGTTAATAAATGCAATTCAATTTCTCAAAGCCAAGTGGCTTCCTGACAGGATAACACAGCCTTTGTCCAGCTGACCAAACCCATATGCCACCAATTTCTATAGGAATAGGAAGCAGCCCATATGTACATGGAATTACACAGTGGAAGTAATTTCTTTTCCACTACTCACACGCTTTTCTTTTCATTGATAGGAAACCTTGAGTCCTTTTCATCTCAGAAATGCTCTGAAAGTGAGGAGGAATGTTTTACTTTATTGTTAAGGATTTATAACATGACACTCTAAATATGTAGGAAGATTCTCCCAGAGAAGCAGTAGCCTTCAATCAGCCTTTATAGCAAGACTAAGTATTTTTCTAAAAGAAAATATGTTCAGCTAACACGTAGGCATTACTGAGTGTGCTTTGGGATGAGGTGGAACACAAACAATCCTAATGCACTGCAAAATTTTGCAGCAGCAGTGCAGCTGCCTGTCTCACAAAGCTGCGCCTGCTCACGGGCAGAGGCTTCCCTTCCTTCTTACTTCCAGTGTTAATCTTTTCTTCTTACTATTATTTTTGAGTCCAGGAAATTAAAGTGATTAGCTGACTACAGCCTGTAAAGCTTGATGGATGGTACCAAGGTATAAGGTGTAACAGTTTAAGGACTGTCACAGGTCAAAGGAAATCCACAGGCACCCAGGCATCTACAGAAAACCCAAAGCATCTCTCACTGCCACCTCCTTTCCCGGAGGCATCTTGGACCAAAGCCCAGGGATTAAAGTCATGATGTTTATACATAAAGTTGAGACAACTTAAACCAGAAGTTTTAAGCTGCTACCTTTTCTCCCAGCTCCAGGAGTTGTGAGAAACCCAACCGAACAGTTGCTCTGCAGCTGAACAGAGCATACAAAGGCTCTTGTAATTCCATTTTTTCCAGCAGAGATCATAAATAGTACCAATAACTGTTTCATTTTTGTTTAAGAAAGCATAAATTTTCTGTAGAATAAGCAAACACAATGCCGTACAGCACAGACAGACGATGCAGGGAATTGGTATGATATTAATGTTTTACTGGCCTTATTTGCAATTCTCTCTTATCTCTTTCAATGACAGAGCTACCTAAACCTGAAGGAGAGCAAGGCAGCGCAGCACCGTGTGTGCCAGCAGCAATGGGCAAGGTAAGCGACAGCAAACGCCGGCAAAGGGAACATCCAGCCCTGGGGAATCTCCAGCCACCCTCTACCACATTTGTCAGAGGCACTTCTCAGGCTAGCCCACGTCCCCAGACACGCACAGGGATGCTACTGGCACATCCCAGCTCAAGTGCCATGCGTGCAGGCCCATCTCTCTGCAAACCCTGTGTGGGGTTTCGCAGAAATAACAGGGTTTTCCCCGTTAACTCTCAGCTCCGTGACGTTGATCCTGGCTCCCAAGCCAAAATCCTGCACCATCCATCATCACCAGAAATAACAGGTCTGCTTGTGAAACTCACCCCTCAGGTAACCTCTTAAACACCAAAGTAAGGCTGCCCAGTAATCATCGCTGCTCCCAGTAACAACGACCGAGAGCATGGCTCATTCCCTCCTCTCTCAGCAGCCTCTGCAGGGAACTGCAGCCAAAAACCAGAAAAAGCCAAATTTTACTTCTCATGGAAGCAGTTACCTTGGGATACAGCTGAATCTAAGGCTCGATGAATGCGACTGGGATTATTTTCACACAGTCTATACCCTGACTATCGCTGCTTTTTAAGGATTCCGCAGCCAGCGCATGGTCACTTAAAGCTTGAATTTTAAGAGGAAATTCACTTTTCTTGCATAAGAGGGAGGCTCAGCTGATCCTGCCAGGATCTGCTCCCCCAGCTTTGGTACAGCCAGGGGTTTATGATGGCAGGGAGAGGGACTGTGCCATTCTCTCATGGCCCAGACCGCATCCAAATTTGCGAGTTAACAGCTTTGAGCTGCCAGGGGAAAGCTCTCCAGTTGGGCACTACGGCTGCCAGCTTTAGGCCAGGGGCTCCATCTGCACCACCAAGCAGTCCTGAAGAGGCTCTGGCCACAAGGATGTACCCAGCCAGCAGCAGAAGTTGCTGTGCCCCAAACTTGATGTAGAAATGGCCAATGCAGAAGCACAATGATGCAGTATCAACCATAATCTTGCCCCCTCCCCACCCACCCCGTTTCACTCTGGATGCCATCCAGGCATCTCGGGCAGTATCTGTTTCTTCTGAAACAGAATGCTGGTCTCCCCAGACCACTTCTGCATCTTGCCGTGGGCTGCAGGGGCAGACCACAGCTAAATGCAGCAGGAAAGAGCTGGGGCAAGACCAGGCTTGGCAAAGGCCCCTGAGCTCAGGGTGAGCTGCTTGCAGAAGCGGACACATCTCCAGAAAGACAGCTCTGGGGAGGAGATCGTCATAAACCAGCGCTCAGCACTCATCGTTCATAAAGCTCTCAACAATTTGCAAGGGAAGCGACAGAGGCAGCTGTCCCAGAGCACGCCCCGAGGCAGCAGGAGGACTCACGAGCCGGCAGTAAAAATGCCAACACACAGCCATAAAACTCATCGTCCCCACTTGCTGCCTGTCCAAAGAAACTCTGCGATGGTGCGTGCGGCGTGATTTACAGGGACAGAGACAGTGCTCCACTCACAGGACCTGGTGCTGAGCAGAGCCACTGGGGGTTTGCCCGCCACCTCACTGCTCCTGTTAGTAAGCTCCCGGCACATCTATCAGCAGAGCTTCCCTCCTCGCCCCTTCATCTTTCCTCTTTTAAAGAGAAAAAGAAATTAAATTTTAAAACACCCGCTTCCTCAGAAGCATCAGCAACCTCAAAATTCACAACTCCACTGTGATTTCTGGGCTCTCTCTGAAATTGCAGCTGTCACCCACAATTTCAGTGCAGCCTTGTCTGTGTGCCAGGTCACAGAGCAGAAAGAAACGAATGGGGGGGGGGATTGGTGTTTTGTTTTATAATAGAGCAAAACATGCTCAAAAATAAATAATCACAGAAGGAGGATGCAGCAAAAGCATCCAATCACTTGATAACCACAACAGATAACAGCTAATCGTGGTAAGTGGCCTGCACAGAGGCAGACATCCTGCTGGAGATGGAAAAACAGCTCCTGTTGTCTTCACTTTCCAAAGTTACAGTGCCCAAAACAAGAGAAGAAAGGGGCAGGAAAAGAGGAAAGGAACTGGGCAAACACAGCAGAGAGAAATCTTAACTAAGCAGGAATCGGCGCTCGCTGGCAGCAACATCGGCCACAAGTTTGTGTGTGGGGCTGCTCTCTCCTCAGCCAGGGACCCGGCGCCTTTCCCCGCAGCTGAGCACAGAGAATGTGCTCCAGTTCACATCCCAGCCTTCTCCTCCCTGTGAACAACCGCCAGCTGAAGAGTAGTAAATAGTTAATTACATGGTACAGACAAGACCATTACATGCATGGCAGCTCAATGCATTATTCACCAGGGTTCGGAGGAGAAACCCAGCAAGGCAGAATGGAGGGGAAGGAGACAAAATCTACCCTTCCTCAAAGGGCAATTTAATTTCATGGAAGATCACTGTTAGGATGAGGGTACACGTCTTCTCTTTCAAATAACCTGACATAAACACACTTTGTGTGTACAGAGTACCAGTACGTGATGCTTCAGAGCTTTCTGCTGCAGATACACAGGTCACAAGTACTGCACAAGTCTCCACCTGTTGCATCTGAAATGCCAGAAGCATCGAAGAAAACAGGGTATGCTGCACTCCAAGAAAAAAAAAAGAAAAAAAGAGGCAATGCAAGAATTCCCAACCTGATTTTAAGTCCACCATCTGCAAAACCCAGAACATCCGACCTCAGCTTAGAAAGGCTTGCTGGGACAAGCACTTCTGGCCGTGTCCTCTCCCCCTGGCTCGGAAGCAGGGAAGCAGAGATTCCTAAAGGTGCGTCTTTGTAATCCATTTCTACTTTTCAAACAAACAGCAGAGGACGTCTCCCAGCACAAGCACGCTTGAGCAATCTCACCTACCACATAGGAAATCCCACACAAAACGGGCTGTATCCAATCGCATTCTCATCTGACATTATTTAGAAACCGAGTTAGGTGCTTTCTTATCTCCTAGCGCTCCGGGATGATTTCCACCGGCTTTCCGCCTTGCCAGCAGAGCCCAGCTGGAGACTTCACGCATCCCCGGAATGAAGAGGTGAAGGAGGGATGCAGGGATGGGATGGGATGGCCGGCGCTGCACAGCCGTGCCCGGGGCAGAGGCATCGCACTCCCCCCGGGGCTCCCCGCAATCGCCACCACCGCAGCCGGGCGGCTCGGGGGCTCCCGGGGGACCTTGTCCCGCACCCACAGGAGCGATTCCCAAGCGCTGCCCCGCAGCCCCGTACTCACCCAGCACGAAGCAGAGGAAGCGCCGGGGGAGCAGGGCCATCTCCGCCGCGATCCCTCCCCGGCGGCGGCGGGCTGCCACCGGCCCATGGGAAAGAAGTGGGGCGGGATCGACTCGGCTCGGCTCTCCCCGGGAGCAAGGGGCGGGCCGGGCCGGCCCAGCCACCTGCCCGGCCCCCGGAGCCCGCCCCGCCGCCGCCGGCACCTCCCCCGCTGCGCCCCGCTCCAGCGGGCACGGCTTCCCCGCAAAGGTGGTGGANATCCCTGGAGGGGTTCAAGGCCAGGCTGGATAGGGCTTAGAGCAACCTGGTGTGGTGGGAGGTGTCCCTGCCCATGGCAGGGGGGTTGGAACTCTATGATCTTTAAGGTCCCTTCCAACTCTGACCATTCTATGATTCTGTGATCTGGCGTCTTCAGCAGCCTTTAGCTGGGGCTGTCGATCCTGGGTGAGGCTGTGTTATCTCCAGCTCTCACAGAGGAACAGGCAGGTGGGAAAGCGAAGAGAAAGGGTTCAGAAGGAAGGCACCCACACATCCCTTTTTCTGATGCATTTTCCTTAGCAGTCCTTCCATCACCACCAACGGCCTTTCGCTCTAGCCTAAGGGCCAAAAGCCATACTTCCCCCTTTCTTTATACAGCACTGACTGGGGACATAGGGGATATAATGAAATCTTAGGAGGAAAATAAATGTTTTGTGGGGGTTTCCTTACAGAGTGGAAAATCAGCTCCACCTACAGCTGGTAACTGAGTTTTTGCCTTGTCTGAGCATGAGAGTGCCTGCTGGGGCTCTCCAAGAGCACACTTAGCATTAGGGTATGCTAGTGAACAAAGGCTCCAGCTGCAGGGAGGTCACCACTCCACAAATTGGTTCTCACGTTTTAAGTTAGTTCTTCCTTTCAAATACAAGAATCAGGAAACCTTGAATGAACAACATTCACAGTGTTCTCACTTCGATGTTTCAAATCATAACCATCTCTGCTTCCCCAACAGAAACAAGACAGCTTGCATGCCAGAAAGCCAGGTCTGTCCTACACTAACACCCAACTAATTACAGAATCAAGTCTGGGGAACACAAAAGGCAGCATTTGCTAGAAGTAGCGTGATAGAGCAAAGCTTACACTTGTTTTCATCTCGATAGGAACAGGGAAGAAACCAAACTTGAGAGCTCACTGCAACTTCAGGACCAAGTTTACAGTACTGGCTGTCAAAGGCAGTGCTGGGGCTCTGAAAGCCTTACCTACAGTGGTTCTGCTAAGAGCAGAGGGAACAGGCGAAATCTGAACACAGCACAACACTGGCACAACTTTTGAAGAAGGAATTTTAACCTTTATTCACAGGTAAAGAAGGCTGATGTTTTCAGCAGCAAATACAGGCAGGATCTAGAACAAAGTACAACAAAAAGAGATGGACAACAGCAATGTACTGCCTTGTCGTGCAATATCACAGCATGAGCCTGTCTGTGTCCATCAAGGATAATTCACCTCATGCCCTGACCAGACACGTACACCTAAGCTGCCTTTCCTGCATTTACCAGAAGAGGATTTAAAATCTAGACCTCTTCTGTACAGTAATGACACATGCAAACATGACAGACTAGATACAGGGGGGAGGAGGAGAGCTGGGAGTATCAACCCAAAAGTCTCAGGGAATGCATGCTTCCAACTGTACCAGGCCACAGGACAAAAAAAAGGATTTAGAAGCCCATCCTCTACTTGCAGAAACAAAAAAGCAATATGAAACAACAAAAAGCTGTGTTCTATAAGTAAATAACAAGAAAAAATTAAATCCAGGCTTCATTCTGAAGGAACTGCTTGGCCATATCAGCGCTATGCAGTCTGCAACACACTTCTGGGTCAACATGGGCATGAGGTGATTCTGCTTCAGCATGGCAAAGGCATCCACGAGCACTACCAGCTCTGAAGCCTGGTTTTCTAAAATTAAACTGCTGCTGCCTCCCCTGCTCCTCGCTGGTATTCACAGGATACATGGAATTTCTACAGACTATTCAGAATCAGATTATCTGCATAGCACGTGCCTGTTGGCTATTTATTAGTATCTTAGCAGCTACAACTACACCTAAAATTAAGTGGCACACAAGAACTGAGGGTGGAGTACTTCAGTCTAGAAAAGCCCTGCTGGTATTAGAGAACTCTCACTTCACCCAAGTGTGATCTTCCTGCCTTACAGAAACCTGCTGAAATGCTTGAACCAACCATGGAGAGCAACGAAACTGAGAAGAATCATTTAATAAACAGAAAAAGACCCTGAACTGACCTTCAGGTGACATTGTCTTGGATAAGACGGCATATCATACAGTGATGCTACATGAGTTTTTGTCAAGATCTGTTAAATTAAATCAAACAAATACAGTACGATCTTGAAACAAGCTGGAGTATAGAATTTGCAAAAACCTTTCCAAGGGAGATGATCAATTCTTCATAATCAAAGAGCCATCTATATAAAAAGAAAACAAACAAACAAAAGCAGCAGATAAATTATATGTGTACAAGCTCAAGTTGAAATAAAAAGGAAGATGAGCAGTTTTAGTACCCCAGAAAACCACTAGAAGCTATAATAGCTTTGCTATGTAATGCAGAAGTAAACACAATAGTGAGGTTCCTAGTTTCAAGAATCACATAATATACAGTCTTTATGCAGGAAATAATACTTGGTGGTAATTTTATTAATTCAATTAATTAATAATTAAGTTATCAAATCATCATTTAGGAGCACATAGAATTTATGCATTTCTTTATGTTTCTCAAAGCACTCTCCATTGGCCTGTTTCTAGATTTTTACTCTGCAAATTATTCATTTCACAAAAACCTTCCTAGTGTGGATGTTTGGTACTGATAACATTTAAGGAAACATCCATTTTTAATGCTGCACTTAATAGCTTTTATAGCATCACAAGTCCTGTTAACTGCTGCCTGTCATTAGGTTTAGGAAAGAGCAAAAAGTTAAGTGCACTGTTCAGGTAAATATGACAGCAGCTCACTAATAAGAATAAAAGGATTTTTCAGTCCAAAACCTAACTTCCTATTTCTAATGAAGTTACTCCTTCAAAATCAACAAATATACAAGATCTACAAATAGTCAGATGTGCAACTGTGGGTTAAGTCAGCCAAAGAAAGAAGCAAGGTTATATCATGCTTTACTTTAAAGCTGACTTTAAGTTGTTATACATTAAATACAATGTAATACACCTTGACATAAAAGAATTCTCTGTACAACTCTGAATGCTTTATCAGCTTGGAAAAACATAATGCTCTGAAAAGGCATTTCTCAGTGGACACTTAACCCTTCGCAAAAGTCTGAAGCTATAGACATAGCAGAATTAGAACAGATGAGCTTCAAGCATAATCACCTTAAGTACACTACATGTTTCTTACTGTGGGAAGATGAGAATTCTTTTTCCCCTGTAACTTGGCTATTTCTAAGCTCCCTCACACTGAAAGCAAAAATGATTCAGATCATCACCTCTTTAGCAAAGCAACAGAAAAAACTACCATCACAAGAAGAGTTATGAATGTAAAGCTCACACACAATTTAAAAAAAATAAAATCAAAAATCCCTTGACAAGGAAAGGACAACACATTTGAGGCTGTTGAAAGTATTTTCAATTAGTAAGGTTTTAAGTGTAAGAATTTTTTTTTTGAGTTTACGTCCGTATTTGCAGTCCTGCAAAGTCAATCAATAGATCAATGTGAAGGCTTGTCTTTTTTATATTTTATTTTGATTCATAGAGGCATCTGTAAAAGCTCACGGGTCAGTCAAATGCCAAACTAAAAAACCTTATGTTACAATAATCCTTTCAAAAGAAACTTGGCTAAACATGCATATTGGCTGATATTGTCACACTCTTCCTCACTATGGGAGGTATCATCTTATGCTGTATGTAAAATCCTATCCTATGC
Organism: Thinocorus orbignyianus; assembly: GCA_013400375.1. Classification (NCBI taxonomy): domain Eukaryota; kingdom Metazoa; phylum Chordata; class Aves; order Ciconiiformes; family Thinocoridae; genus Thinocorus; species Thinocorus orbignyianus. The sequence goes on from VXBW01007174.1 coordinate 608,912, forward strand.
CTCTGTATTCAACAATCTACAGTCAGCCTTTCTGAAGGCATTTTCTGGTCACTGATACTACTTCCCAGAACAAGAACCGAGACAAATGCCCTGTAAGTATTTATTTGTATATTTAATGGATCTAAGGAAGCCTGCCTAGCCTAGGCTTCTGCTTCATCTTAAGACTCGCTCTAGTCTTATGACACTTCTATTACGCAATACACAGCAATTCTGTTCAAGTTAAGGCTGTGTTATGGTTTACTGCTGCCCCACAGCAACACGTGCATAGGCACCTGACCAGGAGAATTAGTCTGATAAACAACATCCAACAAGTACGTTCACATTTACCCAGATACATAAAACTATCAGCATAAATAATACTCCTCTTGGAAGAGGTGGTATCAATTTAAACCAAACTAACCCCCTGATATCCTTGAAACAGGAGCTTTGAGATCAAAATCAGAGCATTAAGTATTCGGTGCAGTTTCAGGAAGAAATGGTACAGAAGGATAATTATTGTACAACTGGACAGATTGTGTTTGTGGGCAAAAGTGAAGCTGGAACACCGCCAGGAATGTACAGGACAGTGTGAGAAACCTGGCAGCAGCACCGCCAGAAGTTTAAAGCAAGCAGAATACCAAGTGCTAACGCAAGGATGTCTCCTACAGGAAAACGTACGTACAGCCCCCTTGAATTCTGGACTGCAGTTTTAGCATGCTCAGTTTGCTGCAGCATCCTGCAGAATCCTATGCGTTCTCATCACACAAGAGGTCATTTCACATGAAAAAAATGACAGATGTACAATCTTACTCTTTTAGATTTCTAGTCCAGAACAGAATTTCATACATCTGACTCAAATCATCAATTTTTAAACCAAAATTTAACCCCTGCTGTAATTTCTTTATGAAATGCTACACAAGGACTGGCCATTAGGTGTCACCTTTGTCCAGAATACGTATGATATGCTTCACTAAGTTAATCAATAAAACAGTTCCCATAATAAAAACTCCAGTGTATCAAGTTTTATAGAGCACATAAAACTAGCAAATTAATCTATTTACAGATGTTCTGTAAAACAGCTAACAGTCCTTAGAAACTATTGTTTCAGTGGATTCCTTCAGGTACTTCTCAGAGCTTTATACTGTTACTTACTAATCTAGTCAGGCTATACAGCCCCACAAATCCAAGGGGGGTTGTTTCTATGCATTTCTGTAAGCTAGAATACTCACTTATTTGCGCTGCTTTTCCCCTTCACAACTGGGGATCGACTTCCTTAGAATTTCAGAGGTCCTCTGCACAATTGAATTGATAGACAAGCCACTTAAGACACCTTTGTTATTTTTCCTCACCTCCAGCAAAGCATCCACAATTCTGTCTCTGTATGAATGAAAGAAAGAAAAAAAGTTTACATCACATTTTGTGCAACACATTTACTTACAGTGGATACTGGATCCATTGCAAATCAGAGCAGAAATGAAATCTGAATACTGTCACCTGTTAGCCTCTGGATGAATTTCTTGAAGTTTCTTCAGTAATTTGGTAAAGCTGCTCAAGTTCAATGTATCAGGAGAAATAAAGGCATCATATGAATTAGTAGAGAAAGGAGCAGATGTTTTGGGTAGACATTTTTCTCTGGTATCCTAGAATTGCATCAAAATAAGCAAAAAGGGAATGGGTTAAGTATTGTAAAAGTAACACCACAAATCTTTACTACTAATAAATATACCTGTTACGGGGAAAAAAAACACCCCACCACACCATAGATACAGATCAGTAAGTCATTTTAATACAGCCAGTTGTGTTATAGTTGTATTATCCCATCTGTAAATCAGAAATTAAACTCCTACATGCATTTATGTGTAACAGGACAGTCTTACTACATTAAATTAGATCCAATTTTATTTCCCAGAGGACTAGCATGCTTAAAAAGTTTGATCCTCAAAAGGTAGCATATCTATATAGTTTACGAATTACTAACTTTGCCTTATCTTCCAACACCCAACCTGAGCAAAAAGAAAAATATGTATTATACATATGATGTTTCTTTAGATTTACATTTAAAACCCAGGAGTTTCCCTTCTAACACCCCAAAAGTTTCCTGTGTACAATCACAAAATGCTCATGTAAAAAAAGTATTAGAAGTGGAAACTACAAAGAGAAAAGCATGATGAAAAGTCTGGTGCAAACAGCTGGATTCCCAAGTGGTTTAGGATTAAGAAAAAAAGATGGAGTATGACAATTTGATGCAGGGGCAAATAACCAGTGCTCTCACTCTACTTCATCATGCTAGAAATTTATTACATACACAGAACATGTTTTACTATCCTAACGTCATTCTATATACACACTATATGTAATGTGTTATGGAACAAGAAAGATTAGGAGCCTTAAAACCTCATATAAACGAGCTTTAGTAGTAATTATTTATCTTTTGATTAACTTAAAGTAAAAAATGTACCAAATCTTCAGATGATTTGAGACCAGGGCACTTTGTTTCTGAAGGTACTCTCCCAGAGCAAGAATTTTTTGAAGAAGGTGCAGGAAGGAGATGTATCTTCTCAGCATCAGAGGTGGCATCAGGTGACTTCACAGAATTAGAAGTGAGCAGTTTATCTTGTTTGTTTCTTTGACCATTATCAACAGGTTGGACTTCATGCCAAAGCTTATTTATAAGTATTTGGGAAACCAAAGATTTGTTCTGTGATGAATTATTCAGAATTTCAACACTTACTGGTTTTCCATTTATTTTTTTCTGGTCCATTTCCTCAACAGCTGACTTTGCTTTATTAGACTCCTTAGAGCAAAGAAATGCATACCTAAGAGATAAAATAAAAATAAAAAAAGAAGAAACAAAGTAAAACACAAATTACTCTCAGTAAGAATACATAATGGTTCTCATCTTTCAGATATTAACTGTGTCTCAATTAAATTCAACAGAAAATTTCAGACTACTGAAGTTCTCCTAAGATATAAGGCTGTCTGGAACAACAAGTTTTGGCCAACCTATCTCTACCTACAGTAATTACTGAAACAAAATTAAAATTAATTAATTAACAACTCATTTCTCTCTCCTGTAATTCACTTGGTTTGATAGCAAAAAAAAAAAATCTGAAACAAGTAAAACTTATATTGATATACCTGTGGTTGGCAGAATCCACACAGGTAAGAATGTCAGAAATCTGATACTTCTGGAAATGTGATCTTAAATCACCCTACAAAATAGAAGCATGTATTGGTTGCAAATATATAGTTCCAAAGAATTCAGGAGAGGCAAATCATTCATAGTGCTATGTAAATAAGAACAGGCATACCTCTGTCACTGAGGAACTTAGGCCACCAACACAAATAAAAGCACACTCATTTCCATTCTCCATTATCTTTGCTCCTAACAGTAAATGTAAGAAAGCAGTGTAAGTAACTATTTACGTTTCAGTTCAAGCTAACATCTTCTCTGTAGATTTCAGAAAAGAGACAGAAAACCTTTAGAAAACCCAAGAGAATGAAGAGTATCTTCTAACAGAAAGGGAGAGTGTGCTGAGAAGTGGAACAGTTCTGTGGAACGCAGTGAAAAACTCCTTTCCCTGTGTATTTCCTGAGGCTTGAAGGGGCAGAGGAGGTACAATCAGAGAGAACACTGGTCTGAACTAAGAGGTACCAGTGCTAAAGCATGGATATCATACTGCAAGTCCCCACCATGGAGCACTGAGACTTCTCACCATCTCCATCACTGGGAGGCAAGACTCCAAATGCTGACCATTCCCAGTTAAGTCTTAAGAAGCCAGTATGGGGAAAAAGCAGAAAGAGGAAGAGAAAGAGAAAGATTTCCAGCTACACAATTTACTAAATTGTTTAACATAGGTAAAGTTTTCAAGGAATAACATGGATGAAAAGAGCCAAATATCTGCACAAACATTCACTTCAAGTCAGTGGAAAAGTAAGTCTGAAAACCCACTTAGCATTTTCTCCCAGTTTACTTACACTTGTTGAAGGAAAATAATTAATAAACAAACCCCATTATTAGGCACAGTAGCTTCAAGCACACAACCTCACCTCTTACATCAACTGTGTCTTGTTTTTCTTGTTGCTTTTTTGTTTCTTCAGATACTGCAGAAAAACCTGCTACTGTCAAGTCCTCTTTAGCATCAAACCAATATTCATTCCCTTCTTCATTTTTCACACAGCCTTAACAGTCGAAATAAATTTCAATATGTTAAAAGTCACACCGTGATACATCACATGAACAAATACCAAATTTTCGTGTGCTTAAGAGGGTTCCAGCTCCTTGCATGATTTGGAACCACATTATGAAGAAGAGATGACGTATAGTAGTTTTCATTTTTAAGTAGCAATTTTTTTTTTTCAAAATATGAAGTATAATACAAGGCTGATATAACATTAAGCATTCCTTCACAGGCAGGAAAGGTGAGTATTGATACAAGTGGTTGGGTTTTTTTCCCCAATAACTTAACTAACAAACAATGTAATATTTGTAGTAGGAGCAGATCACTTACCACGTTCCACATCCTGATCTTTATGTTGCTCTTCAAGAGTCTTGGAGGAAGCAAAGTCACTTGGCTGACTGTCATCAGTTAAACATACAGTCTGTGGATTGTCCTATAAATGTGTTTCAGTTATGTCATAACACTTGCACCTGATTATACATTATTTTTCTGAGCTTCAGAATATCAAATGATTAAACAGGTAAATTTTAAGAAGTTAACTTACTGATCATCCTCAAGAACCCCCAAGTTACTTCATTTTGAAAGGATGATTAAAATTTTGGTCATATCAGCTACATTTGCAATTACTGGCAGAGAATCCTAGTTTGGGCCCTGAAGACTGTGATTGTATTTCATATGCCTAAGAAAATACCAGGCTTCACAACATAACATCTAGGAAACTCAGTAATGAACACATCCTACCATGTTGGAAAAAGTTCTCCTTTCTTGCAGTTTTGGTGCTTCCAAGTCAGCTTTTCTTGTACCTGAAACAGAACTAAAACAGATCCAAAGATTTCATACAAAATATGGCACAGTAATTTTAAATTCTACAATGATGCCAAGTACTCTGAAATATTTCCAAAAAACTCAATCAAATAAAGTGTGCTTAATAAAAAACTTTGGTTCTCATTTTAAACTATGAATCAACACCTGCATTTTATAAAAGCATTGGTTGCAACCTGAAACATAAAGCTACATTCTAGGTTTATTATATTATTTTTCCTTAACACCCAGATGGCTGTATGGTTTCGATGTATGTCTTTACAACTGAAAATCTCCATTATTAATTTTACTAATGCTTAACAAGAAATTTGTAAAAGATCTCTAGTTATTTACCTGATGCAATAAAAACTTATTGCCAAATTTCTTTTAATCTTCACTTACATGAAGTAACTGGACATGGTTCTTGAAAATGCTACAGCATACATCTGCCTGAAACATGAAATTATTTTCCTATCATTTGTCATAACTGAATGATAATCTTAGCGGGACAGCTGTTTATAGGCCTCACGTTATCTTCATTGGCAGCGAAGTCCTTTTGTTTTGGTGTGGGTTTTTTTGTGGTTTGTCTGGGGGGGGGGTGTTGTTTTGTTTTTAAGACAGAGCATTAAGATTAGAGACAAAGATTTTAGTAGTGAAAGTAGTGAACCAGGAAAACTACCTTTAAATTGAAACCTTTTGCTATAGAGATAGTAAAAATACAGCGCCACAGTTCGCACATTCAGACACTACACAGTAAAACTTCCTTAAAATATAATCACTGTATCCAAAGTGCTATGCCAGTCTTTCAGCTAAACAGTTTTGGAGCAACAAGATAAATCCTGAAATAATAAAATTCTAAGGTTAATATATTTTAAACTCACTGCTTATTTATTTTGAGCTTTAATAAATACCTCAAATGAGGACTACTTACTTATAGGAAAGATTGTCTCTGAACAGCTGTCAAAAAAAGAAAAGATTTGTCTTAATTTTATGAAGAAAGCCACTTATATTAAGAACCAAAAGCAATTAAGAAATTACCTTGCATGGGACATAAGAAGAGGAGATTGGGAACAACTTAATCTCAACTGATAGTGGTGGAAGCGCATTTAAAGGTATGCCTGTTTTTATTTTCATTCTCATAGTGTTGTAATTCTCTTTTAGCTCTTCCAAAACCAACATGAGAGGGGATCCTAATCCAGTATTTCCATCGCATCTGTTAAAGCACATACAAGAAAATAAGAGACTTACTTATCTCGCTGCTTTCAGAATTGCCTTAACACCTTACAGCATGTCAGGATTCTTCCACATGGCATCAGAAGAGCTCCCTCCTCGGAGCCACACTCTGCTTGACAGCATTACGAGGTGCTCTCCTGCACACACTCATTAGTTATGGAGCAGACACTGCAGTAATGAGGTTTTATACCCGCAGCAAAACATTCAGAGGCATGACTTCTTGGTTGAAATCCAGATTTGTTACAGGGCATATTGCTTTATTAGACAGAGGCTCTGCCAGCCCCTTCCTGCCTCACCTCTTAACAGTTCTGTACCTCTTCTCTTTCACCTCTACAGCCTCCTTCCCAGCTGCCCCTCTTTGCACTTGTCCACTCCCAAACAGATTCTGTGTACTATTCTCTGCACTATTCCTTATGCACTTTTCCTCCTGTACAGAAGGGCATTCCTGGAAACACTTTTTTTGCTGGGCCTTTGAGTGCTACGGAAAATTTTAAGCTGAAAATAAGACTTAATAAGAGTTAAGAGAATGAGAACTCTTTCAGACAACAATGCTAACTATAAACAATATTACAAGCTATGGATTGAATGTCAGTAGTACTTATATTAATGCCTTTTAATCAAGCTTTCAATTTCATTTAAAAGAACATTAAAGTACGTGCCTGCTAAAACATGTGTTTTCCTCCAAAGCCAGCTTGTAAATTTTCAAGCAGTGCTGATAGCACATATGATAATGAGTGTTAAGAACCTGCAGTTCTGCTTCAATCGCTCTTTGCAGTATTTTTTGACAGTAGCTTGATGCAGAATTCTTCACAGCCTCTTTGTCAAGATGTATTTGCCTTTAAAATAATAATAATAATGATAAATAAAATCTTGACGCTCTTGAACAGTCATCATGTTTTATTTTGAAACAAGTAGCTTTCCAGAAGCTATTTCTGATACAATTTAAGGGAAAAAGTAGAAAAAAAAAAGACATCAGTTCCTCCTATTTACTACACAAGAAAAATGGTGTCTTACAGTAGCTTTCACATTTTAAGCAGCCTTAACTGAGAGGTGGCAACTCCATGAGCACTGTAATAATTTTTATCTAAAAAGCATGGATGTAAGAACAAAAAGAAACTTAACAACACTCTTAATCTACAGAGAAAATTATTTTGTTTCCAGAGTCACAGGATCTTAGGTCGTAAAGGACCTCTGGAGGTCTGCAGCACAAACCACTGTTCAAACCAGGGCTAACTTCAAAACTAGCTTGGGGTCTTATCCAGTCCAGCTTTGTTGGATTTGGTTGGGGTTTTTTTGTTTTAAATCTCCAAGAAAGGACACTCTGCCATCTCTCAGATGCTGTTACAATACTAGAATTTCCCTCACTGTAACTGCTGTCTCTTGCCCTTTCAAAACGTAAAGAATTTAACTGTGTCTTCTGCGAAACTCACCCTCGGCCAAGAACTGCAGGGAGATTCCCCACCTCCCCAGCCTCTCCTTCTCCAGACTGACTAAAACCAGTTCCCTCAGCTCTCACCATGCACCAGGTGTTCCACCAGCTCCCTTCACCATCTCCACTGTCCTCTGCTGGACTTTCCCCAGCCTGCCAACCTCTTTCTTGCACTACAAGACTTACAACTGGAGATACCTTTCCAGATGCAACCTCAGGAGCACCAAACTGAGCATGAACACTTCCCGCTATCTGCTGGTAGCACTTTTGCTGAGGCAGCCCCAGGATGTGGCTTTACTTCTTCACTACACAGGAGCCCTGCTCACTTACACTCAACTTGTTCTTGGCCAGTCTGCAGCTGCAGACCAAGGCTGCTTTGGTCTCTGTTCAACTTCAGGAGGTCTTCAGCTTATTCTTCTCACTTGTCCAGGTCCCTCTGAAAGGCAGCCTCCAGCATAGGAGCTGCTGCCCAGCAATCTTTTGGTACCATCAGTTTTGCTAAATCACAGACAACCTTTCAATCATGAAAAAAAAATAAAAATCTTAACCAGCATCTAGAATTCCAAGCCAAGAACAATGCGTGACCTACCTGTCAGTATTTATATTTAAATCGCTGCTGCAGGGTTCATTTTTTGATTCCTGCTGTTCCTAAAGAAAAAACAATTTAATAAGGTACAGATTTCCAATTAATTTTATGTTTAAGGAGGCCTCAATATTATTTGGTTGGTTATGGTTGTTTTTTTTTCGGAATTACCTGAATTTGTGAACTTCTTTCAGCTGTTGCAGTATTGCCATCTGAGTGTTCTTCCAGTGTGTCAGCAAGCTGTGAATGAGTCTTCTCTGTACTACTGGCTCCACACGACCAGTCTGTATTGCAAGCAACGTCTGCACAGGCTTCATGGTGCCATTCCACAGGTCGGGATTTGTTCATCATTGTTATCTCTGTATTAACAGCCCTGGATGAGAAACAAACCTGAGCACTGGTGCTTCTGCTTGTTGTAAAGCAAGCTCTAAAATCAGAACTCGCATCAACAGCCTGGTTAACTGTAGAGTTCCTGGCAACACTTTTCAAGGTTTTGTGATGTTCTAACTGTGAGTTCAAACAGCTGGTATTTCCACATGAGGATTTATTTGCAACTTCCTCCCCCAAAATGGGATTCTTGCTAGTGAGAATTTCAGAGACTGGAACCTGGGTTTCGGCATCCTTTGCAGCGCAGCCGGCACCACGTGTGCACACACCAGATCCTTCACAACTGGACAAACTGGAGCCCTCCTCACACTCACAAAACTGCAGGGCTACTGCAGGGGCCCTTTGCCTTCGCGGCAGTAAAGGGTTGCCTTGCTTCACTGACACATTGTGAATGCGTCCGTCATTCTTTTCAGACACTTCCTCACTTGGAGCTGGTTTGGGTGGCAGCGTACTGTCAGTCAGTGGGATGTCTTTCACCTCTCCATTCTCTAAGCTGTCACATACCAGTAGAGTTGGACGTACCTTTTCTTTACTCTCACAAAAATGACTTTCCTGTATATTTCCACAGATAACACTACGACACTCCGTTTGCTCTTCCTGACGATCACAAGCCACACCATTACAATCTGGTAGAGACAGAGGGTCCTGAAGCACGCGGGGAAGCTCTGGCATAGCTGCTTCTGGGTAGGTTTTGTCACCTACGCCACGCTTAGAAGCGGAACAACCTTCTGACACATCAATGAGATTTTTTTCCTTTGCCACTCCACTCCCTGTAACTTTAACTGGATCAATCAGCTTTAAGGCTTCAATTCCTATGGTTTCCCTTTGCTCTGAAAACTCACATGAGCTATTCCTATTGTCAAAATCTTGCTCGAGAGCACTGATGTACTCCAGCTGTGAATCTTCACCTGAATGGCTTTGTCTGCAATCATCACACACCCCACAACTAGAGTGTGTATCATCACGTGTCCTTTCCAACATATCAGCTTCTTTCTTGGTTTCATCTACCCTTGTGCTGCAAGTTCTCATTCTCTTTTTATTATACATTTCAATATCTGCATCCAAAGATGAATTTAAATAAGGTAAGCTTTTCTCTAACAACTTTGATTCTGAAACGTTGACAGAACAGGCCTGGCCAAACGCAGACTGGTTAGCTCCTGCTGCAACATCTCTGATGAGCATGTGCTCAGTTTCCTCAGAACAAGAAAGAAGATGTGAAGTCTGACTGAAGCATCTTCTTTCATTTTTAACATCACTGCTCTTTTCAAATTCCATAGTACAAACACTTAAGTCCTCATCTGAAGTAATCCACCACTCACTTCCACTGCAATCTCTCAAAGTCATCAGCTTGTCTCTTCCTATCAGTTTCCCACCTTAATAAAAATTAAGAGAAGTTTGAGATACACCATAGTATACAAAAGGACATTAATGTTTAGAAAGTGTTAAACTAGACATCTGTTTTTACCCACTGCATGCTAGTATAGAAGCTAAGAATTATATGGTACATTCTCAAAGAAATCCTAAGAGCTCAAGAAAGTTTGCTAAAAGAACTTGCCGTGTGATTTGCTTGTGTTATTTTAATAGAGTAAAAGCATCCTCAGAGACTGTCAATCTTATTTTCTTACACTCTTGAGCAAAGTTTGCATCCTCTTACCACTCAAGTTGATACACAGCGAGCTCTTTACATTCTACACTAACTTCATGACAGGATTTATCTGCAACTAGGTGTTACGATGCATGTACTGGCACTGGGAGTTAGGACGCTGATGGTCACAGCTTCAGTAACTGTAAACTGACCTCACATTGTTCCTGACTGTATACTAGTCTGTAAGCACTCCTTGCCCCAGAAAGCTCACAGCTCCATTATCCATTTCCAATATATTTACTGTAGGGAATATCCTTCAGTTCAGAGCTATTTAAAAAAAAAAAAACCAAACCCAAACAAAAAAATCCCACTACTTCAATGAGTAGACTTAGAGCTCTGTGCTTCTCAAGAACTAAAAACCCTTCAGGTGTCAGACAAGGGGGAAAATAGAAGCATATTCCTTGTTTCCCCAGAATTAAAGGAAGAAATGATTATCAAGCACAGAACTGTAAGAAAACCTGAGAAACTTTCAGAAAGTCTAAGTCATAAAGGAAAACAGGAAGATGGTTTCTTAGATCAGAGCTCTTCTTTCAGCAACAAAAAGAAAGCTGGACAATACCCCAAACCAAAGCATGCCGTGAAGACAAGCCAATAGGCTCATATGCTGGGTTTTACATGTTACTAAGATACAAGTCATAGAATCATAGAATGGTTAGAGTTGGAAGGGACCTTAAAGATCAAATTCCAACCCCCTGCCATGGGCAGGGACACCTCTCCCTAGAGCAGGTTGCTCCAAGCCCCATCCAGCCTGGCCTTGAACACTTCCAGGGATGGGGCAGCCACAAGTTCCCTGGGCAACCTGTTCCAAGTCACTGCGGTTCATCCTCTAGAGGAAGCTGGAAGTTCCAGCCCGGTGAAACACAGTCCGTAAGGAACCAAGTGAAGTACGATGTAACACACGAATCGCTGGTACAGCATGAAGGGAGACTGGAAACTCAGGCCCATTTCTTGGCTACTGCTCTACCCATTCCAGATCTAAAGAGTATGACCAACTGTATCTGCACAGGAAGGTTCGTAGAACAGATCCCTAAGAAATAACTTCATAACAGCCCTCCCTCACATGGAAAAGTGGCTCCTATCTTCAATTAGCATCTGGTGATTCTCCACCACTACGGAACATCATTAAAATAGTATAAATTTAAAAATCATTTAATAAAAATTATTTAAATCATTTAACAAAAGTCATCAATAGAAGCCAGTCACTCTCCAAAAATCCTTACTGTGATTTCATTACACACCTCTACAGCTACACTTCACAAACATGAGCTGTCCCATTGCACTAACTCTACCTTCATCCCCCAACTGAAGCTTTGAACAACTCCATCTGTGAAATTAGAAATCTTGCCCTAAGGCTACTAAAGTGCAGCTCAGGGGCCTATGCACAAATTACAACAAATATATCACAGAGAAGTGACTTTTTTTGCCCAATTTCTCTCCATAAGAACAAGAAACAAGAACCGCAACAGCTCTAGGCATGCCCTAGATGAGTAACAATCACCTTGCTGCAACTACTACCGGTGCTACTAGACACTTAAGAAGAGCCAAACCAGTCAGAAACCCGCAGGGATGTTAAAGCAGCGCGGCGCGGAGGGTCACAGCTAGGCCCCGGGGAAGAAGGGGAGAGCGCTCAGAGCAGGCCCAGCGGCCCTGCTCACCCAAGGAGCGCCACCAGCCGGGCAAGCGCAGCTCACCAGCCCGGGGGACAGGCCGACCGACCTTCCCGCTGCCCAAACGAACCCGCCTCTCAGAAGGCCTCGGCCACAGCACCGAGCTCCAGGACAGCATCCAGTCACCGCCACCGCCTCAGCCGAACCAGGCCACAACCGCCCTTCCGAGCACGCGCTTAATGGCCAACGGCCGCCCCTCCCTACCCGCACCTCCAAGCCCATTGGCTGCAAGGGGGGGCGCCCGAGCGTCTGATTGGCCGGGGCTGCGCCTGCGCCAACCGCGTCCTTACCCCCAACTCCCCTTTTCGAGGCCAGGGGCGGCCATGTCTACCCCAACTACCCTCGTCGAAGCCAGCGGCGGCCATGTCTACCCAGTGGTTGTGGTGGCGATGTTCGCCTTGACTGCCTCAGAGCGACGCGGCCTTGGCAGGGAAAGCCCGACCCGCAGCCTGCGAGGACAGCAGCGGGTCTTCCTGACCGGGTGTTTAAGTCTTATAAACAGCTGGAAGGCTTTCAGTCTGAAGGAGTGTACTGCAACGCCGTGAAGGGGGGAACGTTACCCCACAACTACCAGTTTCTGCTGTGGAGGTTACCAGCGGTAAATGTACACGTTATTTTTCTAAGTTTGTTCTGGACCTCGCTCCTCTGAAAAGCATACACACAGAGTTCTTAATTAAGGGTGTAAAACACCTCTAGCTGCCTACAAACTAATCCTCACAAGTATAGGCCCTCATTATGTTTACTAGAGCCTGGGGTCCACCACTTGCCAGAATAATTGGCATACTTTCTTGATTGCCGTACTTGACAATCCGAAGGCAGGCTGTTGAGATGGCCAAGAATTTAACATTTGTCTTGTTCTGCAGCCCATCAGCTGATTTAGAGCTCTTAGGAAAAGCAGAGACAAGCACTGACCTCCCCAGTATATTCCATGGAAGGGGTTGCTGCGTGAAAACACCCATAAGTTCAGCACAAGATGAAATTCAATACTAAAAGTGACAGGGAATTGCTGAACCTAGCTGCTTCCTGTTAGATATTTCTTCCAAGGGTAGTTACGGTGTGGACTATGTGTATGTTTGCCACAAATACTGTTTTAAATTGACAGTATGGCTAATGGGGTTAATTCTCCAAATTTCTCCCACTGGGATGCTGTCCCCAAGTGCACCCTTACATAAAAAATGTTAATATTCAGAGGCATGTCTCACACAAAGCCTTTGGACATTTTACAACCAGTTTTGCCCACATTTGTGTGTCGACAGTAATATATTAGCAAGGAAAACAAGCCCATTACACAGGTATCATCCAAAAAGTCTGTATTTTCCAAGAGAACTTCCACCAGTAACATCATCATGACAGACCACTCCATAAAAGCTACCCGAACAAGTGACATTTTTATTGGCAAGTTCTGCTAATGAATTTCCTTTTCCACGCTTGTATCTCCTAACAGGTTTGATGTAAAAAACCAAAGCAATTCAGGTAACATTCCATTCGCAAACAATAAAATTATTTAACACTTAAAACAATAGGAATTTTAAATACAAATTCTAGGAAATCTCATCCTGGTTCCCCCAGGAGCTATTCCTCGCCATGGTACCACCACCTCAGCTCTGCTTGGACTCGGGGAGCTGGGTACCGAGGCTCTCCCATTTGGAGCTCAAATTAAAAGGACGGGGCATGTGCTAGTATTACCATTTGAAGCCCTGTTGTTGTACATTCTTCACAGGAAAACATAAAACAGTTTGCAGTAAGTCAACCAGTACTTCCCTTATTCTAAAGCTAAGTCATACTGAAAGTTTGGGGGGGGAGGAAAGGGGAGGGGGAAGTGTGGCTTCAACATTCAGCTACTTTATCACACACAAAGATTTCTACTAAGAGCATACCCAGGTTGAAATACACATCTGATTTCTATCATGAGGTTAATGCTTATGGGGTGTGAGATGCAATCTACTTCAAAATAATAAACACGTCACTTCTTGATGAGCAAAGTATTATTTTTAGCCTTTTGGACCAATGTGTAGTTGCTGGGTTGTTTCTCATGAATCTTGCCAGGAGAGGCAGTTTTCACCCTTAGCACGTATAAAAAAAAAGATGACTGGTGGCAATCACAACACACCTTATCATCAGTTAGGAAGATGTTGTATTTAGCACACTTGTTTGCATTCTGAAAAATTCTTAGTTTATTCTTTAGGCCCCAGAGGCTTTGTACACCAGAAATTACACAAGTCAACCACAGAAAACTGCAAATTGGTATCCACAGCGATTTTGAGGTATTCCACAAGAGACCTGGCTCTGCACCTGAATGTTCCTCTCAAAAACCGAAAAAAGAGAAAAAGAACCCAAAGCCCTAGCTGGAAGCGGACATTTCATTTAAATGATTCCTTTAATCCCCACGTTCCACCACATCTAATCAGTGAGGACATACTTATTTCCCCATGGGCGCAGATAGAAAACCTTCATCCTTCTCCCCATGGGCACAAAGAAAGAAAAGCCTTCTTCATCTTTTTTCTGGAATATTGATTTCAGTACTCCGAGTGCACTCAGAAGAGATGAAGAGAAAGGTGTTATTTCCTAGCCAAACCAGAGAAACACATTCAGACACTGTTTTTGGTTAATTTAACTTGTGAAGGTGCTCTAAGAAGATACCAGCGATCCCCTTAACATTGAAAATAGCAGCGGTTCATACTCTAAACTCCAGTCTGCGAGGAAGAGGCTGGGGAAACATCTGGACCAGAGAGGCTGAAGACCAAGTCAAGAAGAAATGGTCTCCCGGGTCTGGATTTGGCTTGATAGAACCGTATCTATTGAGACAGTCTGCATCGACAGAAGGTTGCTCCTGTTGAACAGGAGATGCTGTTTCATAGCGTGAGGAGGTTCCTAAGGGACTGGTTGCCTGCTTTACTCACAAGCTTTTCTGTTAGGGCTGAGAGGGGGAGGGCAGCTTTATTCTTCAGGTAACTGCTGTTCTCCTTTGAGTAGTACATTCAGAATGACTTGCAATAAACCAGAGCTGTAGTGCTAGCTGTGTATAATAAAACTGCCTGCAACGTTTTTATTGGTTATGTTATTTTTCATGAAAAGTGGAAAACCTTTACAGTGACCTTAGGCGGAAACAATTTGCTACTTCTGTATTTGTAGAAAAAACGCAGGCAGGAATATTTTCTAAAGTGCTTCTTTACTTATCGGTTACTTCTTTAAAAATTAGATTTGCATTTTGTAGCGGCATAGTTTCCTAGTAGTTCATGGACCAGTAGATAGTTTCTGATGTAAAAAACCCATTATATACTTTAAGCCAATGACACTTGCTTTGACAAATGCACCAAAGTGAGTGATCTAAGTGCAAAACCCACCATTTCTTAAAATATGGCCTTATGCTGGTTTATTAATGCAACTTTACATCCTTTAAAAGTAGTTTACTTCAATTCCAAGAGCAAGGATTAAATAATACAAGTAAAAGTTGAAAATTGAATGAAGCTATTGCCTATTTACCCTGAAATAAAACAGTCTCATGATTCAACTGGTGCAAAAATCCCTCCAAACACCTTTGTTTTATTGGCAAAGTCATTTAAGGTCACTTTTGCTTCCAAGACCATCTTCTTCCATGGTTTCCACTGAAGGAGTTTTGCTTTGTAATGGCTTGTGGTTCCACAGTGATTTGTAAATGAAAAACCTACTATGAATAACTCTACCAGAGTCACTAAATTACAGGTAACCGTCATGAGAAAGTCCAAAACTTACAGTGTTTTGTTTTGTTTTTTAAGTTTTCAGCAAGACACAAAATTCCAGTCCAGTTAAAGAGTTTTCTTTGAACACCATTTTAAATGGCAATAAATGGCTGCTGTGCCTTCTGGCTGGAGAACTTTAACGCGACACCCGATGTGCTTCTTACATGGTAGGCGGATATTGTACCTCAAAGGTACCCAAAGAACAATGCAGAAGGGCTCCCGCAGGCACAGCCACTTGGATCAGCTACTCCTAGCTATATAGTGCAGTGGGTTTGAATCTGCGTAGAGAGAACCACAGCTGGGTGGCACGTAGCAAATGTTGGGGTTGTCCGTTCTCAGAAGGCATGACACAAAGCATCCCAGACAGCAAAAGACAGAAGCAATCTGCAACGTTGTTCTGATTCTGTCAAGTAGTCGTAGCTTCCATCAGGAGGCAGCAGTTATTGCTGAGACAGTAAAGCACTCCGGTTGGCTTTCATCTTCTCCAAGCGTTTCACTAGGTGACCATTGCTGACTTCAAGCTCTTCTGTTTTATCCAACGCTGAACGCAACTGAAGGAAGGAAACAGAAAAAAACACAATGCCACATGACACTTGAGCTTTCCCTTTCCGAAGATAAAGCAACGTCTGTAATTACCAACACTAACTGGCCCATAGTTCCGGAATTTCATTACAAAATAAAGCCACTGAAAAATCCCATTAGCAGAGTCAAAAGTACATGTTTCATAAATGCTTTGGTATTTTTTAAGCACAGTGCCAAGAATCCAAGGCATTTAATAGAACCTTGATCAAAAAGCTCAGAGTTTGCCTCAACTTCTGGAACAGATTGCCCAGGGAAGTTGTTGATGCCCCATTCCTGGAAGTGTTTAAGGCCAGGTTGGATGGGGCTTTGAGTAACCTGCTCTAGGGAGAGGTGTCCCTGACTATGGCAGGGGGGTTGGAACTTGATGATCTTTAAGGTCCCTTCCAACTTTAACCATTCTATGATTCTATGAACTTCAGAGGCGCAGACAATCAGAGGTGTCTGCTGGGTGACATGTGCCTGTCTCGGTGCCTGGCTTTTAAGTTTTTGGTTCCCAGAACAACATCTACAGCCATGACTTCAGTGCCTTCAGTTCCCCATAAAACCATGGGATGGAGGTAAGGAGAGAGGTGAATTGCAGAGACCAATATTTATAGGTAGTAGAGAAGAAGGAGAACTTAGAAAAAGCAAAGAGTCACACTGAAAAAAAAAATAAATTCGGGAGGTAGATGTGAAAGAAGCTGACAAACATCTAAGCTGGCTGTAGCAGCTACTCGGAGAGAACATGAAGTCTGTTAAGACAAGTAAGGTCAAAATTACAGACAGGTTGAAGGCACAGTGTTTTAAGAAACATAAACAGAGTCTGCAGAGGAACACATTCCAACAAGCATGCACAAAGGGATTGACAGAGCAAGAGAAACCGACTCAGTAACAGTGATTTGCATCCATTCCGCCCTCAGGTTTAGACTCAGAAACTTGAGTGTGTCATTCCTGGTAAGGTGTGGCACTGTGCTTAGATAATGAAGAGCCCATATTAACCTTACAGCAGGATTTTCATCTTTCTAATGCCATCATTTCCAAACCATGTGTTCTTAAAAAACAAAAAAAAAGAAAAGAAAAAACCCCGTGATTTGTATTTATAAACCTAGAATTTGTAACACCTGAAGTAATGAGCCTTCAAGTGCAACAAAGGACAAAGACAGCAAAGTAGAAATGGGAATTCTTCTGCTTGATGAATGTCAAACCACACAAGCATTCACAGCTGCAAAGCAGCATGCAAACCTGAGCATCTGAAGGGTGGTTCTAGACTCAAGTCGTACAAGTACAACTCGAGTTTGCTGCAGAGAACCAACTTTGGTACAAAGCAAGGCGTTACAAGTCAGTTTAGGAAGGAACAGTGAAAAGGCAGTGGGAGTTGGCTGTTGTAATTGTTATTCCAGTTTGACTGCTGAAAGTTTGGTTAAACATTTAGAACCAATAACTAAAGCGATTTTAAAAAGTAGATGTCTACTCTTTGCTTTGCCAAGAAGGGTAGTTCCTCCTTTAAAA
The DNA here is from genome assembly GCA_013400375.1 of Thinocorus orbignyianus. Taxonomy (NCBI): domain Eukaryota; kingdom Metazoa; phylum Chordata; class Aves; order Ciconiiformes; family Thinocoridae; genus Thinocorus; species Thinocorus orbignyianus. Next base: position 626,606 of record VXBW01007174.1, read on the forward strand.
TGCAGCAGACAGGTCTCCCGTGCTGCGGTGCTGGCTGCCTGCTGGCCTGTAACAGTTTAGAGTTACCTCTCTCTGCAGTTTGCGTTTCTCTGCTTTCAGTTCATCTTCTACTCTTTCAGCATTTTCAGCAGCAGTTTTGTATCGGGCTACCTGACCTTCCAGTCGTATTACCTAAGGTGAAAGCAAACTTTTTGAATGAAAAACTGTAACAAGAAGTTACTCTGAAGTTTCACTCTTCCACAAGTTAATAAGAAATAACCAGAGATGCTCACTTCTCTTTGATAAAGGCATATTTAGAGAGGAAAAAAAAACCCAAATCAGGGAAGCCTGGCCATGGTAACTGACTCCAGACCTTTTATGCATATCTATATTTAATATGTTTACAACAACAACAAAAAGAATAAATAAAAGTCCATTGACTAAATTAATCTTAGCAAGAGTACTGCTGACATCCTGTGGACAAGAGCAAACAGTCAAAACTGAAGAGTCTTGTACAAAATGCATATATACTTCATCATATGCCAGGAACCATTTAAAAATTGAACCCTAACCGGTTCAGTAAGTGCTCTCCATTCACCTTTGCCTTTGAATGTTTTTCCTTCACCAAAAATGACTAATGTATTCAACTCTTTCCCATACATAAATGAAAGCATTTTAGTCTTTATGACTTGAGGGCAGTAGCCCTTCGGCTGAAACACTTCTGCTTCTTATTTTAGTAATCATGATTTCATTTACCATATAACGAAATGCACTTTCTCTTTGAATTGTCACCATTTTTAAACAAACAGTACAAGCCAAAAACTTACATTCTGCTCCAATGCTGTTATCTCCTGCTCAGACTTTGCTAGTTTAAATTTGAGATCACTGATCTGTCTGTTGGCATCTCCTAAAAGAATTGCAGATTTATCAGAAATGTTAGACAATGTTAACACTTGTTCTGACAAGTCTCTCATGAAATTTCCAGGCTCCAGCAATCTACCTGGGGCAGCGGTAGAGTAGCAACTGCTCTCTGTCCAAAAAGCACTCAGCAGATGAGCGCTATGCCCACTCTCACCTGATTCCCTTCCGACCACTTTGAAAGCAGAATTAATCAGGATCTCACCCCAGCTCTCCTGGGGAACGTAAGGGAGATTTCCGACTGCAATCTTGCTCAAACAAAGGATAATCATTCCCTCACCTCTAGCAGAGGTGCACGGCTGGCTCCCAGTCTGAAGCTCCCTTAGAACCAAAGGCTCATTTTTACCTAGAGCCATGTGGTTATTGAACAGATACGTTTTCTTGCTCACATGCAGGACACAAAAGTTCTCTTAAAATCAAAATGTAGCTCACTTTGGAGATCAATCATGTGCATATCTGTCCCGTTTTCTAGAACTTCATCCTCTGACTGCGTGTTTTCCATCTTGCCATTCTTTTGCTTTTCTTCCAGTTGTCCCTTTAATCTTTTAACCTGAAGGACACAAAATAATTAGTTAATAAAATAAGGGAAAACTGTGGCTCAGTTCTCAAATTCACTCAAGTATTATAAAACAAAATATTAGGTTTATTTAAACCTAAACTCCATAAAAAAATCTTTTGTTACAAAATAATTTCCAAAAAAGTCTTTTGGTAAATGACTCATCATTCTTTAAAAATCAATGCTTATGTGCAAGTTCAGGCAGGACCAACCATAACAAGTGGAAGAAAACTATTTCATTAGAAAGGCCATGAACGTTCTGGAAGCACATTCAGGTAAGACATTCTCAAAACCGAAACCGCTGTGTGGTTGTGTATGAAGTCAAGGCGGAAGACTCAATCCATAAATGAAAGCCTAGAGCATCCTGCACAGAAACAGATCAGCTACATTTATTTTTTAAATAAGCTTTATATCTGCTATGGAATATCACCGTACCAACAATAATTAACTTATATTTACTCATTACTGCAATTCCTCTGGCATTTCTTTTCAAATGGTCCATCACCCACAGACCCAGCAATCGGGAAGACTTACTCTCAGAGATAAATTTTGCTTCTACAGCTTCTGGACTGCATTTGTTTTTCCCTTGGGCTTGGCCAATCTGAAGTGTTATTTCTCAGAAGCAAACCACAGAGTTTTAGGTGACTGAAGACAGCAACCTGCAATACTCTGAGCACTGCAACATGGGACAGGCATACTGGGTCCCTGTCTTTCTTCCCCTATATCCTGAGCTAACACACAGTGTAAGTGTTTCAGAGCAAGAATAAATGGCAATTTCAGAGGAAGAATAAAGGGGCAAGCAACGCTGTAACTCCTCAACAGGAGCAACCCAGCACACATTCTGCAAGGTAACAGCACTGCTGTTCTACACCTAACGTTAGGGCTATTTTGCTTTTTTTAAAATCGATACTATTCTTAACACAGATTTAGTAAACACAGCATTTCAGCTTTCCTGTGATTACCTGGTCTAGTAAGGATTCTCGTTCGTCAATGAGTTTTTTCAGCCTGTCTGAAAGAGAAAACTGAAAGTTCAGTGCTGATTTGATTAAGCCGCACATTTCAGAGTGCATCTCATGTAAGACTGAACCATTAAGGTTAGTGAAACTAATGATGAAGGTAGTTATGCACGTACCACAGCAAATGAGGCCACAGACAGTACTGGGAAGGGGTTGCAGCCAGGGGAGGTTATGTCATTCTCACAGAACATGCTTGTCACGGCAGTGGCAGCACCCAGCTGCATGCAAAGGGGCTAATCTTCTACCTTAGGTTAGCATGCAAGAACTCTAGGGTCAAACACAACTGCAACACAAAATCTCACAAATCTTTACAGTTTAACGTAAGGAAAATACTATAAACACCAATAATCATAGCTAAGCACATTTTCAGCACTTTAAATCTTCACTTCTTTCACTAAACAGCATGGCAATAACATTTTATCTCCCGTATTATAACCACAAAAACATTTGCCCATTAACTTTTTGTTGTTGTTGTTTCAAATGCAGCAGCCTGGTAAAATACCCTTTTCTCTTTAATCCTCCACAGTCAGTTCTCCTGGTCAAACATCAAGCAGATGATGGGCAACCTGGACCAACTGTTGTTTTAGGCTTGAGCTCAGAAGTCCTACAGATGAGCACATGGGTACGTGTGGCACTGACTAATAAAGCGCACGCTACAGAGTGAGACAACCAGAAAAAAGAAACAGAAGTAACCAAATCACTGGGTTTTTCTTCCTTCCCTGTTAAGGGATGCAAAATGTGAAAGCATTTTAGCAGGTACTCACAAATTTTCACATCACTAAAATTACTTTACCTCATTAATTAACAACTTGAGTTTGTTGGGGTACAGCTCAACAGAAGTACACTGGAACACAGGAGTCAAATATTTTTATTAGAAGAGAATATATCCACCTCAGACAGGCCGTACTCCACAAGTCTGACGCATATGCTTACTGCAGTTAATTATTTAATTTGCCTCCTGTGTCAGCAAGCAGTCACCTGTGTAGAAGCAAGCCACTGGGTATTCGGAGCTCAACTCCACACTGAACGTCTGTCCTGTTAATTAAATAGTTAAAATCCAAACATCACTCAAGAAAAAGGACTTGCTGTAAACCTAAGGAAAGCAACTGACAAATTCAGAAAAACAGCTGGTGGGCTTTAACCTGGTATATTCTATTGACAGACTTCAGTAGTTTGTAAAATATCAAAAATACCAAGACTGTAGTCCCCATCCGTTGTGAAAGCCTGAACAGGCCAAAGTCTTGTGGTTCACCATTTTTTCTTGTTAACATACGAAGTGAAGGGAATAAAGAGTCGATACTGAATCAAACCATGGGGAAAACTAACTTTTCAAATGAAAGTCCCTCTCTATGTCAAACATATACAGTCCATTAGCTAGTAAAAATGTATTAAGCCATTCCTCTCCTGGGTATACAAGCTCCCAGGTACCAGTAGTCACTCTAGAGCATGGAATAAAACCTTTACCTTGGCTTCTGATGCAATACCCAAATATAGATCTTAAAGTGACATCCCCGTTCAGCAGTTCTATGCATTCATTTTGAACCTCTTCCAGTCCTATCCTTTTTATTTAGCCATTTGCAACACTCAACATTGTTATACCTGAGCACTGATATAGAAAAAACAAAATGAAACAAAAAGCAACAAAAAACAACATTTTTGTAAGCTATCAAGAGTAATAAAAATTTACAGGTATAAACCCCTTCAAAATAATCAAAAAAATTCACATATCTATATAGGAAGGAAAGGAAGCTTAAGGCAGAAGTTCTGTAAAAGATGAAACAAATGGAAGAGAAATAAAGGTTGATGAAGAAAGCAATGGCAGCAAACAGTAAAAGAAAGGTCAGAGGTATTCAGACCTGGAGACTGCATTGGGAGTCACATGTCAGCAAAGATCAAGAAATGAAGTTACTAAGAACTGAAGAGAAAACAAGGACTGATACAGAAGGAAATCTCTAAGACCACTACAAAACTAGCCCTTACAAAATTAACTTAGTGGCTTCAGATGGGCCAAATAATCCACCTTGGCCCTGAAAATAACTTGGTCATGAACACAGCTAGGTACTTTCATTAGCACAACCACTAACGAGGGGTGAAATACATTTGCCCGAAGAAAGGACACCTCCTTCAGTTTCCAGTAAGGAAGTATATCAGCTTCTCCCAATCCCCTTCCGTGCAAAATGGATGTTGGCATTTCAGAATGAGCCTTCAAATCTCATCTCACCGTCCGTGCACCCCAGTGGGACAGATGACATGCCAGCAGTAGGATTTGGAAGAGTACAAAAAAAAAAAAAAAAATTAATTTGCTACAATTGCCAGGTATCTTGAAAGGTTTCCTGCACGTATAGATGAAGGTATCTTAGGATTCACTTATCTCAAAACCCCACACTAGCACAGAAAACTTACTTTAGCTTTAAGAGATGTCTTTGCAGAGCCTTGTTTTTGCATTTAGGAGAAACTTTTCCAACAAATCAAGGATCTGAGGACCTTGAGAAACAAGTGAGCAGAAAAGAGCCATCTACTGAATGAGAACACAAAGCAGCTAAGTATAATTCTCATCTGTAACAGCCATTACCCTTATTTCAAATATGAAGATACTACAATGTACAATTAGCATAATGTCCAACTCAAATTTAACTTTGGTAACAGGATTTCCAGGCTACTTGCTGCACCAATTCATGGCTTTCATACACAAAGGAGCTTAAAGAAGAGCTGATGCAAGGAGGTGGGCTCTGGAAAGGCCTGGGAGTGGTTACAAGCATCTTCTGCTGTTGTCCAGCTCTATCTGTAAGTCAAATGACTGTTCTCATCGGCTTGGTAATGCAGTTAACTAAAGGTGCTGCTTCAGTGGCTCAGCTGACCTATCACCTCCTGATGACAGGGGGATTGTTCTTTTCCATAATAAAAGAAATATTGACCAAGGCCTTTCACTATTACTTGGTGAATAAAGAAAAAACAAAAGTTTCTTCAGATACTGCTTTTGAAAGCATTTCAGGCTAGCTCTGAATTTGCAGTAGTGAGCTACAGGCTACATGCACCACTAGGGATGGAACACAAAACCTGGTAATAATTTGGATCCATGAAGCCATTTTGAAAGACCAAAGTCTTTTATGCTGAGACTAGTGGTCGTTGCAGTGCACATCAGCAGGCTGTTCCTACTGAAAACAAAACGGGTAACATAACAGCAAATACAAATCCTGATGTCCATCCAACTCACGATTTCTTCATTTTGTGTTAAACTTCATGAAAAGACTGATTTTGATATTTTGCTGTCTTTGAAAGTCAAAACTAAGGAGTTAGATCTTGTCTTGTACATGTTAGGTATTGCAGGGAAAAACGCCAAAACCAGTTTTCAATTCTGTAACTTCACAAAAAAATTCATTTTCTAGGGAATTCCTCCTGAGACACTGTCCTGTCCCTCTCTCTAATGGCACACATTTCACTCAAATGCTAGTTGGCATACATTATTTATTACATTTTGAATACAGATCTAGCAGTTCCCTGAATCTTCAGGATGATTTATCCCTCAATATGCGTGTACTCAAGCAAAAACCAAAGGGGTAAAGAGCACCATGATCTTCTCCTCCATGGTACTTGCCCAATTCCAGCAGTCAGGGACCAGCTGCCAGCAGAGGTACCAGCAGCTGATGTTTAATAATGGATTTATAGTACATCAGTAACTCTTCATCGCCTGATCGTGTTCCTGCTCCCACCCTAGTTTCACAGAGGGCTGGTTAGTTATTGTGGGATAAAAGCTGGTACGTGGACAGCTAGTTAAGACCAGAGTCATCGTTATTTCTTCTTCCGTAACTTGGCTTTAAAAAAACAGTGCTGTTACAGATACTTTGTTTTCAAAAAGAGGGAAAACTAGTTCAACACAGTTCACCATTAATTCCCTCAACCATCCAGAAGGATTTCTATTAGAAACAAACTTGTAGGAAAAATGCTGGAAGTGCTGGCATGTGCTCTAATTTCCCTCAGAATTGGTTATAGATCCATCCACAAGTATAGGTGAAGCCCGGTAAGCACATTTAATTATATATTTAAGCATACATAACATTTAGATATACATTTAAAACACTTTCACTATTAAATCGTATATTACTGTTGCTAGTACAGCAGAGAACTTTTTAAACAAACACTGATACGTAGTAAGAAGGTTGCTTTCAAGACCTATGAGTTTTTAAGATTAGCATTTGCTGTAAACCCGTAAGAAGAACAACTGCTAATACTTACAGAAACCATACTGGAACTGTTGTAATTTGGAGGAAAGCCACACGAAAAGAGTTGCTGGTTTACAGTTAAGGGTACCATCACATATTAAAGGTCCTCAAACACCAAGGCTGCCCATTTCTAGTAAGACAGCTCCTCCTAGCTATGTAGCCCAATACAATACATTTAATAAAGCTGCAAAAATGTTGGTTGGGTTTTTTTAATTATATAGATTTATATAAATATTTATGCAGGTTTGTAAACAGTGCTCTGGACAGGCAATTTAAAGTATAAAATATGTTTATTTCAATTATATACAGCTCAGTACATTTTGATATACATCTTGAAACTTTGCAATCTGTTTGTACTACATCAACTTTGTAACATCAACACAAATACAGCCTTCCATGGTCCCTCTAGCCCCCCCAACTTCTCAACTTGCATTCCCTTGGGATGTGCATTGCTTAGAACAACTTTAAATGCATTTTTAAGTATGCAAAACACACCCTTTCTCCCAAGCACTAGCAAAAACGCAAGAAGAATTATACCAATGGAGTATCTAATTTATGCCAGCAGTTCAAAGCAATCCAGCTTTTCAAAAAGGCACAGGGAATAGCACACAGGAGGACAACTGTCTTTGGTGTGATAGCCAACAAAAATTAAGAGATGCAGAGTTGTCCTCTTTCCAGAAAGGAAGAGGTAAGCATTTTTCAGAGAGAAAAATCATTCCTTCAGAATCAAATAGCGTGCAAAAAAAACCCAAACAAACTAATGCAATAAGGAAATACGATTTTAAACAAAAAACTTCTTGGAAAAATAGATATTTTATATATTCATAGCTAGACAGTACTTCATAGCAAATCTTAGCACACGTTACAGTGTGTATTGACACTTTCTTCAGAAAAAATAATAAAAAAAAAGCCATGTGAGACATAGCGTAAAAGGCCTGTCATGGTGCAAAGTGCCTAAATGAAGTAAACAGGTAATACATGCATTCCTTCCAGCAAGTTAAGATCTCTAATGTTGCACTTCCTTCAAACTGTATATTGTTCTTCCAAAGTGTTCAGACTAAGTACATTCACGGTGTTCTAACTATATCTTGGAATATTAGAAATACACAAGGTGGAATGAAAGTATCTTTTTTTTACTTTCCATACTAAAAAAAGAAAAAAATTAGATTGGTTCCTAAGCTTTAATCATTCAGAAAGAGGTTCCAGCATCAGATCAGTGTTGCTGATCTAGAGTTCCTTCATGAAGTGTTAATGTACTCACTGTACACACAAAGGTCCAATACACAGAAGTACATTCAAGATACCTATGATCTAGGCTAGAAAAAAGTAATTTCCCATAGAATTTCTCAGTAGCAGTAACCCACACTAAAAGCACTTTAATTGCTAAATAGTCTGAATAGTCGGTTTGTGAAGCTTCCTCTTTGGTGATAAACTTGAAACCTGAGACACAGCAAAATCCACGCATGATTTCTTGTGGCCAGGTGCACTAGTGAGTAACTTACTACTTGCATCATTACCACTTACATAACATTGTATTAGAAAAAGAGCTACCTATAAAGAAAAACACTTTAAGAATACTCCTAAGGTCTGATGTATTGTGCAAAGTGCATGTTTCTGTACCAGGACTGATCAAATGGCATGTAACTCATGTAGTCTTGAGATTTTGAACTTACGATATTGTACAGTCATCTCTGGATTTACCCTTACCCCTTCTACCACCCTGCAAATCCTCCTTGCTTTCATCCCGGTTATTGCCAGTACTTTCCAAATCCTGTTTTGAAACATCTTCATCTGGTATTTTTTCCACTTTATTAGAATCTGATGCTTTGATTTCATCTTCTATCACATCAGTCTTCCCATCTGTTTTCCATGACGCTTCTCCTTGCAAGCACCCTGTTTCTTCAGGCTCATCTCCTTTTTTATGCTGCAAGCTGTCATCTTCAGTCAAGGCATCTTTGGTTTCTATTTTGCCTGTTCCTTCTCCAGCTTTGTCTGCCTGGGCAGCTTTTCCAACAGCACCATTTGCTCCATCACCACCTTCTTTCTCTGTATCAGCTTTCTCTCCATCACACTTTTCATCAGTTTCTAGTATCTGTTTTGACTCTTCATCAAAATCAAATGCATCACCATCATCTTCCAGTCTCTCCTCTGCTTGACCCTCCAAGTTAACTTGTTCACTATCGTTTTCATCCTGCTCAGCTTTCTGTGCCAGGGAATTATTTGCACCTTCCTCAGAAGCAAATCCACCACCATCGTGACCTGCAAGCTCTAACCCTTGCTCATTTTCTTTCCGTTTTTCTTTATCAACTTTGTTTTCAGCAGTTACACTAACATCTTCAGTTGACTCCTCTTTGGATTCACTTTCCTCTTGTTTAACTATATTCTGCACTTCACCTTCTAAATGAGGATTTTTTTCTCCCACTTCATCACTTGTTGTTTCCTTACTACACTGAACTGTTTTAACTTCTACGTTTGCCTGTAAGTCTTCTACCTGTTCTGTCCTGCTTTCCTTTCCTTTCCCAGACTCCTCCTCTGTTTCCAATTTGGGCTCCTTAATTTTGTCATCTGAAACACCTGGGTCTGAACTGATTTCCTGAGCCGTCACCTCTTTCACGATGTCTGTGTCTGGCTCTGCCTGCTGCAGCACACTCCCTTTCACCTCCGTAATAGAGCCTACAGCTTCCACAGATGCCTTATCTTGCTCCTCTGCTTCTGCAGAATCTGAACCCATCTCCAGTTCTTCTAACAATGCTTCATTCTCTCTGTTCTTCTCAGCTGCAGCATTTTCAAGTTCAGTTTTATCTTGTGTATTTTGCTCCTCTGATGATGCTGGGGCACTGTCCTCTGAAGAAACTGGTTGGATGTGTGCCTGATCTCCTCCACCTTCCTTTTCACTTGTATCTGCTGGGATACCACTTTCATGTGACTCTGTCCCCTCCAAACCAACAGACTCCGTTTCCCTCACCTGACCCTGAACTGTGTTCCCAACCTCATTTTCTTCTTCAGCTCTATCAACTCCTGTCTTATCAATTCTTCCATCAGCACAGTCTTTGCTTTCAACAAGCTTTTCCTCCGAGACATTTGTAACCTGCTTTTCAGCACTTTCTCCTGAGCACTGGAGTCCCTCAGCATGACTCTCCGCACTTAGCTCTTCACTACACAAGCTCTCGCTTGCAACGTCGGCTTCCTGATCCATTTCTTCACTGCCTGGGCCACAGCTAGTTGTAAGATCCTCTCGTTCTTCCCATTCATGCACAGTTTCTTCCTGTTCATGCTCTGAACCTAAGACACTAGGCATTTCCTGAGGAGTCTCAAAAATCTGATGACCTTGCTGAGAGCCCACATCGAAGTTCTGATTCGTCCTCGCATTCAAGTACTCGTGTTCAGCCTCAGTGCTAACAGGCTGTGGGACTGCTAAGCCTGTGGATTCAGTCTCCGTTCTCAAATCATCTGTGTCACTATCATCATTGGAAGCAGCACTCCCTGATGCACGTTCAGTAAGGCTTTGAGTTTGTTCTGTAAACCTACTACCTGGTAACATCGCTGCTGACGGGGCATCATGTTCTTCAACCATTTTTTCTGCCTTTGCATTTTCATCAGCATGCAATGTGTGTACTTCCTGCTCCTCAGACTCCTCTTTGTGTTCCTCACGCTCAGTATTCTGCAAGATTTCTCTTTTCCCCACATCCTCCAAAATCTCATTTTTCATGTCCACTTCATTGGTTTTGCCTAAAAGACCATTGAGAAAGTTGAAGGGACCACACTATAGCACTTAACCTCCCCACTTAAAACCCAAAAGAGAATGAATCAAAGAAAAGGTTAAGAAAAGATCAGCTTTTGCCAATTACGTGAGGCAAAGCAGCAATTGAATTAGTAAGGGTCTGGGGTTTTTGATCAGTGAAATTCACCACCACCCTTTTGAAGCAAGAAGTCACTGGTGCTGGCTGGTGTTTCCTAAAGTAAAAGATGTATGCTCTTGGCTATGTGAATGACAGCTTTTGTAGTTGAGAACAACTGTTTCAAGCAATGCAGTTTAACAGCAATACTTGCAGATGTAACACTAACAGTAAAGATTAACCTTTCTTAGCAATACTATCTGCAACTTTAACCCTAAAGCTACTCTATGCATGCAAGAGTGTGTCTGATGCCATGAGAAGTAATCAAAGATGATTCAGTAATATTTTACTCCTAAGTATCATAAACAGGCACAATCAGTGTATATGACAAACACTGAATGTAAAATCTGTTTGGCAAGCCAGTGGTTCAGCTGTTTAACATTACCAACACAGGCCAAAGCTCAGGCACTTCATGCCCCTTACAGCCACTTCATCCAGCCAAAGGGATGGGGACTTCTGTGGTTTGGGCAGGGGAGGGGTGGAGGGTTCCTCTAACAGTTTTTCTTCAACTAATACCGGCTGGTTCTAAATATAAGAACAGCAACATTTGTGGTTTCAGCAGTTAGCTTTTGGGTCTATGTTGTACTTGTTTCAGGAAAAAAAAAAAAGTAAAAAAAAAACCAACCAAAACACTACCAAAAACCAAACGAAAACCCAAAAACCAGAATAAGAAGAGACAGAAAACACGTTACATTGGAAAATAGACCCTTACCTTGGTTTTGGTGTTCCATATTGTTTCCACACAAAAACTGAGTGAGGAAAGAGCAGCCAACAGCTAAAAGCAAGATCGCTTGCAATTGCAATAGTTGGCTGCCTGTTGCTATTTATTACTATGTTCATTTAGAACAAAAACAACAGAAAAAAGAATCTATTATTTCCTTACTTTCCACTAGTGTAACAGTTCTCTGAGAGGCCATTCATCACAACTCCACAAGAGCAAAGTTTCTGCCATCTAGATTTTCCCTTCCTAATTCTATCCATCTCAGAGTTATCTTCTTTGAATTTACCAATGGTAATCCTGTTACAGCAAGTAAAAATGCTGAGCTATTAATATGAAATGGTCAATAGTACTGGATACTAAGAACAACAAACTCATACATTTGTGTGTTTTAACAGTGCCCAGCACTGTTGTTCAGCAGACACTTCCAGTTCTCAGGTATATAAATGAAACAAGGTGTAAGTTCTTTATTGATTTCTTTTTTCTGACTCTAAGAAGTGCTGAATAACATTCAACAACATTAGGATTATTCCAGGACAAGTTTCAAATTCAGAGTTTAAATAGTAATCTGAATGATTGCTACTTATCTGTAATGTAATATTTGTATTCTTGTCCTTTGGCTTCTTCAGTGGTAAAGGAAGTCTGCCTTTGCAGGAAACTGCACACCATACTTGAAGTGGTAATAAATATGAAGCAGAAAAATGCATAGGAAGTGATTTGACAATTAGCATGCTGTGTGAGGTGTTAATTGTCCTACAAACAAACACCCAAACTCCAAGCATAGATGAATGAATGGACAGACAGACAGAGAGATGTGAAAGGATATACAGCACTTACCTAGCATCGCCTCACTTCCTGGCTTTAATGCCTGAGTTGTGCCTGGAACATTTTTGGAAGAATCCAAGTGCTCTTCATTATCAAGAATGTCTGATGTCTCCCCATTGGTGGCTACATCAGAGTCTGGGATTATTCCATGTTTCTGTGGTAAAGCAAAATAAATTCTTTAGACCCTGCTGCTCAGAAAGAGGAGGACAGTTCTTGTCCTTGACATTCTGAATGAACAATTGCTTCAGTCCTTCCACTAAAAATGGCTGGAAGTCAGAAAAGAGCACAGAATATTAAAGTTCCCAGTTTAGCCATTATGACAGAAAGCATGTAATCCCATTTTTTTTAAAGGAAAAAAAACAAAAAAAAACAACATAAACCCCACAACATAAATCTGCTGTGCAAAATGTTTCTCAGAGCTCAGAGAAGCATCTCCTAAAAAACTAACTGCTTAGTCCTACATGTTCTACTAAGGGCTCAATGTCAATATTAGGAGGAAGGACTTGATATTGAAAAATCCCCGAAACAGCAATTTATAGGCAACATGAAAATAGAATTCCTGCTATTAAGCTAGATTCAAATTTTCTGCAAAAACGTACAGGAGGAAAGAGTCAGCAGCTGAATATAAATGTCTTTTATTTCTCTTGCATACCTTCAGTTGCTCCTTCAGCACAATCACTTCATCTCTAAGGTCATCCCGCTCACTCCTTATGGAATCAAAGAAATCTTTCTGTCTCTCTAATGCCTGAGTTCCCAACACAGACAGAGGGCGAGGAGATGTGAAGAAAGGAAGGGAGACAAGTAAAGACCATGAAAAGCAAGTGTAAAGAAAAATGAGCAAATTTAAGAAGTTCAGAAATTCGTGGAAGTGGCATGTATGAAAAAAAAAGGTAAAGTTTACAGATTAAAGGACCAGTTTACATACAAACAGGTAAGTGTCAAATCCAAGAAATGCACAGCTTATTCAATAACCAGGAATTCCTACTAAAGCCCAATCTTTCATTAGGGATCCTGCAAATGAGGATCCTCTTTTCATTGCTACCTGGCTAGACAAGTTAATTCACAGCCATATTACTTCAACGTGTGTGTTAACAGAACGCCACGAAAGCAGGCCCAGCAGATTTTACTAGTCTTTTTATTTCACAGGTGCAGTACATTTCAATTAAATTGAAAGCTAAAAAATAGGTAAACGTTAGACTGGGATGTACCAATGTATATCTTGGTATAAATACTCAAATAGAACAGTAAGAAACCAAAACAAAACAAAATAATCAGAAAATGTTGAGTTTCAAATTCCTACAAGTTACTGGACATTGCAACCATAGGCAAGTTGCTAGATTTCTTTCTCCTTCTATGCTCAGAAAGCCTTTCAGTGCTCATCATTAAAAAAGCAAGCCATGCTTTTATTTAAGAGTGAGTTTCCATTTGGCTTTGATAGAGGGTGCTGGGAAAGGATTAGAAGCAAGGAAGAGTTAGAGAATTCCATCCCAATAGACCATAAATAGCTCTATTGCTTTTGTATCACACTCCAGTTTCTGCGCAGTCTGCAGATTAAACCTGAGTAAGCAAAAATTCAGTGCTGATGGAATTGCATTATAAATAGCACTTCCTTTCTCAACATGGCAAATACAAATGGTACACCACAGCAAATAAGTTACCCTAGGTTTTGAAGTCAAACCAGCTGCTAAATTTTTCTTGGATTTTATGGTACTGCTAGTACACTGGTAATATAGTAAGATGGCCACACCAAGCACAGTCACTAAGGAGGATTCTATTAATGAGGTTTTACAAAAGCAGGATCAGCTAGACAATGACGGTGCCACTCTGAACACATTTCAGGAGTTGACAAGTCCTACCCCTATTTTTTTGTCTTTCCATTCTATTGTCTCCTGAAGATCAGAAATTTCCCTGACATAGTTCTGCTGTTTCTTTTGCAGCTGTTGGATTTCCTGAGAGACAGGAGCAAAACAAGAAGACAGAAAGCAGGTAACAGGTTAACAAAGAAGGAGAAGGTTGCAGTGATGCCAAAGAATGAAAAAAAGTCAGGTGCTAAGGAGTGTCTACACACACAGTTTCTAACATCTCAACTAAACCTATGCTGCTGAAGGCAATTTTACTGTCCACAAGATGAGTTGTAACAAAAGTTAGACAGTTCCATCAGTTGCCTCTGCTTCTCCACAAACAGCTGTATAAAACACAGCTTATTTCATATTATGGACAAGGCAGAAAAGAAGGCCGGTTTCAGATAATAGTTACAAAAGTACTATTTCTGTTAGTCAGCTCTGAACCTGTCTGGCCTGAAACACCAGTATTTCTTCAGGGGAGAAACTTGAGTAGGGAATAAAAATTCTCCATGCCTCACCTTCTACACTCCTACTGCTAACTGTAAACATATCAACCAAAGAAGTGATTAAAAAAAAAAAGTTACTTACTGCAAGCATTTCTTCTCTTTGCTTCAAAGCCTCTTTAATTTCCATGAACTGAAACTGCAATATGCTATGAGCATGCTTCTCCCTCTCAAATTCCTACAAATAATTAAATGACATATTTATCGATCAAAAATAGTATCCCATGAAAAAGGAGAAAACAAGCCCAAACACAAAGAAAATTCTTACTGCAATGCAATGCTTGAATATTGCTCTAATCACATTTCCACAAGAATACAATTATTCCAAGAAACTATTATCCTATCCAATATAGAAATGACAGACATCACTTTGCCAGTTTTGCAAGTTGAGCAGCAGGCTGGCAGTGAATACCTCTTACACTCAAATCCTGCAGCCTTCACAGACAAATGGATGAGAATTTAATCTTCCAGGAGCTGTATGTTTTGAAGTAACACTATAGTCAAATGCCACTACCCAAACAGCCAGTTCTGAAGAGCTAACACAAGCCACAACTGTAGTGTTTAACACTAAACACTCACTAGCTGTCAGATGTGAAATTCACGTAAAGTTTAATTCAACATTCAACCATGTAGCTGCCTTACCTATGTAAGGCTCACAGCTCTGAATAGGCCCTCTAAATTTACTTTAAAGAAGGAATATAAAAGGACATGCGATAGTATTAATACAGCCTTACCACATAAAACATTTCTTCAGTTCTTCAGAAATTGTCTTGTAAGACAAACTTAGGGAAGATTCCCACTGGTATGATCACAACCACATAATATGCTGCTATTCCACTTGCTTTACCAGTAACTAAAATAACTTATTTAAAATCTTGAATAGTGATTTGGTTGCCATCCCCAAAACGTCTCTGTGACTTCCTTCCCTCCCCCCTTTATTTCCCCATTAAATAACATTGCCATAGCTATGTACATACTTTACTTTTTTCTTCATATTGCCGCCTGGATTCTGCCAGCTGCTCTTCTAATTCTAGAAGCGCATCCTTTAGGGTATCTACTTGGTACATGAAATTTGTTTTTTCATTGTCTAGTTGAGCATTTGAAACCATAGCCTTTTTATATTTCTCTTCAACTTCAGCTAGAGAGTCCTGCAAAGAATAAGCAACCGCAGTCAGTCAGTGATAAAGGATGCTTTGCCGAGCAAGACCTTCAACAAGAAAATTAAGCATTAACCACAAGCATGCTGAGCAGTCCTAGGAAAACCAGTGCTAATCATGCACTAGAGAAGCTTACCAACTGTCCCAAGGTGAGGATAACTTCCCCCATGTTACCACCAGACAGCTGTTTACAAGTGAGGAACCTTACCTCAGGACAGATAAAGTGTTCCCTGTTCTCTGCTGCTTCAGCTTCTGCTTTCTCAGAGTTTTCTCCCTTCTCCCTCCTCCCCCTGTGCCTGCACACTGGCAGCTCAAAGCAACTGCTGAAGATGACAAGTTGGAATTTTTTTTTTTTTAAAGGTAAACTCACTCTGATTTAACATCATTTTAGATGATCTCAGGCCTCAATTTAAATGCAGTTTGACAGTCACTTTACACAAGTTTCAGGGATCCTTGCAGTGTGGGAACCACTAAATACCACTGACGCAGCAATGAGACTTTGCCTTGAAAAAAGCTGCAGCTTTTCTGATCCGATGCATCATTTTTTTCTTTGTTTCCTATATCAAATCCCTTCTTTACAAATTTACTCGACAAGACACAATTCCCAGGGTCTCAAAAATCTCTCCTATCAACTTGACCTGAATATAAGATACTGAGGTATTTATATCAACAGATGATGACAAAATAAAGATCAGAATTATTTTCCATGTTGTGCATTCAAACTTTGCAGTATTTACAACAGAAACAAAATGAGTTACTCTAACAAAACACTGCAAATATGCAAACAAGGAGGACACATGTCGACATTTTAATTTACAGATAAAACAGTATTTCTCAGAACTTATCTAAAGCACAGGCGAGTTTCTTATACTTCCCCTTTCATTCAGTCAGTGGAACTCAGGACGATAATGGTGAGAAGATAACAAAATTAAGTTTGAATCAGCTTAGTTTACATTTCTATTGACAAACGAGATAGCGATTTTTTAAGGACATAAATTCATACACAAACTGTGTTTTGGTGCACTTTCCAGCCCACAGATGTGAAATGCCAAGCAAAGGAAAACAGCCAGGATTTGGAAACAGTGGTAGAATTAAACCACAGAAATTAGCTGGAAAGGAAGTATATGCAAGTGAGAAGTTGAGGGAGCTGCTGCACCATTCCTTCAGCATGCAATGGTGTGTTTTCTTGGCATCAAACTGTAGCTCAGGTACAAATCACCACAAAAGGCAGTCAGAGACACAAATAGAAAAAAACCAAAACTCTACAGTTCTAATGCAGTGTGATTATTTTGCTACACCTGCTGCACAGTGATCAGGGGGAAAAAAAAAACAAAATCAAAACCAAGGAAAAGGGCTGAACTACTCTTTTTCCATTGAGAACTCACTCAAGATGGCAGCATCTTCACACGTCACAGCATTGAGCCGATGACAAGTCAGCAATTTATGCTGAAAAATGTTGCACTTTACAGCTGGATGTCTATATATCTATTTTTGCAAGACTGCCTTCTCAAAAAATGCAGCTCATGCTGTTGCTTACTTGTGCAACTGTGTTCCACCACCTCATAAGTTAGTTGTTGCACCAAAATTCATTTATGGCTTCATGAAAGTGGTAAGGACCTTCTTTGTCCCAACTCCTGTGAGTGTTCATTCTTCACATAACAAGCTTTGTTACATGAAGGTTTGTTACAAGGATTGTTTAAGGTTGTCTTCTGTGATCTAGATACAGAATCAAAATGATAGCTGTCACCTCATATTCACAATCTTCCAAAGGTATGCTGGATCTCATCAAAAGAAAAAAATATTCAATTTTTTAAATTCTGATTTTTCATGGTACTGTAGGTCATTAGTTTTGGTTCATCTTCCAATACTAAGAGACTTACTAGATTAGGAAACTATTAAAAAAAAAAACTGATTATTTTAATTTGCTAGCAAAGCGATTGACTACCTTCTCAAAACAGCAAAGACAGTATGCAACAGTAATCAGCAGTCTTTCAGTTAAACAGTCGGAAGCTTTTTTCACCACAATCAATGGAGATCAGAACACTTTTCCAGTTAATGAAATGCTTTTCACACGATTTACAACCTCTCCCAGAAGAAATCATGCAAGGTCAGTTCTAGGTCTCACACTGACTCTCTGAAGGTTTAGCTGGTGTTAATGATCACACTGTCAATCTGCAGCAAACAAATACCTTCATTTCTTTCAGTCCCTGCATGTATCTGCCTTCTACATCCTGAATCTGGTCCTTTAACTCATAGATATCCTGAGGGAAATGGTAAGAAAGGTGAATGATGCCATCGAAATTAACAGGTAGAACCACAGCTGAGAGGGAAACACAGGTATCCAAAGTTCTCCTTTAAATAGTTCTATCACGCAGGTTAAACAGTCTGATCCTAACCTGAAGCCTTGGCCAGACAATGACATTTCTTGGTTAGAAATTTAGGTTAATTCTGCTGCTCTTGACTGGAAAAAATGAAATCTTCAACATTAAGGACAAGATGCAGACCTAGCTTCAAAGCCTCCGACAAATACATGTCCCAGCCAAACAGCCTGTGTCTATCCTGACCAATGATTATCACCCTCTTTGAGGAATTCTGGTATTAAGGGGTGCCAAAGCAATCCTGAAACACAGGCTATACTAGAGATGTAGAAAAGACTGTATGAAAGCCATCTGTCACACCTAATTTAACTATAACTCCTGCCTCACAGTCTCTCTCCCTCTTTTGTCCTTGGTCCCCAGCAAATGGCTTCCTTTCAGGTGATTTACAGTGCTGAAACTGGGACAGACCTGCTTGTATCTGAGGTCCTAATACAAATTCCAGATGCTTTAACTTGGTTGTAATTTCAGAAGAGTTGTATGCATCAAAGTTAACACAACTCAGATTCCACATTTTAAGATCGTCTTCAGATTGGAGCATTAAAAGTAAAAAAAAACAGATTATGAAAAACTATTTAGCTATGGACTAGTCATACTAGCATTCCATGATACGAAGATTGGCTTGCATAGTTATTTGTTATTCAAAGGTGCCTGACTTCACAGAATCATGAATTAGATTACAAAATACATCCCCCTCCCCAAATCAACATCCACTAAGTGCAGTGTTTCTTGCATTGTTTCCATCCTTCTATCAGTGTGCTACACCGAGTCCATATCCTATTTCTTCAGGCTAGGATAAGATGTGTCTATTATGATCAATCTGATTGGATATTATACACCACAGGACTTCACCCAAATATTCCTACAATACACACTAACTTCCTTTAATAAAGCTATTTACTTTTTGTTTACAGCACGCAATTCATTTTGTCAGAACCGCCAAAAGGGGGAGACAAGAGTTTCTTTTCTGGAGAGAAATCTAAATCATATCTAAAAATATCCTTTAGATAATATTACTCTATTTAATAATGCAGGGGACAGTCCTAATTAGTATTAGCTTGTCAGTCCCAATTCTTACTGATAATTTCTATCATCACTAATGGGAACACCAGCAATACTTTCAAGGAACCTTACAGTTTATTAATTTAAGTGCAAGGCATAAAAAGTTCTGATCAAAAGAGCCACAGCCAAGAGACAGATTCCTAACAAATTTTGCTGGTTTTAAGTACTTCTTACCTTAATTTCTCTAATAGATGCCTCTGTATCAGCTGAGATAGACGTATCCCCACTACCTCTTCGTGAAGAAGTTCCACCCAGAGAAGCTAAAGTAGCTGCTGATAAGCTTGAAACAGTACGGGCTCCCTACAAAAACACACAGTTAAAAATGGTTATGATTTTTTTTTTTCTAGATCCATCATCAGCTTGTAGTTTGGGATTTTTTTTGGGGTGGTTTTTTGTTTGTTGCTGGTTTTAGTTTTGTGTTTGGTTTGGTTGCTTTTTTTAAATACGTGTGTTACACCAACCCTTGCACTTCTAAACAATTCAAATTACATTAAAATGTAACTTTCTAAGAAAAAAGAAAAATCAAAATACCAACATTTAACAAGGGAAGCTAACAAGAAAAGGCTTTATCTAAACACAACTGAAATAGGAATTGCATGGCTCAGCTCCTAACTACTAATTCCAAATTAGACAAAGTCTTTAGGGGCTAGTATCATCTTGCCAGGTATTTTTTCCAAAACTTGTAATAATACATTTTGTGGATACTTTCGACTATCCCTCAAGCTCCTCTCCTTTCATGGGTATTTATCTATTCTGCACAGTAGCCACATGAACTGTTTTAGTGTAGTGGCAGTTCTGCATGCATCTCTTTTTAATTATTATTTATTTATAAGTAATATCATAATCAAAATCTAATAAACAAAATCAGTATTCACGTGGCTTAGCCTAAAGCAATTTCAGCAAACTCTAATTGAAGGTCAACTCCTTAACCTCTGAATAACCACAGTGGTGTAAAAATTTATCTTTAAAAAAAAATGTAGTAGTAGAAAGCTCCATTAAATCAAAGTTTTGCCCCGCAGTGAACTTTCTAGAAGACTTCTGTACACTCACTGTGAGTTCTACCTACCGAAAGGAACATGAGAAAGGTGTTATTGGCAGAATAATTCAGAAGATCCTTCTTACCTTCTCAAAGTCTTTTTCTGGTCTTTCCTCAATCTGTAAAACAAAGATTTAGAAGGAAGCGTTAAATAATAAAGGAGAAGCAAAGGCAGTAAGATAAAGGGAATTCTTAAACCTGTAGAAGGCTTTATTGGCAATTTTCCTCTACGCAAAAAGCAGCCAGCTCACTCAGAACAGCAGTGACCCTTCTGGCATCTCAAGTCACAAGGCTGGATAACTCACCTCACATTTTAAAGCAGTACTTAATTGAATGGAATATATTTATAACCACCCTCCCACCCCCCCAACATTTAGTCTATTAAATAATTTTTCCATATTCTACACCGCAGCATTTCAGACATGAAGATGGCACTTGATCTACGAGTTAACAAAGCAAGAACACAAAGACCTACATGGGCATGAACTTGAAGCTCCAGATGTTTTTCTCTGGACATAAAAACAGCTTTATGCAACAGATGTGCTGACATATGCAGCTACTTCAATTTACTTTAGAACAATTTAAAAATACGCTTCCTATATGGACCCCAAATATCAATTCACTTAAGAGGTTAAGTTTTTAAATCAAAAGATCAATAGATTTCCAGACTGAGATAGCTTCTTGATGTTACCTTTTTTTAACAGATCTAAAAAAAGTCTACCTCTGTAGACTGCCAGCACACCTCACCCATTCCAGAAAGCAAGGGACCAAGTCAGACTTGAAGGGCTGTACTGAGTCTGCACCGCTCCCAAAAGAAATCTAAAGCTTGAAACCCCTGACAAGTATACTCTGCTCAAGACAAAAGGCAACTGTGACTTCAAAGATCAGTGTAAGGCTGAGACCACACAATCCTGACATTCAAGTCAAATATCAGGGACCAGTTCAAAGTCTAAATAAACAGGGTGTTCTATGGTTTCAGTACTTGACTGGAATTTACTAATTCAGAAGAGAGATCCTGCACCAAAACTAGTCTAGAAGAAAGAAAACAGAGCCAAAGTAGCATTTAGGAGTACAGAAAATTACCACCGACACAGACAGCTTAAACGTTTAATATAAAGTTACAAACCAAAACCCACATGCAACCTGAGCAGATTTATTTTTCCTTGATAGGAACCATCCTACAACTTTTTCCTGCTCTGAAACCAAACAAAATATACACACTCCTAAGAGCAGAAATTTAAAATCAAGTGTTTCATCATTATTCATGTTGCTATTGAGGAGGTGGAAGTGCATTTCACAACATAATCTTTTTATAAGTATCTCCATCTAAAATTGAATTCAGTTTAAAAAGGAGTGAATGAAAGGAAAAGCTTAGCAGAACTCAAGAAGTCCAGAAAATGTTAACTTCTTCTAGGAACATGCACCACCACAGTCAAGATCGTTTCCCAAAGACTTCTAGAAAATTGATTGCTTTCCCAGATCAAGAGTCCAAGAGTCAAAGGAAATAGTTTTTTTTAAATGACTGGGGGAAAAAAAAAAAAACCTGAAAAAAAAAATCAGGAGAGATCTGATTCAGGGGAAGCCAGGGGACAGCTGATGTTAACTTTGTAAGTTTCATTGAAAACACACTCAAAACCTACATCTCTTTCCAGTCAGTTCACATTTGGCATTGGGCGGTTTTCTTTGAATTACACACGTCAATGTGTGGACAATCCCACTCATTTTTCGTATTACCTACGGTATCCCAGGAAAAAAAATATCCGGAATGGAAAGGTACCTATTGCAAAGCAGCTTTTCACACTGATAATACATCTCATATCATAAGTTCTCTATGATTAGCATTAAGAAAATTTAAGACATGGGCTTTTACTTAGAGTAACATAAGCCAGACTTAAAGCACTAGATAGGAACTTTGAAAGGACATCAAGTACAAAAAGTACCTGGGGGGAGGAAGGGGAAATTATCTATGAATTTGGATGCAGTAAGAGAATGTCACTAATGAAGGCAGCTACTTCAGTTCAGACTCAGTAAGAAGAAAGACTGACTTTTGCAAGTAGATTATTATTATTTTCATGCCAGACAGTTCCAAGTGGTGCACTGGCAGCCTTCTAGCCCAGCCAAACACTATGCTGTTTTCCAAGACAGCTGTGGCAGTGTAAATACTGGTGTGCTACCAGAGATTAGTACATACACACACCCCCCTAAATCTGTCTCCAGAAATGTATACATAGCCTTTTGCAAAGTCTACCTTAGTGCTTCAGGGCACAACTCAAAACAATATTCTCTCTAAGCCATTTGTAAAATGCTCTCTCTATTTTCTGAAAAATAAAAAAACAAAACCGTGCAACCTCACTTTTTAAGAGGATAAAGGAGGGAACAAATCTTGATGCTGTTTTAATGATGCACCACAACTCAAATAAAAGCTTCCATTTACAAAGAGGGAAATGTTGAAGACAATGTGGTGAGATGTGCACACGGTAGACGTTTCTACTCAGCATACTCATAACCACACCCGTGAAGCTTCCCACACATTCATTGCAAAACAATCCTTAATAATTCTCCCAGGTGACGTAATCTTTAATAGGTAAAGGTATTCAGTAATTTCTAAAATTGGAGTGGTTGAAAAAACAAAACGAAAACAAAAGAACAGGCAATTTCATTTACCCTAGTGATGCCCTCATCCACAGAGCCGTTTGGTGCCATGAACGGAATACTCTGAGCATTTTCTCCTCAAAAACAGTAATTACCACTACCAGGTTATTTAAATATTAAAAGTTTAGTGTGTTTTGAGAAAAGCCAGTTCCTCATTTTAACATAGTAGCCTTTTACTACACAACACTTTTCTAAACAAAAAGTCTGAGACAAGCAGCAATAAATCTTATGGCTACAGGGCAATGATACACTGAAGAGCTGCAAAGAGCGTCTTGTAGAAAGACAGAAATGCGTTTTAGATGAGTGTTTATAGTGTTTTCATTCTGCTCATCTTTAGATTAATATATTCACAGCATCACTTCTTTAAAAAGATGTCTCCTGCTTTCCAACAGCACTCAGCCACCAGAGGGAACTCCAGGTTCTCTGCTTTAACCCAGTCCTCAACAAGCCCTTTGGCATTTGACCCCCCTAAGAAATCAAACAGAGAAAGTTCAGGAGGAAAAAATGCTTATTTTTATTTGAAGTTGCACAAAATTCTTGCCCCAAATACCTGCCTTCTCTACTATCAGAATACTGAAATGATTCAACAGCCTGAAAACAACCTCTGCTCCTTCACAGCACTATACTTAAAACATCCCTTCATACAAATATGCTGGCTTTGGGACTTTTCCACATGAAAATAAGAAGGACTAACAGAATACTTTCTAGAAGAGGAGATCTAAAGACAAATTCATCTAATGATACCAGAACTGTAATTTCTAGAGCATTATACCATTTTTCATTTCCACAAGGAGATGACTATTTCCAAACACAGATCACCTTCCTATTCACCAGCAATTTGAGCAATTTGTACTTGAGCGCATTAAAAAAAAAAAAAGCAGAAAAGGGAAGCAGTTTTCCAAGCACGCACATCTTTGTTTTGGCAAGGGGAATAGGTTGCTCTCTGCAAATTAAGTACAATGGGATCAGAGTTCAGCCTCTTCTGACAGCAATTTCAGAATAAATCCAGAGCCACGTTAAAAAAATGTCAGCAATATCAGAGCCTTACCGCAGCTGGAAACTTAAGAGCAAAATCATCCCACAAGTCTATATATGGATATAGTGACTTTTTTTTTTCATAGATAATAAAAACATTTTAGGATGTTTGAAAAAGTATTTCTCAGTACTCTGCAGTCAGCTAGCACACTAACCCTTGAAGTTCTGCCAACAGTGAGTATCCACGCCAAAACTGTAGCCCTCTCTCCCCCCAGCCCATCCAACAAGACAACTCTCAAACGCCTATTAAAGAGAGCAGGGACCCTGGGACAGTCAGTATTACACACCAGGTGCAGGCAAAGGGAAAAAATTATTCAGGGCTTTAAACTGATGAAGGAATCAGGGACTAAGGCACAACTTCCAGCTTCCAGCCTACTAAACAAGGCTAGAGAAAAGGGGAAATACAAAACGCTTGGAGTTGGGTAGCAGCTGAGAACAAATTCAGTGTGTTCAGTATGTGCTGTCACGGCTCAGCTCCATCTAGATTGTGCACTTAGATCGACTTCCTCATAAAAGCAAGGGTTGGTGGTTTTTTTTAATGACAAATCAAATTAAGGCATTTTCCTGCTCTGAAAGCACAGTTTGAAACAGAAATACGGCCCACACTCAAAATAAAAAAGGTATTGGATTAGGTAGTGCTGAACACAGGAGGCATCTATAAACACTAGAATAAAACCAGTAAGTCCTCAGTCAGTGCAACCCCTCTTGCACTCCCCACCTAACCAGTCTGATCAGCTGTGCTGAGTCAGGCAGTAACACAGAGTGTTCCTGTGTTTTTCCAGTGAGGAGACACCTTAGCACCAGCGATTAGCAATAAGCCTTTAGAAGTCAGCAGGGGAGGGGGGAGGAAATCACTGCTGAACTTTGTCAGGTCTAAAGTGGATTTGTCAGAAGTATCTTCGCACAGGAATGAGCGTTACGCCAAACATCGTTGCTTAAACAAACTTATCAGTCTCTGAAATGCAGGCTAGCACTGCAGCAAATCCTCACTGCAGAGGGGCCAACAGCACACCCAGAATTGTCAGTGGCTGGGCTGTGATACAAGCCCACCATCAATCTGTAGGAGACAAAGGTAAGCTTGAGCACACTGCTAATTGATTCCGTGAAAATTAAGTCCGACGGTCTTCATTTTTAGTGAGAACGTGGTAAGATCCTTCAAACGACAAAAAAAGCTCTTCACTATCAGCCTGCCTGGCTCAGCTGCACCTGAGACACCACAAGAAGGGAGAGAGTTAATACGAAAGATCACCTTCTCAGGGTAGAAAAACGTGCCCTCTCCTATTATTTTCCCTTCCTTTGCTCAGAAAGTCTTCAGATAAAGATGCAATAGAATACTATTGAGTTCTATTCCAAATGTATCAATAACTGCTTGTCACTAGTAATTTATTATTTTTTTTAAAAAAGAAAAATTTCAGCAATTCATATTGAAAAGCCCACCTCAGACAAAACATGCCACTAGCCCAGGCACAGGATTTACCGCCATCTGTGCAGATGGGCCCGATGTTTGCTCCCATTAGTCTCATGATCTGCACTTTATATCAAGCGTAATTCCTCCATATTACACAAGATACTTGTGTATCTACAGTAAATGCATGCATAGCAAACAATAATTACTAGTGGGGATAATGGGAAAAGTGTTATAGAAAAATAATCAAACAGCAGATGCAAAAGCAGATACATTGAATTCTTAAAAAATGCCTACAAAGGTCAATATTCACATTTTGTTTAAGCATCTGCCTGCCTTTTACTGTATTACAAACAGGGTAACACAGTGACAACAGCAAAGCTCTGCGCAGCAGAACTACTGTTGCTTTTTACCTGCTGTTTAATGAGCAAAAAGTGATAAAAGGGGAAAACAAAATTCTGAGGAAAGAGTTAAGCACTCCACTAACAAGATACTGTATACTTAAATTTAGAAAGTTAAATTGAATCATTCTCTGTTCTCAATATGTACTTTCTCATGATAGTTAGTCAGGCTTGGGAATAATTCCATTTTGGTTTTCTGCCTAATAACGCCCATAATCACAAGAAAATCATATGTAACTTCAGCGTTAAGCACTCATGACTACAGTACATAGATTTTGTAACCTATTACACTCAAGTGATGTAAGCAGCTGGAAATTCAGTTTTTCAACCCAGCAGATATTCCCCCTTCCTTCCTCCTCTGCCAGGCATTTAAAAAGTAAACTTGGAACCAAATCTTTATGTGTGTAAATGCCAAAATATACATACATATATATATATATATATATTTATATAGCAGAATCAAGAAAGCAAATCTCTCAACATGCTAAGGGATCCAACACCTCAGTTTTGGGGGTAGGTAATACTAAAACAGCTTGGACAGATTACTGATTTAGCCAAAAACACCCACTTCTTTTTCTCTTCTCCTAAGTTATCACGCCATTGTCCAAGGAGGCTTTTATTATACCTTTAGGAAGTCCAAGCAGATGACATTTTGAGTCTGCATGAGTGGAAGCACCACACTGCTCAGGCCACTGAAAGGCAGGGCTTTGTTTCAGCATCTTTACTGTCGAGATCAAGTACACAACTGGAAATGTTACACCTTGACACCTCTGTTAGCAAAAAGCAAGGGAAGTGATTCCTTACTGTGAGAGACATGAAAAGACATTGCCTGTTTAATAAAGGGGGGAAAAAAGGGGAGGAAAAAAAAACCAACCAAGGTGCTGATGCATTGACCCTGTGTAGTAATTAGAACTTTAATGAGCAACACTACCCTGTTCACAAGGCTTACGCTAGTTTGCACTAGGAGAAGCAAAGCCCCTGCACTGCAGCATTTTCAACCCACTATGGCATTAACTCTCAGCTCTTCAAGGCCATGGAAATGACAGAAGCTCTTCATACTCCGCAATAAACCACTAATCTCCAAAAGAAATAAATAAATGAGTGCCTGTTGTCTCCTTGCAGAGCAGAATCAGCCTGGCACCTCTCCAGCATCAGTGCTGACACAGCTAACCACCTCCAGCCACTTGCATACAAACAGTCCAAACTGTAAACGATGAATTAAAGACAGAAAAAATAAAAATAATAATAATAAAAAAATCCCCTGTAGCCCTGTAGGCAAGCTGCATTTTGTGATGACCGTAAACAACTTGCTGGAATGCTTCAGACTGCATACAAAAACCACATAATGTAAACTAACATCAATGTATGGGAACCCAATTCTTACACTCAAAGAACTTTAATGGAATCCCTGGTTATTCTGATTTTCTGCTTTGGGGATAACTGAAATTCAGTTCGCAATTGCCATTTAAGAAGTATTACTAATATAAGATATATACTATAAAAATGCATAGCTCAAGGACTCAGGCTCAACAACTGATTAAAATCCTGATTTATTTATAGGTCACCAGCTGCCATACATTAACTGATGAAAATTCTTTTTCTTTTTTCCCCCTAGTGAAAAAAATAATCATTTTAAAAAGCAGATGTACCCTTGTCTTTCAGAAATGCCAACACTTCAGAGCACACAGCTCTATCAGTTCCATTTTCTTGTTTTCCAGTCAGTTTATTCAGCTCTTTCTCACTTAGGAGAGGGCTTGCTTGACGACCAGAAGACTCGCCTGCCTGATACTCCTTTTAATTAGAAATACTTACAGCAGAATTTCCAGCACTTAGGTTTCATCTCCTCAGGAAAGCAACAATGGCAATAGAATGTTATGGCTAGAGGAACACGCACACGTTAATTTACAGTATCACCCTGCTTATTACTTCATATCTTGGGGATGTGGTAGGTAATATGTGGCAGGTACAAAAAAACCCCCAAGCACATTAAAAACTTTGCTAGGAGAAACACTTCCATGAAGCAAAGCCAGTTTTCTGAAACTCAGCACAACACTTGAAAACTCAACTCTCTTTGGAAGATTAATCTTGTTACAGATCAGTTTACTGCAAGCTACACATTTCCTTGAAGAGACAAGCTACTGCACTCTGTTGCTGCCACCATGCTACCAGCCCTTGCTCGGAAATTAGCCAAGGAAAGATGTTCAGTTGCCAACAGCTAGATGGAACAATCCCAAAGAGAAAGTAGAAATACACTGTTAAGGAAAACAGAAGACATTTACTTTTTATCTGTAAAAAGCAGGGGGAGAAGTCTTGTATTGGTCAAGTACAGTCAGAGAGGTTGGATAAGCCTTTCACATTTGAGCACTGTTCAGCCACAACTGCTTGGGAACTCGGGATGCGAGGCACGCCAGGAACACATAATCCTCCTAGAACTTCACCATGCTAAAGGCTCTGCAGTGCCTAGTAATCCACAGTCCAACAAATACATTCAAATCCCATCTCTAGAGAGCCCTGCAGCTTTACAGCAACATGACACCAAAATACTGCTGAGTGGAGAGATACTGAACTACTCGAATGCTACAGTAAGGTTTAGGGTCCCCTGATTTTACTAACCAAAGGAGATGCAGCACTAGCATCAACAACCAAGTCTTCTCACAATACACTTGCCAACGTGCTTTACACCCAACTTCACAAAATTTGGCATTCTTACATGAGTCCAAAGTGTACTTCTATTGTAAAAACGCACATCTGCATATAAGTCACTTTGATTTTGTAATTTCTCATCTGGTTCACTCCTCCTTTGTCTTAAGCATTGCCCAGATGGTCTAATTAATACTGTAAGAAACTGTCTCATGAGGGACAGTGACCTCTTAGTACAAAAGAGACTTTGAAAAACAGAGGAATTAAACAGGTTAGGGTTAAAGAAAGTAGAGGAGCTCACCACTGGACTGGCCCGAGCAGAGCTGGCTCTTGAAGATGCCCGAGATCCTGAACCAAGGTAACAGCTGTACTCAGAAGGCTGCCGCAGGTAAACCAAGAACAGCAAGCAGAGAAAAGAGAAAAGCATTAGAATTGGCAAGGCAAGCAGGAGAGGATTTAGAGCACTACATCTGAAGTCAGTAACATAAATGGTCACATGCAGCCAGACAAAGGAAAAGCAGTGAAAGTCAGAGAAAAGACACTTCAACTCTTCATTTAAAAATGAAGACAAGCAGTAATTCTAGCTGATGGACCAAGTAGAACTTTGATTCAGTTCTTATAATGACAGAATACTAATGATTCATTTATATATATTTAAGATACCAGTCACAAATAAACGACTCAATAAAACAGGATCAATTCTACTACGCTTGAAGAGCTTTGAGGTTCTCTGGTAAGCCTTCTTCCCACGCTTCCAACATTGCGCATGTATAAAATGAATCTGTGCTCCACAGACCAAAGCAAGAAACATCCATCTATGTAGCAATTAAAGTAAAAACTGAAACCATCTCAGAGACAGAGAACCTCTCTTGCTCTTCCAGCATCTTCAGTCCTCATCTCCTGCCAAAGAAAGTATTTCAGTCTTTCTTAAAAGCAAAGATCTAAGCAGTGATGCAGAATAGACAGGGTTGACTTGTTGCTGACAAGGACAAAGAACATGTCTACGCTGCTTTATTTCCAGAGGTTATAAGGGAGTAGAAGTACAGAACGGAAATGAAAGGTTAGTGTTAGAGAAACAGAATTAAAACTTATTCTGCAAACGCATTTTAGAATAATCTTCTCTCTTTTCACAAATTTCAGAGCCGCAGCTTCACACTCAATCTTGTGTTTAGATGTACTTTATAGAAAGTCACATAAGCATACATGAAAGGGAGGCCTTGCAGTCTATCAAATCTCGTGCAAAAGCTTGTACCGACACGAGCACAGAAGCACATCAGGGACAGGAACAAGCATAAGGAACTTCTTGCTCTTCTCAGCAGCTCAGACTGCCCTGCTAACGACCTTTATGAGTTTATTTTATAGGCGCTTAAGACTGCTCCTCAGATATAAAAATACTGAAGCCTAAAGAATTATCCTACTTTTGAGATGCAAAATATCAAGACAGAATATATTCTGTCTTTTTTTAAACGTTTCTTTTATTAAGTTACCTGGCCACTACAGGAATCCCCGGGATTTCTCAGTCACGCAAACAAACCAGCACAGAATTAAATGAAAGTTAAGCTTACAGTACTAATCAATGATAAGAGGGTAAACTGGAAATAATCTTAGCTGCAGTACAACTGTAAACTTAGTTACTAACCACAAAGCATTACATTCCAAGGGACACAGCCCTTGGCAAGCCCCTGAAGCAGGGCAGAACGTGAGTGACCAAGTTGTGTCCTCAGACGTCCTACATGAAGTCACACTGGTTTCATATACCTGAACTACTGAGCTTCATTTCAGACAACTGCATTTAAAATACTTGCAAAACTGTGTGCAGTCACAGCCACTTAAAATTCTAACTAAAAGCAAAAAGCACTCTAGCAAACATTCAGATTTTGTTTTCTTAGTAAGTCGTTCTAGCAAAGAAGCCTTGCATCATCACTAGTGTTCTATGTTTAACATAGTAAGGATGTAAAATAACTTTGAAACAGGTCAAGGAAAATTTATTAACTACTGAAGAACCTCCTATTCTATTAATGTTTCACAGGACCTATTTATTCTATAGTCACTCTCTGTGTATCACAGGGCAGAACGTGGAAGCAAGTGCCACTTGTTCAGCTGAGACCAAGCAAGGCCAGTTTCAGTTGGCACTGCCATCTGATCACCCAAAAAAATTCTTTTGGGACTTGCTACACAAATGGCACACATTTTTACATGTTAAAAGTGCTACGAGGTTCAGAAATGTCAAAATAACCACAGATAACTCAGCAAATTCCCTTTGAGGCAAAAACCTCATACTTCAACTCTCTTGTTACTCCAGGAGACTATACAACAGAAACTGGGAAGGCTGGGCTACACACAGGCTTCCAAATACCTGTGGCACAGGGTGGGATGGGACAGAGGAATGGGGATAAACATCAGTGTTTTATTCTGGGCTCTGAAACACTTGTAAACAGCACTTGTGCTCGGAACCCACAGTAAATGACTTCTCCCAAGAGAAGAATTGTTATTATCTGGACCTCTCAGAGACTTATCTCCAACAAATGAAGACATCCCATACAAGCGCAGGGCTACAACCAGCTCAGCACAGCCTCACTGGCAAGTACACTGATCCGCAGGCTGTGACAGCAGTCCAAACAGGTAAGTATTGATGCATTTTCCAAGGCAGCCAGATGAAAACAAGGCATAAAGTGCGAAACAACTAGTAATCCGAAAGCTAACATCAGTAGCAGCAAGATGCACAGCCCAACTAGTGAACCAGTGTAATTGCAAGAGGACGCCTGGCTTTTTAAAGGCCAACAAGCACTAAGGAAGCATTATCAAAAGTTTGTTTCCTTCTCCAAGCTAATAAAATTGTAGCTTTTAACATTAAATTAACATTAATGCTTTGTCTTGAGACTTTTTTTTCAGTCCAGATCTTGGGTGGTGTTGTTTGTTGGGAGTTTGTTGTTTTCTTTTGGGGGCTTTTGTGTTGTTCCAACCCCACCCCCTTAATAATCAGCAAAAGAGTTCAGAGACAGAATAAGCACTGGGTCTGCAGAGCACTGTTTAGAAATCAAAAAAAGACTGATTTATTTTTTTCCAGCAGCTAACAACAGCAGCAGGTGTACTGCCTGGCCCAGGCACAGAGGCTCCACCTGAGAGGAGGCAAAGACGTTTTCTGCCTTCCAATCTGTAAACTGAATCCTGCAGCTTCTCTTTTTTTGAAAGGAAAGAATTTGTATTATGGTTCCCCATATTGTTTGTCCCCAGAAGTGATAGAGCCCTTCACTCACAGGAGTATGTGTTTTGAAAACGTTGTCACAAATTGCCTGAGACATCACTGCAGAATTCAAATCCAAGAAACAAAACCAAGCAGGTCAAACATTCACACTTTACTTCATGCTAGCTGGTAAGTGCTAATAGGGAATTAGTGTTACTGATTTATTAGAAAGCCCTGCTTTATTCTCAGTTTTCAAAAGAAGAATTAAGTCCCAGTGAGGGAAGGGACTTTCCAAGGCATTTTATCTGCAAACCAAGTGCAAGGCAGAGCTGAATTCCCCAGGCTGTGAATCTCACACAGTCCATCTCAAATGTTCCTCAGCCCAGAAAAGGCTCCCGGTGCACACAGGTTACTGGAGGACAGAAACAAGACAAGAGGGAAATGCAGAAAACATCTTACAGCACGAGAACTAGAGGCACTATACCGACGATTCCCACTGTAAACACTCTCGTCATACACAGATGCCTACAATTAAAAGACAGAGTCAGAACAGGACTGGTAGACATAGTTTCCCATCTCAGTTCTGGAGCATTCCAAATTCACAAGGTGCAGCGCGAAGGGCAGAAGGGAACGAGGAGTATGTGCAAGGACAGGGCCATCTCCTGCACGCAACCACAAGCAGCATGCAAGTGAAGGTCTCATACAGCCTGAGGTCAGGGAGCTGGCAGAGGCCACGAGGGACGTGCAGAACCCAACATCCACCCCGCCCAGTCCATCACACAGTCATGCACTTCTTCTAAACTTTATCCCAATCACCACTTCACCAGGTTGTGCTGCCTTCCAATGAAAAGGCTACATCAATTCTTAAGTTATTCAAATCTGGTTTGTTTAACTTTCACTTCTGGTGCTGGCAAAATATTTGGGTAAAAAAGTGCCCACGCTTAGACCTCATAAGTTTCCCTTACTAGCCAGTTTACCAAATTAATAAAAAAAGGAGTAAGATGCCCCTTTCTAGGACTCTGACTCCAGTTCAGCACATAAATGTATGGTTTGGAAAACACAGAAAATCCTACCTTTAAAAGCACTGAGAATAGCTCATTTTAGAGGTTAAAGAAGAAGAGTGGAAATTGGCTGTAAAAGTTTTTTTAAACAGAGTTTTGGTAGCGGTTTCACAACCTGAAAGAATTGATGTTGCCTCTCTCTGGCCTGGCTCCTGCACGTTGTAGCTAATACACCGAAACAAAGACAACCGTCTGCATCCAGAGAGAACCCTGTGGCAGCATCACAACCCCACGAGCAACAGCTGCACAGTTCCAACAGGAATAAAAGGAAGGATCAGCAAATCCAGGTCCGTACAAACAGCATTGCACACGTGCATTCAGGTGAATCAGACACCAGGAGTGTGAAATAAATGGATCTAACAGGAACTACGGAGGTAAGAGACAACATATGCACGGCTGAAGGCTTTGGTATTTGTGTTTAGAGCATTAGTACAACAAACCCTGTAACTTCTGGCTGGCAGTGCATCGCTGTACAGCAAGGAGGGCTGAGGAAGACAAGCACAAAACTTTTTTGCATAGAAAATGAAACATAAAAAAAGGCGCCTACAGCAGAGTTAACCATCCTGATAAAAGATTAGGATCATAAACTGCAACAGAAGGAAACCAGCATAGAGAATATTAGTCATCTGTGCCACAAAAGCATTAAATCTCAGTTCTCAAAGACTAAGAATACAAAGCAGACACATGCATTTCCTGCAGGAAGGGAGGGCACGACAGTATGCAAAAGCAAAACAGCACAATTTAATTTTAGGTTGTTAAGTTGTTATAGGCTTGCACACACTTGTGTATAGCAGCCAGAAAGGGTGTTTCTCCTCATTTCAACCAAAGCCAGGAAGTGTTTTTTAAGATACACATTTTAAGTGTTCCACACAGCAGTAACAGCATCTATTTTGTGTATTGCATCGTTAAACAAAAATGCAGAGAAAACCCAAATAATTCAGGACAAAATGATGAGTTCTTAAGTCAGAGCACCATAAAACGAATTATTCTGCTGTTAGTCACCATCGTTCACAAGATGCAGGGGTTTAGAGAGCTCATACTGCGTCCAGCACAATTAGGTGGAAGAGATACTCCAGCAGTGATCCCCAGCTCGCAGCTTTCAGACAACGTGGTGCTGCAATGCCATCCCCCTCATCTGCAGTGTCCCCATCACCAGACACCTCAAAGCACCAGGCGATGTCCCCCTGCTGCTGCCCATGGACCACTGCTCAAGCACTGCTTCACCAGCGCCGGACACAGAGGACAATCCAACCTCCTGGGTGATTTTGAAGCTTCAGCGATTTTCCTTCTAGCAGTCTGCAAATTACTTGCTCGGAACTTCATTTTATGCAGACTGGGTTGTCTTAAGCTTGCTAGACTGACAAAGCCAGCAGCAAGTTGCCTCAAATAGAGAACTTCATTTAATTAAGATTTCCCTTATTTTTTCAGACCAACCGAGGCCAAAAGCAAACAAAATAACTGTAGGAAAGGGAGGAGCGTCAGAGGAAAACTAATTGTGCTTATTTTAAACCAGCTTTCCATTACTCACTCCAATCTTATAAGGTCTGTTTTGGTTTTGTTTTTTAAGTTTCACTAAAAAGAGCTACAGAGACTCCTGACAACTGGTCCAAATTGATTCTTAAGTACAAGAGGTTGTATTATCCAAATGAAGTCAGAAGAAGTCCAGGCCAGGTAAAGCCAGAGGGCAACAGACCCAGTTTCCATTTTGGGAAGGCGGCTGAGGTGTGGAAGCATAGCTGCTGTTGTGAAGACCCAGATCAGAGTAGTATGAAGCCTGCATTAATGACAAACAAACAAAACCCTTTGATAACTCAGCTTTGTAACATGAAGGAATTTCTAAATTCCTTAAAAAACAGGAAGCAAAAAGTAAATTAGGTGATTACAAACAGCAAGGAGTCAAAGTAGTCACAGATGCGAAGAGAAACAACTGCATTAAAGGTATGAGACTGTGTGAAAACTGTGCCCTTCCCATTTGCAAGGTATTTGTAATGGTAAGACTGAAGGCAAAGAAAGTATCACTTACTACAGAAAAACTATCTAAACTGAACACCTTCTTTTATGCAGCTTCTTACCTAGAATCTAGCACCAACCTTGCACTTTTGGCCCCCTAGTTTGGCTTCCCCAAGAACAAGGAGATCTTAATTCAACTTCCAAGTAACAGAAGTAGCAAAGTTGAATTAAGAAGTAAATACCCGTTGAAAAGAAGTACCAGACAGTACCAGTCAACAGAAGTTGACCAACTGACAACTCCAGTGGACTTCACCCGTGCTGTCCAAAAATACATCCTTATTTATCCAGTGTGACATACAACACTTCCATTCGTTCCCTCTGGCAGCTGTACTGGGGTGCAGGATGTCAGCTCAGTTCTGCTGCTGCCGTGCATTATTCGGGAGAATTTCCACTGCACAAACACTTCAACATAAAGCTGGCACACAGGGCTTGCCAGGGTGCAGGGAGGCTGACAGAAGTAGGAAATTCTTATATTGAGTGGAACTCAGTATTTTGCCTTCCCAAAACCTCTAGGAACAAGTTGTTAATAATATATTATTGCATAAGTTGTTATAAACAGGTTTTTTGTTGGTTTTTTTTGTTGGGTTTTTTTTTTTTTTTATGTGCAGGGATACTAATATTTGCAAATCAAGGTCTGTTCTCAGTGCAGATTGGAAAACCACATATAAGACACTATGCATCTCACAGAGCCAAAGAAATCAAGAAAACACAGGCATACTGGGATGACTTTACTTTTTTCCTTGTTTTCAGAAAAACATCAGCCTAAAATCACATCTGAAAAGTGATAAAATAGTCACTCTTCCAGGCCAGGGGCAGATGTAGCCCTGAGTCAGAGTATCAGGCCACGCCATGAAGGAGTGTTTAGGAGCAAGCACACGAGCTAGCGTGCAGGGGCAAGAGAGGAAAGGCTACCTCCTCGCGTCCCCACCCTCAAGAGATGACTCCTGTAACCAGCCCTGCAATAACACATAACTTGTAAAGATATTTTCAAAGTTGCCTAGGCACTGTTTCATAAAATCATAGAGTCACCTAGGTCGGAAGGGACCTTTCAGATCATCCAGTCCAACCATCAACCTAACACTGACAGAAACCATCACTAAACCATGTCTAAGCACTACATCTACCCATCTTTTAAATACCTCCAGGGATGGCGACTCAACCCCTTCCCTGGGCAGCCCATTCCAATACTTAATAACCTTCTCAGTGTAAAAATTTTTCCTAATATCCAGTCTAAACCTCCCCTGGTGTAACTTGAGACCATTTCCTCTTGCCCTATCACTTGTTACTTGGGAGAGGAGACCAACCCCCACCTCTCTACGCCCTCCTTTTAGATAGTTGTAGAGAGTGTTAAGGTCTCCCCTCAGCCTCCTTTTCTCCAGGCTGAACAACCCTGGCACATTCACCCACTCCTCGTAAGACTTGTCCTCTAGACTCCTCACCAGCTTTGTTGCCCTTCTCTGGACACGCTCCAGCACCTNTATGGGGTGACGATCACTTCCCCAGTCCTACTCACCACGTTGCTCCTGATACAGGCCAGGATGCTGTTGGCCTTCTTGGCCACCTGGGCACACCGCTGGCTCATGTTCAGCCAATGGTCAACCAACACTCCCAGGTTCTTTTCTGCTGGAGACTTTTTCAGCCACGTTTCCCCAAGCCCATAGCACTGCATTGGGTTGTTGTGACCTAAGTGGAGGACCTGGCACGTGGCCTTGTTGAACCTCATCCCATTGGCCTCGGCTCATCAATCCAGCCTGTCCAGATCCCTCTGCAAAGCTTTTCTACCCTCAAGGTCTTCCATAGTTTCCCACGGGCATGTGCACACTGAGGGGAATAGCTGTTCTGAAAGGCCTCCACAAGTCTCCCTTTCTTGCTATACTCTAGAGCTCTCCTTTTACAGCTGTTCTCCAGTCACTTCTTATGGTGGTCTAGACAACCAAGATACTCTGGCTTTTAGTAGGCAGGAACTACTCAGCTTCCTTACAAGCCCTAATTAATCCTTGCATCATCAGTATAAATAAAGCGGGTGTTAGCTCCATTTACAAATAAAGGAGTGTAGCAAATTAAACCTGTTTGTTCTTAACACTGGACTTATTATGTCACTGGAGGCAAACAGATCTCTGGGTAAGACAACCACATGCATATACCAAGGGTAGATCATTGTCCAGCCTCAAAAATCTCAAACCCTTCCTACCTCATTCTTCCTGAAAGCCGGACTTTAACTGAAAAGAAAACTGAACACTCTGAACCAAGTTTGAAGAAATTGCTTTCATTCCCATCTACAGAATTTGTAATCCGTACTACCTAGGCACATTCATTTTTAAGGAATTTACAAGCAAAATACGCAAAGGCCGATCTCCATGCAAAGATTGCTCCATTTTGTGACTTAAAATTGGACACCTATTTTAGAAAAAAACTATTTTATCAGGAGTCATCACTTCCTTGCTGATTTTAAGAACGCTGCCTCTTTTGAGGTTTTCACTGATACTTTGACAATCTCATGGTTTGGTTTGGGGTTTTTGAAGAGAGTATCCCTAAAGGTGAATGCCAGCCAGACTGTCATCAACTGGCCCAGTGCTTCAGCTATTCTAAGTCACCCCCAAACTTTCATCATCCTTCTAAATAACGAAGTATTCAAATACACTTAGTGATGAAAACAGCAAGGAACTAATGACATTGTTGTAATCATGCTCCACATGCACTAAACTTCCATGCTATGAACCGTAATACCGAAATGATTTTCAATTATTTAAATGGAAGTCAACCTATATTCTTCCAGGTATTTTGCTCTTCCCGCAGTACTTACAGCTCTGGAGTATGTCACTAAGGAATAAGAACGTAATTTGTCAACAGCACCACATAATAACATTCCTTGAACTTGCCAAACAGTACAGCAAGAGTGCCAACAACAGGGCATACTGTTTTCTTAACAGTTTAAGCAACAGTATTTCATTTTCTCTGATTCAGATATACAAGCAAAAATTTAAAATGGGCATAAAATATAAAGTTCCATTTCATTATTTATACAAGCACCTGCTTAACTTCATGCTTACAAACTCACTGAAGTCCATCTGAGGTTTAGCACGTGCTGCTCAAACACTGAACGAAATGGGGTCTTAAAAGTAGCTTATTTTTCCCCTGAATGTAGAGCTTTAGTCTGCACACCACCAAATTTCTTTAGAAGTCTAGGTAGTATAAAGATCAACAGGCGTTGAGCTTTTGTCTGAGTTTCAGATAAAGGCAAGGGAAAAAAACCAACCCAGACAGTTCCCCTCCCTACCCCCAAGGAGGCTCTGAGGCTCTGCTTGAGACAATACCTTTAAATAATTAGCACAAACCCCAATATTTAACAAAGCAGGACAGTTAATTCCTATAATTGACATAAAACACTTGTGCTGGAACAGAAGGGAACATTGTGACCCATATACACACATTGGAGTTAATAATTAAGCTTTTTTTTTTGACAAGAACTTTTCTAGAAATAAAAGTACATGGATGATAAGTAGCTAAGTAGCAACACTTGCACTGGCCGTTCACCTCTGGGGGGGTTTCCAGAAATCCTAGGACACAGTTTATAACAGAAAAAAAAGCAAAATAACAACAAATATTTAGTTAAGCAAACTTCAAATAAACAACATACATTTTGGGAAAATTCAAAATCCAAGGTCCATTTTACATATGCAAATCTCAAGTCACAGACTATAATCTAGGTGAAGCCTGGGAGTTTCAGTGTTAGAGCACAATGTGAACAGATTTGCATGGGTTGGAAAACAATTATTCTGTTGTTCAACACATGGAAATCCTCTGTGCCAGGTGACATCAAACTATTTCTTGTCACAATTTAACTTTTACCCAATTTTTTTTTACAAGTTAAGCAGCTCTGGCTTCCAAGTTCTACTTGTACCAAGTTGAGAGACTTCCCTTCCCACTCATGGCCTAGTTTTTTTTATTTTTTTTTTTTAAAGGCAGTTTATTGCTGCATCTCCACATCTGACAAACTGCAAAACCCACAACATGCAAGACAGGAAAAACCTGCTTTACCACAGAAAAGAATTTGCTAATTAGTTTTAATCCTATTAAGTAGAGCAATAGATTTTATAGCAATATAAATCATCTACTAACCCTGCTAGATTTTCTACTCTGGGATGATCCATACATGTCTTCCTCATAACCATTGGTCTGTTGGGGAAGTAAAGGAAAAAGAAGAAAGGGGAGGAAAAAAATTGACACAGACCCAAATGGGAATTTTTAGCAAAAGTCATCACTTCAGAAAAGCAAAGGCAGAGACAGAACTTTTCAAAGATACACCAGGAACAGGAGAAGTTCAGGATTAGGTCACAATTTCAAACATGAGGACATGAACATTTGTGTGTCTGTCAGTATCTGTATATCAGCCAAAAATGTCAAGGATACTCCTGCTTGCCTTTTCTAACCCCATTTTTTTCTCTTAAGATACACTTTTGCTTCCCCTGTTATTACTGCACTATAGCACCTGTCTCTTCAAACAGTCTGTTAGAGGAACACAGGACAGGAAGGGGACACTAGGGATGAGAGACTACAATATAAGAAATTCATCACTGCAGTTATTTATACCTCTGGCAGCTAAGCAACTAAGAAGCTGCAAATTATAGAAAAAACCCCAATCCTTAATTTTAAGTTTATACTTGAAAATTTCAGTTTAATAAACATGCAATGCTACATGAAATACCTTCTTTTTAGCTTCCCTCAATTACATCAAAACTAAACCCAGGAAGCAACCATCTGCCACATCCCACTATTTCGTCTGGCAGTCCAAAGACTAATCAAGAGATTTCTGTTGGTTCAGCTCTCCTCCACCACGCTCAATAGCCTGCCTTGTTGCTATTAAGATATTTTCTCTCAAAGTAGGAAAACCAAACAAAGCTCAGAACAAGCTTTTCACAAGCAGGGCGAGATGCGTTGAAGTCCCTATAGCAGCAAGGTCAGGAATAAAATAAAACTATCACTACAATGTAGTTTTTAGTCTGGAGACACGATGTCGAAAAGAGGATGGACTCAAAAGTCATCTCAATTGATACTATTAAAAACTCAGATTTCTCAAACAATTCAATATTCTGGTCTCACTTCATAGTGAGGCCTGAAATACTGAAAATGAGGAACCACTCTGCACTTGCGGTGGATTTTTTTTTTTAGTGGAACTTTAATTAGACTATCTATTCAAACTTAGTTTTTAAAACCACGTTTTAAATGCATTCCAGAAATGAAAAAACACTAAACCCAATCTGAATCGATTTTCAAGCAATATATTTATCACAACTATACAGTGGCTTCCAGGAAAAATTAAACAAATTAACTCAGCAACCAGTTTAGACTCAAGCTGGCAAAGCAACTTCTGGGAAAAGCTAAGATTCTCTACTGAAATGCAGTATTATCACCACAAATGGAAGGCTAACATCCAGATTCTCTTTTTCAGGAAGTGCTGAATTTCAGTACTGCTACAGCCTTCTTGCACAGCTTGGCTTCTTTCCAGTTTTTACTTTTTGGTTTGTTTTTTTTTCCAGGCTCCTTGAATTTCTCTAACACTTTCCTGAAGTACGATTAAAATGAATCTTCAGCAACTGAAGCCAACACTCCTGCAGCAGCCGCAACAGCACTGTGCAGGCCAGCTACCTCCACTGCCCCTGCCATTACTGCCCTCAGGAATTAATTTTGCCTTTTTCCAGCAGTGTAATGTTGACTAAATGTAACCTCACATCATTATTTGAACGATTCTTATGCAGAATCCTTTACTTTGTAATACCATATTTCCTTTCTCCAAATGTGGTATTCCTCATTTATTTTTGCTATTACTCAATTTTGACAAGGTGTCTCTTATTCATCATCAGTATTTTTAATCTAACCTCACATGAAACAATCTTCACTTCCTGCACTTAAGACAGCTACGTGACACAGACTCCAGGAGAGCAGTTTTCCCCCTTTAAAAAAAGACGATGCTGTCTTAGACGGGAAGAGACCAGACGAGATCTCTTCCAGCTGCCTCATTCTCTAAGTTATTTTTCAACTAACTGCACATTTCTTTTACAAGAACTAGATCTTGCCCAAGGTTTCACCCAATGTCATGTAGAGACACACCAAGAGCCTTATAGCCAAGATATAGTCACATCTAATGCTTTTCCTATATGCACTTAAATAATTACACTGCTTAGGGAAATTATGTTGAATTTGAATTGAGATGATTAATTTCCCACACATCCTGGTTAACTGTTTATCACTTTGTATTTCAGGCACTTCTAAGTGTATTTGCTTAATTTGCCCTGGATCTTTCAGAATTCAAACTGAAGCATAAATCAAATGGTCCTTTCCCTGACACTATGACTGATGCTCTCCAGAAACCTTTCCAGCACGTATTTTTGAAGGCAAATACTCCAGACAACTCTTGAAGAACACAGTCAATTTTATCAGACCTTGCAGACCTTTGTCCCATGTCACACTGCCATGCATAGCATCTGATCCTAACATCAAAACCTGGAAAAAATAAAACTTCATACCGGGGAAGCTAAAATATTGATTTTTTCTCTTTTAATGTTCAACTGACCTTATTCTTTTCTGTATTTTCCCCTTCCTTCTAGTAGACGTAGAAAGCTTTTTTTGTTGCCACTACATCCAATTATACTCATAACGTTTTTTACTTTAGTCTGTGGCTAATGCTACTCCTTCAGGTTTTCTAAATCCCACATTCAACTTGCACTTGTGTCAGAAAATTCTCTGCTGATTTCCAATGTGCTGAAGGCAGCAAAGCCAGCCTGGCAATCTCTTTTTGAGATGAGCAGCCTTCCCTCTGCAGCAGCAGTACACCACTTTGCCCTCTCTTGTCTAATTTTTCCCTCCTTTGAATTGCTCCTCATAAGATTCACCTAAAATCCTGGCTATGTGAAAGCACATTACCCTTTAACTTCCATCCAGGTCCCACTTCACAGTGCTCTAAGGCTGATAGTACAGCATCAATACTACACAGAGAAGTATGAAAGATGCAGCCTTTACTACATCTATACTCTACCAGCGTTACCTATCTCTAGGTAACACTAAGCTCAAGTTAGATTTTGAGTTTTTCCAAGATGCCCTTTGTTTACAACACTAACGTAAGTGCTCGGGTTATGCCACATTTTGCAGATGAAGTGATGCTCAGCATTCCCACAGATCCAACGAGTCCTGATAATTACACACTGTATCCTTGACATTAGGCTGGTGAGCTCTTACAGCCAACATATTTGCACATATTCTTTGTCCTATCGCAGTGCTTTTGTATGCAAAAGTCGGCCCGAGACAGTCAAGATACATACTGCTTTGGAGTAGTTCTTCTTTTTGGTCCTCTCATTCTCTAAGCCAGCCTGCAGTGAGATTAAGAATGCAGGATGAAAAGATCAATAGTTACGCGCATCCATCCACAGCCAGGCATGCACAGCAACATGCAAAAACATCAGTCCAATTTTCCTCTAGCTCTACACAACACGCCTCAGTAAGCGCACACGAAAAAAAAAATAAATCAAATCTCAAAGTCAAATGAGTAGTTGTTAAAGAATATTGTTAAAAGTGATGATAGTGCTGTTAAATTTAGTAGCCACAGTTAAAATCATTCACGCTTGCTGAGTTGTCAATTAAAAGGGCTACCAGCTGTCTATACTTACTGCATCAATACATCCACGCAAAACACCAAATGCGTTTGAACTATTTCTGTATATAGGTCACTCACAAACAGATACACTGCATTCCTAATTTGAAACAGTGCAGGGAACGAAGGAGATTGAAGAATCTAGAGCCTGTAAACCTGCCCTCTGCAGCTTGCTTTCTGCAGAAATTGAGACACCTCTATTTCAACACAGCTGAAATAGTAACAGTATGAGGAAGTTTTTTAAACTGAGCTTAAAGTCCCAATACTCATTCTCCCTTCTGTGCCCTGTTTGTCCAAGATCACCTTTATCTCAATGCAAATACTTACCCTCATATTATTATTACCTATTGAGTTTGATTTTATCCTCCAAAGAAAAGGTACCAGCTCAATACACAAGAGACAGCGTATCTGCCCTAGTACCCTCACTGGATCTATTCAGAGTAAGTTTGTGAGAATTTTATTCCTTTCCAGATCTATGCTAAAATAGCATCAAAAACACAGTCTCTCCATTAATTGAGCAGGTAACAGAGGGAAGTCTGTTACACAAAATAAAAGCTATTCTGCTCCGTCCTGTGGTAACTACTGAACTAAACCTAGCTTAGATCTCTCTATTTAGCATTTTTCATCCAAACTGCACCAGAGTGGCAGGCAAGGGAAGAAGCATCTTTACATCACAGACCACGAACTGCCTCAGCATCATTTTAGATCATCCCTTATCTCAGCTCAGCTATCACAATGGGGTTAAGTTTCTTCTTCGTGATTAGTTTTTAAACACACACTGCATCTTGCAGACTATTCTCACCACTGGGCAGGAGCTGGCATATTCCAAATGAGACTGTAAAGGCATGAGAGGAAATAAAAATCAGAATGCAAAGGGAAACACTGAAGTCAGTTACAGCAATCAGAAGAATCCCCCAAAATAAAAGAAATCAACAAATCAACAACAACAACAAAAAAACAAACACAACAGGCAGAGAGATGTAAATCCCAACTAAAGAATGTGACAATGCAGG
This sequence comes from Thinocorus orbignyianus, assembly GCA_013400375.1. NCBI lineage: Eukaryota > Metazoa > Chordata > Aves > Ciconiiformes > Thinocoridae > Thinocorus > Thinocorus orbignyianus. The sequence continues at coordinate 669,757 of VXBW01007174.1, forward strand.
ACTTCTTACACAAAGACAGGAGTCAGGAACTTTGGAGCAAACAAAAAGAGGAAATGCACAGACTCCATCACTAGCAATTAATAACACAGAAACATTTCATACTGGATGGTCTCGGACTAAAGCGAGTCAGCTGAGAAGTGAGAAAATGAGAACACCTGCAGTGAAGACAGACTCAAGTGTCTTTAACACAGGATGATGTTCAGCACAAGCCCCAGAAAAGCTATTAAAGATGCCTCTTCATTGCAGCTGGAGGGGCAGGAGGCTGAGATACACTCAAGCTAGCATTATATCAACACAGTGGGCCACTGTTTACAGAACATTCACGGCTGTAGAACTTAAATCAATTTGCTACCCTGGTCTAATCAACACCTCAGGTGGTTTTGCAATCCACATTGATGGTTGTTCTGCAAGAAGCATCCAAGCTAGCTCCCCAGATCTCTGGTTTTCTGCCATTCAGATACCACTTAGAACATATTCCAGGAGAAAATCCAAAAATTCACACAGATTAGTTGGGTGGTAAAGTTTTAGAAAGAAATAAGCTCATTGCATCAAAAGCTTCCTGTACATAAAAGAAGCACAGCTTCAAAGAGCAACCCCTAAGGCCACCAGTCCCTCACAGTGCAGGGAGCCTGAGAGCCCAGGAGATGCAAGATCCATTTTCAGAAAGTCTCACAGTCCAATTACAAAGGCATCCCACACCTAGGGAAGGAGCCTTCAAATA